>OU015497.1:14357818-14590318 GCA_907164885.2 Dolomedes plantarius | reverse complement strand
TCTGAAAAAAAATTGGTAGTTCAGGCCGATATCTGGGGATCGATTTTCTTAAAAGGTTATCCGAGAATTCAAATGAAAATGACATGGAGGAATATTCAGATATTTAATACTGGAAACGAATTCCATACATACATACATACATACATACATATATATATGTATGTATATATATATATATATATATATATATATATATATATATATATATATATATATATATATATGTATATATATATATATATATATGTATATATATATATATATATATATGTATATATATATATATATATATATATATATATATATGTATATATATATATATATATATGTATATATATATATATATATATATGTATATATATATATATATATATATATATGTATGTATATATATATATATATATATATATATATATATATATATATATATATATATATATATATATATATATATATATATATATGTATATATATATATATATATATATATATATATATATATGTATATATATATATATATATGTATATATATATATATATATATATATATATATATATATATATATATATATATATACATACATACATACATACATACATACATACATACATACATATGTATATATATATATATATATATATATATATATATATATATATATATATATATATATATATATATACATACATACATACATATATATGTATATATATATATATATATATATATATATATATATATATATTCATAGCTAGCAGATCTCGAAACAATTTAATACCACGAAAAACCTATCGACGTCGACAACATGACCTCAATATCTATTCTCAAATCGGAATTTCGACCCACACCCCTGGAGAATGACGATGTCTCGGTTGAAATAAGCCCCATTTCGTCCATTTCCAAGTGTCCGTTTCATCGCTTGAGATCACAGGAAATGAATCTTTTTAGAAAAAAAGAACGATTCACAGGGAATGAATTATCTTGTGGCCACGGTATTTTACCCACATTCCACGACATCCTATTACCCTTAAAAAAAAAAAGACGCTTGAGTATAAAAAAAAAAAAAAAAATACATATTCTGTTTTCGATCAACATTTCACGCCACAATCTTAAAATAAATGTCAACATACCCGTGGAAGTAAGGTTCGAGATCAGGACCAGAAGGCCCAAGGCTCCGACGAATAACCTCATTTTGGAGTTCTGCGAGGAAGAGAGACACGTGTCATGGGGGAGGAATATTTCAACGAGTAGAACGACAGCTGAAGATTACACCAACGAAGAAAATATTCCCACGGAGGCACCTGAAGGACCGAGATAAAGATATCTTTCCGATGCACGTGCTACAAGCAGATTCACTTATCTAATCCAAGGAAAGTAAACTTGATTACTTACTGAAGATCGGTGTTTCCCCATAATTTCTTTTCTTCGTTATGAGAACGAACCTCTGGATTCGCATCCTTTTTATGTCTAGGCCTCGCTTTGGATGACCTTCAGATCCTACGTCCAACAAAAGCAACGCTAGTATGATACATCCTATACGTATTTTTTGGTAACTCATCACCCCCGCCCCCCACCCCCAGGTTGAGAACTACTGCCCTAGAGCGATCTTTTCCTCAATAGCAATGCACCTTGTATTCTCCCAATCTTCGTGATCATGCTCTTCATCGGTCATTATCGATACGAGGCTCTAATTACCAATAAAACTTATTGTGAGTCAGCGAGAGACGGGCCCGTTGTTTACGCTGCCGTCTCCTAAATTGACCAATTACCTTTTTTCGGCTGAGTTGGTTCCTCCGGAAAATTGTTTTGCTTGTTTGTTGTGTTTTTCGTGTCTCGCGTTTTCGCGCCATCCTTACTAACTGTGGGTCGTCGGGTATTCCTTTCTGCTGGACTCTAGAGCAGTCGACCAAGCTGATGCAATAGAGACGATGTACGTTCGCAGAAACTCATCAGAATTGTTTTGCTCTTTGGAGCAACAGAAGATGCTTATACACTTTTAGAATAATTTTACAAAACAGAATTTGGAATACGTGTGCAGAATGGTACCTTGGTACTCGACGTTAATGGCTTCCATAAGGTACGGCGATTACCGAACGAAAGGGTAATGTAAACTGAAATAATCCGCTCCTGAAATTTCACATTTTATAAATGAATGGACTTGGTTTTTGATACAAAAGCTCAAAACTAAAGACACATAAATAAAACACAATAATTAGATGAAATAAAATGAAATTTAACTTCACTTGACCTGTACTGAAAGGAGTTCATTACTTATTAGCGCCCTTTACACGTACGTTCTTTCGCGAGTGCTTGAAGCGTACGGGATTACGAGCGGGAAAACTTGCAGTACGCTCCAAAGCAGCTTTCCCTTCCTCTCCGACACCTTTACACGTGCACTCAATCGCGCGGGATTGTGGTTTCACGCGGGAAAGAGCGTACGTGTAAAGGGCGCTAATGGTATGGTGGCGAGAGGTTTTTGCTTGAAAGGAAAGTCCCTTTCCAATAAAACAGCTAGCACTCGACCAGGGGTCAGTTTGCCTTTCTGTAACTTAGATTGAAGGAATTTCACTACAAACCTACCAAGAAAAACTTTGTCTACGTTTCAAAGTCCACATTTCGGCTTGTTGTCAGGGGGATACTTTTCAACAAAATTTTGTAATTTACCCCATTTAAAACAAATTTCGATTGTTATTGGAGACTTTTACGCCAAGACCGGAAGAGAACGATTTATAACAGAATCAAAATGGCTAATAAATGCTTCGATGGGCTGAGAAGACAATTGAGATCTAATCTTATCAGTCGCAAAACTAAATTAAGAATTTATAAGACACTAATACTTAATGTCTTACTTTACGCAAGTGAAACATGGACCTTGAGCATAGACACGCAGCGCTCACTGGACATGTTTGAGAGAATAATCCTCAGGGCTATCTTTGGCCCAGTGCAGGAAGAGAGACGTTGGAGAACCAGATATAATTTTGAACTGTGTAGACTTTATGGGCAATCACAAATAACACAAGTCATCCGTAATAATAGATTGAGATGGCTTGGCCATGTTTGGAGAAGCTCGGAAGATAATTCCACTAAGATCTTGACATTTAAAAAACCGGAGGGATCCCGAGATAGAGGTAGACCACCGACTAGATGGTTAAATGACGTTGAAAAAGACTTAAAAGACATTCAAAGTTAAAAATTGGAAAGGAGTCGTCGTAGATAGAAGACGTGGGGGAAGCGCGTGGTTGAGGTAGCCAGGGTCTGTAAGAGACTGTTGTGCTTGTGAAAGAAGAACAGCAAATCCCTTGTAGCACTGCAGATGGGGTTTCCTCCCATTCTTCCTCCTCACTTGAAGAAAGTTCCTCAGCCACAATCTGTTGTTCCTCCCCTGGGAGTTCCTGCAGCTCCTCAGTGCTGAGCTTTTCTTTGTGTTCTTCCTCTTACTTTTCAATGCTTTCATCCCTGACATGGACTTTCCCACAGATACGATGTCCTTCACTACTGGTACAGCCCCCAAGCCCCTCGGAGTTACCCCCATCTTTTTCTTGCAGCGTGATCTGACACGTAAATACTACGCTCAGCTAATGTCTAATCGTGGTTCTTACTTATTTCTATTAAAAATTACGTGGCGAAATATGTTAGGTTCTACTGTGAACGTGGCAGGACGATTGCCGAATGGCAGTCGGTAACAGAGTCTATGGGTTCAACGCTTGCAGCCGTCCAGAATCGGATTGAAACAGTAGGTCCCAGTCTCAGGAGCAAAAGTTGACAGTAGCGCGCTTCAAACATAACCTCTAATGTGAGCGCTTTCTATCGTCCACAGAGTAAGGGCCTCTTCACATAGAATCCGTCAGCGTTAAAGATTCCGTTGACGTTGATTGGTTAATGCCTCAATGACTGCCATATGACTGGTTAAAATATTTCACGCTGACGCGGACGAATTCAATGTGAATAGGTCCTAAGAACTACCTCATGCAGCTTTCAGAAAGTGTGACAAGTGCCGAGCAAGCGTAGAGTGCTGATGCATTTTTTTTACGCGTCGAATACCGAATTCAGTGAGTGCCGAGGTATGACTGTACATATACAGTGAAACTTCTTTATAACGGCCAGTCAAGGTTCCGAAAAAAAAGTGGCTGTTTTGAGAGGTGCCCGTGGGAAAGGGGGTAAAATAACATTGGGTCTATGGAGTGTATTGAATCGGTTAGGAACAAAATAGGGCCGTTTAGCAGGGTGGACGGCTAAAGAAGTTTCACTGTGTGTGTGTGGATAGATAGATAGATAGATAGATAGATAGATAGAGTGGTTATAATTAAACTTCCCCAATAAACGGCATCCTACAGCGCAAACGGGTGAACGGAATGCAATGAAATTTCGTAAAAAAAAAAATTTAGTTCCAAAATGTCCACTAGAGGGTGCCTTTTCGGGAAAAACATGAATTTAACACAATAAACGACCAAAACGGAATACAGAAACAATATTAACAATCCAGAACAAGAATTATGAGTAATAAAATGTAAATCCGGGAAAAGTTGTCAGTTGTAGGAGAAAAATGTCGAGATTTGCATGCTTGGGAAGAAGAGGAAGCTTTATGCAATACACGTTAGGGTATAAAACGTTTGCAGACGTTGTCATGTTTAAGTCGATGTTTACGGCTGTACTAATGACGGTCTTTTTAGTTGAACGTGCGTTATTGGTGAAGCTGTTTTACGAAAACAAGGGGAATGCTTCTGCTGCAGTTCGTGAATTTCGTCGTAGAAAGAACCTACGGCGTGAACCAATGTCTACTAAAGGTATCCCGGCCATGATTAAGAGATTTGAAGAGACGGGTAAATTAGGAGTTCAACCTGGAAGAGGCCGTAAACGTGTCACACCGGTACTTGTTGATGCCGTCAAGACAGCTGTTGACGCACAGTCACAGACATCAGAGTTTGGGATCAGTAGCGCGCGTGCAGTTTCTCGACAGACAGGCTATTCTTACAGCACCTTCCGAAAAATACTCAGAAACATAATGCACTACAAGATCCCATACAAGTTCCGCCATACCCAGGAGCTGCTTGATAGGGACAAGCCACAACATCTCTCATTCGCAGTCAGTTTTCTCAACAGAATGACTGTTGATCTGTCATGGCCTTGGAATATTCTGTGGAGCGACGAGGATGATTTCTACCTCAATGGGACAGTCAACACACAGAATTGCCGCATTTGGGCTAAAGAAAATCCGCGGATCCAGACTGAATTTCCCCTACAGTCTCCAAAGGTCACTGTCTGGTGTGGATTCACGGCGACATTCATCCTTGGGCCATTCTTCTTTGAGGAAATCGGTGAACGTGGGCCTGTCACATGTTCCGTTACGGGCCATTGGTACCATGACATGCTTCAGACGTTTGTTGTGCCGCAACTACAGCAAAGGCGGGTCCTTACATCGACCATTTTCATGCAGGATGGTGCGCCCCCACATATCCATGGGTCCGTAAAGGCGTTATTGCTCCAACACTTCACAGAGGAACGTGTTATTAGTCACTCCTTTCCTAATCCATGGCCACCACGTTCGCCGGATCTAACTCCGTGCGATTTCTGGTTATGGGGCTATTTAAAAAGTCTGGTGTATTGTGGAGGTGTTGCGACGTTGAATGACTTAAGAACTCCATAACGCTTCATGTGCAAAGCCTCACAACAGATCAGTTACGATCTGCTGTTGAACACACTGTCCATCGACTTGAAATTTTGCAGGTGAATGAAGGTGGTCACGTGGAGCAGCTTTCGTCCTGGCAACGATTAACAACTGCTCCTCTTGTGCAATTTCGTCCTAATCTGTTCTTGTTTCTGCAAACTGAACTGTTTTTGTTTCTCCCTTACCTTTACTTAATGTGGTTCGATGACAAGGTGATCAGAAACTAGTCAATAAATGTTAATATTGTTTCTGTATTCCATTTTGGTCGTTTATTGTGTTAAATTTCATGTTTTTCCCGAAAAGGCGCCCTCTGGTGGACATTTTGGAACTAATTTTTTTTTTCGAAATTCCGTGACCGTATCTCGTGTATAGCCCATATACAAAATTTCGTTGCATTCTGTTCACCCGTTTGCGCTGTAGGATGCCGTTTATAGGGGAAGTTTAATTATAACCACCCGGTATATATATATATATATATATATATATATATATATATATATATATATATATATATATATATATATATACATACAGGTGGTTATCAAAATAATGGAAACATTTAGGAATAACATGAAATTCTTTATTAATATGGCATAGGATTGGCATTTAATACTACCCGAGTTCACTAACGAAATGAATTATGCCAGTCATGAATAGGGGTTAAGGGAATATTATACCATTCTTTATGAATAATATGGATAAATCGTCAAAGTTCCTGTACAGAGGCTGTTGGTGGATATCGATTCCTGACTCTATTCTCTAAAACAGACCACAGCAGTTCGATGATATTGTGGTTTAGGGACTGTGCGGGCCAGATAAGATGTTCGACTTGGTCTTTATATTCCTTAAATCACGACCTGACACGTCTAGCTGTATGGATCGGAGCATTCTCATCATGGAGAACGCCATCTCCTGCAGGAAACAATTTTTGTACTATAGGATAGATCTGGTCGGCTTAAAGTTCGACATAGTCCTTCCCAGTCAATCTCCCTTTCAGGGTTACAATAGATCCCTTTTGAAAACCATGAGATGGCCCCCGAAACCCTGACAAATTGCCCTACATGTTTGACAGCTGGCATGAGACAAGCATGATCATACGCTTTTGTACGTGTTCTTCAGACATATGCACGTCCTGTTGCGGGGAACAAAGTGAACAATGATTCGTCTAACCAAATGTCATATTTCGGCGTATCACTCGACCAGGATTTGTGCTCGTGGCACCACTGTAGAGTACGTTTTGTATTCACATCGTTTACAAGTGGCTTGGGAATTACTACTCTGCCGTAAATGTTTTGCCTGTGAAGTTTTCACTTACCTGTAATGACTGATACTGAAGCCTGCAGATTCAGATGGAGCTCTACGGTCACTTTGGGTGTAGTTGTCTTCTTTTTTGATGTCACAATCCCCTTCAACACCCGTCAGTCTTTTTCTCTTAGCTTTCCCTTTCGTCGACTATTCTGTTTCACAGAGGATGTCTTTCCGTGCACTCTGCAAGTCGTCATGACTTCCGATATCATAGCTCGACAAACACCCAAAACCATGGGGATGTTGTAACAGATACTCAAATTAGACGCGCTTCAACAATTTGCCGTCTCTGCACGGTCTACAAGGTTTGACATCTAACGCTATCCCCCAAAGAGCCTGATGTCCACAGTTTCATTACTGCTACGTTAGAGTAGAATAACGTATACACTATATTCTATAAAAAAAATACTGGTCCCTAGACTTGTTTTTTAAGGAATACGAAGCACTTTCATAAACACCACTATTATTTATATGTGTTTCCATTATTTTGATAACCACCTATATATTCATACATACATACATGTATATAATCTAAAACTTTGCCGTCAAAAAGCATCGACGTTTTGAACTAAAAAAACTAACAGTTTTATTGCTTGAAGGGACACCTCTAAACGAAACAGCGGCTTCAATAAACTGCGATTTATCTGTTTCTAAATACGACTTGCATGAGAATGTAATTCGGTGGTTTTTTTCCTTCCAGAATATAAATCGCGGAGATATTTTAAGTTGGTAACACAGGCAAGAAACACTGAAATGATGAGCAAATTTTATTTTAAAGGTATCCATGACGATAGCAAACTGAATATAAAAGACATTACATATAAAAAAAACTCGTTCTCACATCTTGTGATTGAAAAGAAAGTGAAAGCATAACAAGAATCTTGCACACTAAACAGATATCATCATTTAGTCATAAATAATGTTATTCCGTCAAACTGAGCATGACAGTTTCATTTCATTCTGCCCGAGTGAAATAGAACCAATCCATCAGTAAAATAGCAAGAAAATATTCTTCTGATGGTGATCACGATTAACTTGTGTAAAAGATGGAAGGCGGAGAGTTTCAAAATTGCTTCATTCAAGGCGATAGGAGATATTTTTCCTCTGGGAAAACAGGTCTTATGATCTTGTGGGGGCAGAATGACAAGCTGCCCTGGACAGTACAGACAAGACGGTAAAACTCGCCGCCTCCCATAAACACATTTCAATTCCTTATATTGAGCAACAAAACGCTACAAACACTACATTTAGGATGGCACACTAAGATAGTAGTACCCTTGAAAACGATTAATATATCATGTTTTCAGTACTTGTTCGCGCTGAACTTAGACAATGAATGTCCATTACAAGGTACGAGATGGCTCGAAATAGGAGAATCCCATTTCATCCAAAAAAAAGTTAAAACAAAATCAAGAACCATCGTCATCCATCACCAGAACTTTCAAATTTCCTGGATACAAGCATTGAATGCGCAATCGCATTCGTTCTGTTACTTCAGTTAGCAAGGCACAACCCCATCCATCGAGACAACTGAAACACTCAGCTTGGGATGCAAAGGCACTTGGTTCAGGCCGAGGGCAGAGGCAGTCGCACGCAGCATTCCGTTCCAGGATAGGCGGGTAAGTTGAGTTCGTATTTGGCTGCCAGGCTGTAGGGCACGAAGCGCCCGCCGAGCCAGTGGTGTCGACCTTTGAAGAATTGGCTGCACTTTTTAGGAGCCGTCAAGGAGATCAAAAATGCGGGCTGCAATCCGTCTTCGCAACCCTTTTCCACGTCCCAGCCTGGCGAGAAGAAGAGTAGTCAGCAATTTTCAATTAATAGAAAATAGAAGTTTAGCTATACACACACTTTTACTTGTATAATGCCAATACTGAATTATTTACAATACTTGACTTAAAGCTGCTTGGTTCCCTCGACTCGGTGTGGAGAAAATGCCTCCAACGAGGGGTTCAAAGATATATTTTTAATTGAATAGCATTCCGCAATAGAGAAAAAGACTCCGTTACCTTTCAAAGAAACGTCAATTTAAATTCAAACTGGAGTGAACATTTCTAAAATACAAAACATCCCCGTCGGCAGTTCAAACATCGAGCAACCTTAAGGCTGCTATGTATTAAGAAAAAAATCGTATTTCCCGTTACTTCTTCTTGCAGATTCTTGTGGTGGGAGGAGTCCAGTTGACAGTTCGAGAATTCCACCCCCCCTTAGGATTGAAATTTTGAGGGATTGTAATGGTTCTCTGTCTATAGGGGGGGTTAAGCGTTGCCCCCAAATTTTTTATTTAAAATATATTTTTGTCACCTATTTACAGGTACATAAATGCTGATAACAAAATTGGTATTGTCAGATAGCCTGAACTTTTCTGCAAAGCGCTACCGGATTCATTTTATAAATTTCGTCCACCGAAGGAATTTATGAGCGTTTAAAACACACTATACCAGATTTTTTTTCCGAATAATTTAAATTTTAAAATATTAATTGCATTTTTAAAAAAAACGAAAAAGGTACACAAATGTAAAATTTCTTTCTCTATGACGGAGTACAATTTTTTTAAAAAAAATCTTTGATTCCAAGTCGGCAATCCGTGGACACATTTTCTCTATAGGTTAACATTGAGGTGAGCGAATCCAATGGGGTTAGTACATAGCAGCCTTAAGGAATTTTAACAACTTATTATTTTGGATGTACCTCATTTTATGCTTAATATATTATTATTTTGAAGGGGAGGAGGAGTCAAATTCCAAATGGAACCAACGGTGTCTGTTGTTCTTATCATTTACTAAATGAGGGAGCAACAAGAGACGACGAACCAACGAGGCCTTGCTAGAGGGACGTCGTTCCGGCGATCAGGGCCCGATTATGAACGCTGGGGGCCCCTGGGCAGATGCTATTTGGGCCCCCCCCCTTACGAACATTTATAAAAATAAGAACTATCCATGGGCTATACATACTATTAGAAGTACTAGGTGCATACACCAAGGGGGTTTTGGGGGCCCCTGGCATCAGGGGGCCCTGTGCAAAGTCCCGATTTGCCCATGCGATAAAAAGACCCTGCCGGCGATGGGCATTGGAGAGAAAAAACAATACCCATCCACACCGTCGGCTACCTTTAGGATGCCGTCACCACTATACGATGCATGAAGCTAAATACAGGGTGAACCAAAAGTCTTGCCCTGATTATAAAAAATTCGTTACAAAATAACCGTTTAATATAATAATGTAACTTTTGTATCGTTGGATAGGTCAGTTTTAGTTAGTTTTTTTTTTTGTGCAATAAATGACGCGAGTGCTCCTTCAAGAGGGGACTCAGGGGAATATTTGCAAGGAGGACATCATTTTCGACCGGAACGGCGTCGATTCAAGAGAAAGCCCAAAAAGCGTTACCCCTAACATTTTCTTAGACTTTTTGCAACTTTTTCAGAAAGATGGCGTACCCCCACACTGGGGATCTTTAGTGCGTGATTTCCTAGACGAAACATCTACTGTGTGTACTGCAACAGAAGACGTGTTAAATAACACTTGGCGGGAACTGGAATACCGCTTCGACATTCTCCGAGCTACCAAGGGGGCACACGTTACAAGTTACAGAGGTAAATGGTCTTATAAAAAATTTATAACAGTACTTACAATATATCCAAACAAACATGGGTCTAATTATAATAGTTTGAGCACGATAAATATTTATAATCAGGGCAAGACTTTTGGTCCACCCTATATATATGTGGGTAATAAAATTAGGGATGCGACATCGATAACAAAACATCGATGTTTTGAAACATCGATATTCAATATTAAAACATCGATGCTAATAAAACATCGCCCAAAAACCATCGATGTTGTTAAACATCGATGTTTTAGAACATCCATTTTTTAAAACTGGTTTAGTAATCTCTAACATTAATGTTACTTCGGTTAGTCGTGGTGGGTGATTTAATTTTACTCTCTGATTGGGGTGACACAAATGACAAAAATTTGGTTGATTTTGCCTTGGGCTACAATGACGACTCAAAATTCTCGTTGTAAATATCGCCATGTTTTGCCTTCAAGTGTCCAGATAAATTCGTGGTATTGCCAGAAGTTTTGAGGGACTTAGGCAAATATTGCATTTTGCCAATTTGTCAGAGGTTTTGCAAAAATATTTCCAAACGGTACTTTTGGGAGGCATCTTACTAATAATATTAACGTCAACTTATATAAAACCAGAACAAAACAAAAACTTAAATGGCTGCTCTCGTGTATATACTATTTGTAAAATAAAACCCCATGGAAGGTTCTGGAGTGTCAGGCACATTCCAAGCGCTCTGATTAGTTCATTGGTTGTTGACTGCCATTTGTCTGTTTGCTAAGGAATCGTTCCCCTTTTTGTATTCGTCCTTTTCAGAATTCAGACTTACATTTACTGAGTGTGAAAATTATGCTACGTGGTAAATTTTTTTTTATTATGGTACTTTTTCATTTAAAAAAAAAACATCGAGACAACGTAAAACATCGAGTACAAAACATCGATGTTAAAAAAACATCGGCTTCAATAAATCGATGTTTAAAACATCGACATCGATGTCGCATCCCTAAATAAAATCCCAATTCTGCTCCTAAGCATTTCTGAGATAGAAAGCCGGACTATGCATTGCAAATTCGCTAATGGAGTTTATTTGTAGTAAATGTCTCTTAAACCTGCCGAAATGAAAGATTGACATAATGACACGTGACTTCAAACGGCGAAACTGTTTTTTTTTTTTTTTTTTACCTGAGGGTACATCGACACTGCATACTGGAATCGTCAAGCTCTGTAACTTCTTCATGCAGTCTTCGAATTCCGGCCGCACCGGGGGTTTGAAACTGAAGCCGAAGAGGGCGTCGACCACCAAATTGTACGAGTCGTCGATCAGCTTCGCGTCCGGAATGAACGACAGGAAGGGGATGTCCATCTCTTGGCACTGGACGGTGAGGTTCTCGAAGAGGGGCTTGTTAGTGCGCTTCGGATAGTAGATGGTGGGCTCGTAACCCTAAGGAATGCAGAACTGTGTTACGACGATGGTCGTCACATTAAGGGGATGGTGGACTTTCAAATTACAGTGATTTCCGCTTGTAAATCTTACTTCGCTATCAAAAACAGAATCACGTTTGTTATTACTGTTTTTGATTCTTATAAGCGGTTGATTCTTATAACCGAAACTTCCCTTTGGACAGGCACACATACACAAATATATACTTGTACATATATATAAACACACAGGCACATATAAACATAATTTACCATTAAATACTCTTTAATTTACGTTATTTATCATTTATTAAAATTATTTTTTATAATTTTAAAAATACTCAATTTCTAAACAAATACTATAACTCAATTTCTAGACCTATAAGTAACAACACATGATTATAAAATCAACAAGAGGCAGCTTCTCTTTGACTACACTTTGGAAGAGCATCATATCTAATTAACAAGTTCTGTTTTTCAGAAAAACTAAGAGTTTTCCTTGTTTTTATCATATTTGAATTCGACTATCAAAAAGTTCTAACACTAACTGGCAATTTTGTTAGAAAACTAAAGTGAATACTAACGACGTATGCTTATTACAGTCTCAGACGAAGATTCACCTTATAGCTTACGTTTCACGGTTTGATTCTGAATCAAACCGTGAAACGTTTGATTCAGCATCTGGTTCATCTGATTCAGCAAAATGGATCCGTTTACGTTTCACGGTTTGAAGTGCTGAATCCACTGTCCCGTTTGCGTAAGTGATGGTGGACACTTCGCGGAAGATTTATGTGTTTCAGGGTCCAGAAATCCGCAACTAGGAAGTAAGTGGTGGGAAAAAAGGAGTGCCTGTCTGGAGAAAAGCGAAATCGGACCCGGGCGGGTTAGATGCCCCTGGGTAAAGCTAATAAGACAGTGTTTAGCAAAAACGTATAAAGAGAAACTCTTATGTTATGTCTAAAGGAATGTATTTTACGACTGTTTTCCACCCCAAATTTTTATCAATCTTTCTTTTCCAAAACTTAAGAAAGAATTTCGCACCTTTTGAGAGTTCAAGTGGCATTTTTTGGAAAAATGAAAGGAAGGCGAAGATTGCAAACTGATTCTTATAACCGGTGGATTGATTCTTTAAAGCGGAAATTTTAACATGGAAATAATACATTTGTTTTTGTTTTTGCGATATTGATTCTTATAAACGGTTGATTCTTATAACCACTGATCACTATAAGCGGTGGTTACTGTACCAAAAATCGAGCAAAAATTGGAATTTTTTTGGGGGGTGTATTAATATTTTAAAAACATGTAAATATTGGAATGAAATGCATTTAAAATGTGTAGTGAAAAGAAAAATGAAAAATTGGTGGCTTTAGAGTAGTAAGTATTAAAGGTAGATAAAAAATTATCTTTTAAATGACTTTTTCTAAAAATGAGAAATTTCCAGATTTGCAAGTCTTTAAAATGCTCCTCGCGTCATAATTTTTGACGAAATTTTATGAAATTTATAATAAAGATTCCTGTAATACATCAAAATAAAGTTATGTATCCATTTTAGGATTCGAGGTCATTTAGGTTATAAAAGTTTAACTTTAGTGTAGAAAAGTAAAAAAATTTCGCGAAAATTCGCGATAGAGAAAAATTTCGCGAATACAAGCATAAAAATATTTTCTAAAAATTAACTATTCGACGAAAGTACAAAAAAATACATAACTTTGTTCAGAAAGTATTTATAAGCAATATAAATGCAAAATTAAGGGGAAAAGTTTAAAATTGAGTCGCAAGGAGCATTTTAAAGAAGGGTAATTTAATTTAATTTTTTTAATTATAAAATAAATTTTTTAAATATTTATAAAATTTTATAAGGTGTTTAATATTTTTATACTTTAATGAATATATATACAAAATTTCATATCTCTGTGGTAAAAATTTCAAAAATCATTTTGAAAGGTCCACCATCCCCTTAAGAAAGTATACATTCGAATGGACGTGACAAGGCCTCGTTCGCATTTGCATCGGGGTCGACACGACCGCATCACATGGTCAATGCGTTGAGGCGCAACGGAAGCAGTGTGAACAAAGGCCTTATACGTGGCAAGGAAAATAGGCGATGAACAGATCCCTTTTACCTCGGAAAACGAATCATAATATACAGTCGGACCTCTGTTTAACGAAGTCGCTAAATCCCGAAAAAAAAGTTCGTTATATGGAAAATTCGTTAAATAGAGATTCCCCTTTTATAAAATACTTTAACTACACAAAACAGATTTTCAATTCATAAACACTAAATATTATTAAAAAAGTAATTTATCACACCTTTATTTTGTAAATTAATATTTATTTGTTTTACTATCTTACCCAAAAAAAAAGAAATCTGCAAGGAAAACAATAATAAAACAAAACATTGTCCAGGATTACACTGTATTTTCAATTAAAAAAAAATAATTTTATATTAAAATTAATGAATTTTAATGACATTGTGTTAGGCAACTGGTAAAACCAGTTAAAGGTCATTGATCACCATAAAATGTGTTAAATGAAAGAATAAGTTTGAAATGATCAGGAATATTTTGAGAAAGATGGAGAGAAAAAAAATATTGGATCATAAGAAAAAGTTCGTTAAACAGAGAATGCACTTCGCTATTTGGAGGCTATTTTACGAAGAAATTCGCAAAATGTTCTTCGTTCCAAGGAAAAGTTCGCAAAATAGTGAAGAAATTTAACTACTATATTCTACTAGAAACTAAACAAAGGAGTGAGAAATCTTCAAAACGAAAGTGGTGCAAAGTTTAAATCATCTTTACATATTTTTTAATGAATTTAATATATTTACATATTTACAAGAAGATAATAATAGGCTGGAAAGCCTCTACATTAACTAAATTCGAAAGAATAGACATATTATGGGATCTTAATCCCTTTCAAAGAAATCTACATTCTAACAACTGATTCAACACTCTCTCAAAAAGACAAGAACAACGAATTCTAAACATTTGAGAATAAAATCAAACCGATGGGCTTACAGCGCCATCTCTTGACATATTATTTCTCTACACACTCCCCACCTGAACTCTGATAGGAGTTCATCTACTCCAATACAATCATAAACAAAAAATTCCCATTTCTAAAAAGCAAAATTTCTAATCAATCAGATTTTTCAAAAATACAGTGCAAAAAAGAGAGAATAAACAATAGGTTAATACTTGAATTAAATCACATCAATATCAACAATACTTTTCAATATCTAGAGTATATAATAGGCATAAAGTTCTATCTAAAATAAAATAGGCATAAAGTTCTATCTAAAATAAAATAGGAAAGCGTTTAACAAATTAAAAAGTAATAGGAATTATTATTAAAATAAATGCAAATATAAAGAAAATTATTATTAAACAATTCAAATAGTGAAGTTTGAAACTTCAAACTTAAAAGAATAATAAACTAAAGAACATTTCGAATTATTCAATTCAATATTTAAGTAAAATAAAAAAGGATATATAAACGTTAGAGTTCAATATAGTTCAAGAGGATATAAGTGTTGTGCAGTTCGTTTCAAAGTCCCATTTCCAGTTTTTAATTCATAAGATCGAACTTTACCGTCACGTCCAGGAACGGCTTTAATGATTTTACCTAGTTTCCATAACAGTTTGTTTTTGCTATCTCCTTGAATCAGCACAACATCTCCTAATTTTAGTTCGGGTTGAAAGTCAGGATTTTTTAAAGAATGGGCGGTTCTAAGGTCTAACAAATATTGCTGTTTCCATTTACTCCACAACTGTTTTAACAGCAATTCTTGATAGCGTTTTCTTTTTAAGAGAGTCTTTCTTGTTGTTTCGATACCGATGATTTCAGCGAAAGTCAAAGGGTACGTAGGATCAGTTCGTCCAAAGTTCAGGAAACACATTGGAGTCAAGGGTTGTGGCTCATCATTTTCATTATAAACGTAGCTCAAAGGTCGTGAATTAAGAACAGTTTCTACCTCGACGAGTAGAGTAGACATTTCTTCGAAGGTCAACAACGCTTTTCCTATAACTTTTCTCAAACAGTTTTTGACGGATCTTACGAGTCTTTCATAAAACCCTCCCCACCATGCGGCTCGCTCGATGATAAACTTCCACTGAGTTCTCTCTTTGGCAATGAAATTTTTAAACACATCATCTTCTAAAATTCTAGAAAAGTTCAACTTCTTTTTTAGCCTTCTTGAAGGTTTTTGCGTTATCAGAATAAATGATTTTACAGTTTCCCCTTCTACTCAAAAATCTGCGAAATGCAAGTAAAAATGATTCTGTCGACATGTTTGAAACTAGTTCCAGGTGTATAGCTCGGGTTACAGCACATGTGAATAATGTGATGTATGATTTTTGAGTATCCTTTGAATTCTTTACGTAAACCGGTCCAGCAAAATCAACTCCACAAACAGCAAATGGGGGTGATTCAAGGATTCTGTCTTTAGGTAAGGGCGCTGTCATCTGGTCTGCAGGTTTGGCTGAATATTTTTGGCAAATTAAACAACTTTTTATAGTCTTTTTGACTAACTGACGTCCTTTCGGGACCCAGAAGCGAGATCTAACTTTAGCCAAAGTTGCAGCAGTCCCTCCATGCATTGTCTTCTCGTGTTGTTTACGTACAATTAAATAGGTCAATCTAGAATTTTTAGGCAGAATTATTGGATGCTTATTACCTAGTGTAAAGTCAGAAAATTCTAATCTTCCTCCTAATCTCATGATTCCCTTTTCATCAATATATGGGACAAAGTTGTACAGAGGGGAGTTCTTGTCAATCGGTTTACCTTCTATTAAGGATTTATATTCTTCGGCAAAAAACGTTTTTTGTTCAGACCGAATCCAGAAATTTTCGGCTTCTAATAGTTCTTCTGTTTTTAGAGTTCCCTCAACACTACTACATTTTCTCAATTTTGAAACGAAGCGTTTTATCCAAGCGGTGACCCTCAACAGTTTCTCTAAATTACTATATTTTGATAAGTCAAAGAGGTCATCAATATTTACGGTAGTACATTCAAGCTGATGTACATCAGTAGATTTTTTCCGATATTCAAGTTTGGTTTCGTCAATTGTGTCTGTAAAGTCTAATTTTGGCCAAAGATCAGGAGAGAGCTGAAGCCACCGTGGACCTTGGGTCCAAATGGGTTCATTCGTTAATTTAGATATTTTCGTTCCCCGAGATACGAGATCTGCAGGATTGTCCACCCCTGGACAGTAATGCCAATTTTGAGGCGGGGTCAATTTTTGAATTTCCTCGACACGATTCTTTACGAAGGGTTTGAAAGTTGCCGGTTGTTTTCTGATCCAAAAATAAACAATTGTCGAGTCTGTCCAAAAAAAGCAAGGTATATTTAACTTTATCGATTTCAAAATATTGTTACTTAACTTTGCTGACAATAGTGCTCCCATCAACTCCAATCTAGGCAAAGTGAGAGCTTTTAGTGGAGCTACCCTATTTTTAGAAGCAACGAAGGCAGTTTTAATTTCATTATTGTTTGTTGTGAAACGTAAGTAGGCAACTGTACCATAGGCTTTCGTGCTTGCGTCTGAGAAACAATGTAATTCGATATTTTGGACATCAAAGTTCGAGAATTTGAAAAAGTAATGACGAGGGATAGAAAATTCGGCCATTTGAGGAATCTCCTCACACCAGTTTCTCCATTGGGAGGTTAAATCTTCTGGCAGTGGTTCATCCCAATCTATACGCGATGACCAGATCCTTTGTATCAAACACTTTATTCTAACAGTGAAGGGTCCTAAAATTCCTAGAGGGTCGAAAATCCGACCCAACACCTGTAGGATAAATCTTTTTGTTTCTATAGGTTTAGACAAAAATGACAATAGACTTCGAACATCAAAATACAACAGATCGTTAGAATTATCCCACGCCATACCTAGGACTTTAAATGGGAGATTTTCTTTATCAAAAGTTTCGGGATCTTCATCTGAAACGATACCTTCCTTTATCCACAGTTCATGTAATTCTTTCGAGTTAGTACGAAACTTATGCAAATGCATACTAGCTTCTTTGAAAATTTTGATCGATTCTAGAGTCGTAGTCAAAGTTTCTCTGACTGTCAGCTGACTTCCGATTGCGTCATCTACGTAAATATTGTCATCTAAAAGGTCCACAGTTGTAGGATAGACTTCTCTATATTTTTTCAGGTGGTATCTAATAGTCGCTGCCAACAGAAACGGAGAACAGTTCATCCCAAATAACACTCGAGTAAATCTATATATATTAGGGGGGATGGTTTCATCAGAGGGAATTTCGGAGAATAGAAATCTAGTTACATCTCGGTCTCTTTCATCTATGAGAATTTGTAGAAAGGCCTGTCTGATGTCTGCAGTGAATGCAATAGGATTATATCTAAACCTTAATAGGATGTCGAATATCTCAGGGTACAAATTGGGTCCTACATGAAGACAGTCATTTAAAGAATTCGAGCCTGGGGGATGCGATGACGCATCAAAAACAATACGTAATTTGCTCGTGGTTCGATTCTCGCGTATAACTTCCCTATGTGGCAAGTAAAATGTAACGTTTTCTTCACCTTGAACATCTGTTACTCGTTCTATGATATTTTGATTTAAGTAATCTTGTATTACATTTTGATATTCAAAAAATAGATCTGGATTTCTTTTAAACCGTTTTCTAAGTCGATCGAACCTTTGTTCTGCGATTTCCCAGTTATCATTCAAATCTGAAGTGTCATGTTTCCAAGGTAATCTAACTTTGTAGCGAGAATTTTCGTATGTTATATTGGATTCGAAATGTTTAAGTGCTTCATTTTCGGTTGAATCTAAATTTTCTTTTTCACTAATAAGTCCTGAATTTTCTAGACTCCAAAATTTTGTTATTTGTTTAGAAATTAGATCTTCCCCTACAATAACATTGAATGATAGAGAGACTTCATTCTGACTCTCCCTTCCTTGTAAACACCAACCGAAAATAGTCTCTACTGCGACAAGATTTTTATTCAAACGCTTAATGTGTCCCATGACAATATCATAATAATAGTCTGCTCCGATTAAAATGCCAATTGATTCTTCACTATCGAGGGAATCTGCGAGTATCAAATTCTTTAGTTGTCGAATTTGTCTAATTTCTTCTAATCTAGGAGTCGGAACGTTTGAGCCTGAAATTTGATCCGTTACTAATAATTCAACTTCTATTCTAGAGTCAGAAGAACTTTTATGTTCCAAACTCAATTTAACCACGTCATAATTTCTTTGAATAGGTGTGGTGTTCCCAAAGGTGTAAACAGTTAATTTTCTTTCCTAGTTACTTCGAGATTTAATTTGTTAGCTAATTCGCGTGTGACGAAACTTTTCATGCTACCCGTATCAAGAAGGAGCCTGGCAAACATTTTTTCTTTTCCTGCTTTAATTTTTATCGTGCAGGTCTGCAGAAGTATCACATTGTTAACATGCGAAACGGCGGAAACAATTTTTTCACTTCGTGGTTCAACTTGTGTTTCAATTTTTGAAATTGAAGAAACCTCACATTTATCAGCTTCCGAATTTTTGACTGCCGTGTTTGATTTAAAACATATACCTTCATAGTGTTTGCCCCCACAGATCCTACAAGCCTTTGTTTGTCGATAAGGGCAAAATGCAATTTTATGTTTCAAAGACGTGCACAAAAAACATCTATTGCTCTGCTTTAAAATGTCTCTTTTTTCATTTACTGTAAACACTCCGCAGTTTTCCGATAAGTGTTCCTGAGAACAAAAAATACACTTCCGGTTTGGTAATGTTGTCGCAATAAATTCATGTGTGGTAACCGACGGTTTTTGTTTTGAATATTTGTTAAAGTCTTTTCTTTTAACATTAGAATTCCACGTATACTTTGAGTCAAATTTGTTATATGTGTTCTTGGATTCCAGAAGTTGTTTTGATTTGTGAGAAAGCGACAAACAGGAGATTTTTTCCCGGGATTCTATCTCAGTCCGTAAAAATTTGAGAAAATTGTCTAAATTAAAAGTTCGACTATCTATATTAGTACGATGGAACTCCAAAGCAATATCGTTGGGAATGGTTTTCAACAAAACCGGAATTAACATGTTAGAATAGGATTCTTGTTTTACATCGAGAGAGGAAAGACTTCTAATTTGAACATTTATTGTGTCATACAATTTTCTTAATTTTGTTACATCATTCGAGTTTTGTACAGGGTTTAAATTCAAGAGATTTGACATATGCATATTGATTATCAACTGGCTTTGACCAAATCTATTGGTAAGAATCTCTACAGCCGAATCATAATTGGATTCTGAAATCGAAAATCCATCAATAGAACTTGCTGCATTTCCACCTAAATACGATTTTAAATAGTTGAACTTCTCTACTTTTGAAAGCGTTGTATTTTCATGAATTGTAATTTTAAATGAATTCCAAAAGTTGCTCCATTCATTACAATCGCCATAAAACTTTTGTATCGACATTTTGGGTAATTTAACATTACTTTCAGATTCTTTTTCTTTTTTACTTCCGATTTCTGAATGCGAGTCGCTAGAAATATTTAAGTTCAATTTTTGAGATTCGACGTTCTTGAAATAACGTTTGATTTTTGATTTCGTTATTATTATTGTATCACTATATTCCATGGAAGTTACAATATCTAATTCTAATTTACCATCCTCATTTTTAATCAAACTTTGGATTTTTTCATCTAAATCCCGAATTTCTATCTCTTTCGAACTTAAAAGTTCAAAACAATCATCCAATCCTGATTTATCCTGGTCTTCAATCAATTTATCAACATTTTTAACGATATTCGTGATGGAAGAACGTAAAGTAGCTCTTCTTTTGTTTAACGCCTTGACATCCATAATAAATAAAGTATCAAAAACTTTACCTTTGGCAGTTTTCGCATAAAATGCTATCCAATTGCTTGAAATAATCACGAACACACAACGATTACTAAATATTTTTACTCTATACTAAACTATTAGGTTCGCGAGACCGATGCACCATGAAGAAATTTAACTACTATATTCTACTAGAAACTAAACAAAGGAGTGAGAAATCTTCAAAACGAAAGTGGTGCAAAGTTTAAATCATCTTTACATATTTTTTAATGAATTTAATATATTTACATATTTACAAGAATATAATAATAGGCTGGAAAGCCTCTACATTAACTAAATTCGAAAGAATAGACATATTATGGGATCTTAATCCCTTTCAAAGAAATCTACATTCTAACAACTGATTCAACACTCTCTCAAAAAGACAAGAACAACGAATTCTAAACATTTGAGAATAAAATCAAACCGATGGGCTTACAGCGCCATCTCTTGACATATTATTTCTCTACAATAGAGGTTCGTTAAATAGAGGTCCGACTGTACTAAGAATGACTCAAAACAGTTGAGCCCTGTCAGTGAAGGCATGCTCATTCCACAGATCTTACTCCATAGATTTGTGAGAAAGACCTATTTTGACTCATTTTACCAAACGAATATATCTAAACGTTCTATCTTGTTTTGTCTTTTACAGTTTAAAAAAGGTGAAAGTGTAATTCATATTTTATGTTAACATTTTTAGTCACTTAAGTTTTATTATGTAATATTCAGAAATTTCCATCTTTCAATCTATCTATCTATTGTTCATATATATTAATATAAATAAGTATGGGAGGGGATTTAGCAGTAGGTAATGTTTGAAAAAATATGCAATTTTCGTATTCAGCTAGTAAAATTTAGAGCAGAATATAAATGTTTTATTTTATACCTAAGTAGAATCTATAATTAAAATTTTCATGAGCTATTAACTATCTCAAAGTTTTTCAAAGTAATTTTAGTATTTAATCTTAAGAATGCTAAAAATAAAACTTTAGAAATCACTTTGTTTGAGACATGCATTAATTATTTAATTTTTGGTACAAAATGAGAGGTTCTCCGTCAGTTCAGTTTATCTTGTATCAGTTGAAATATATACCGGTAGCATTATTTTTTTTAAATTTCAAGTGTTTTAATCAGTATGAATGTCTGTTAAAGAGTTTAAAAGTATGAATTTTAATTTGGAGGTATCTATGGCATACTATTTGTTTGTGTTTTTAAATTTGGCAGTATTTGAAAGAAGGTAGGGAGACATATAGATGCGTTCATTAATGGTCTGAAAAGATATGGTCCTGCATTCTTAAAAGAATCAATTAATACAAATCTTGCCATAAGTTTAAGAACTCATTAGACGTGGTTTTATAACCCAGAATAAACATACTGAACAAGAAATAAGTATCTTTAAAACACATTAAGTAGAGTTCATCGACTCGTGCTGGCGTGTTTTACAACACACTTTAAAGTGAATCGTATAACCCATTTAGTGAGTGTGTAAGCCCGCACTGGCGGGTAAACGAACCCACTCTCCCACATGGGTTGTACGACTCACCAAAGCGAGTTCCCCTGTGTAGTGGATTGAAACTGAGAAATGGGTTCACCGACCAACTTTTTTTTTCTCTTTGTACGGAACCCTGTATAGACATTGAGAATGATGCAAGGAACAGAAACTTACGAACAACTTGAGGTGCCTGGCACAGACTAACCCGTCTCCTCCGTTGTTACCCGGTCCGCAGCACACTAAAAGAGTCCCTTTTCTTTTCATCTCTTGCAATGGATATGTTTTGGCGACAGCCGTGGCGACGCTCAAACCAGCCAACTCCATCAGCTGATCCACGCTGAACTTATAATCGTTAAAGAGCTCTTGGTCAATGTTGATAGCCTCCTCTTGGCTGAAATCAGACGAAGCAATTCATCAGCCGAACCACAGGCGTAGCTACCGTGGAGCACGAATCAAGGGGTCGCAAAATTAGACAGGGTGAAATAAAAATTTGTGAAAACTTTTGTATAAAAAAAATTCCGATTGGTCAGAATTTCTATCAAATATACGACAAATAAATATTTTTTGGATAAATAAAACTATAAGCACCTAAATATATTAATACGCACTTGACTTTTCATGACTTTGATTTCAGAAAATATTCATTAGAAATTTAACATTTTAAATACCGTACTTTGTGACTGCAAGGGTAACTTTGTGACACATAGTAATTTTTTCGTATTTCGTATCTGACGCCGCGTCCGTGATACCGAGTAGGCAAAGAACAGCGTCAACAGCTTGTCCGACATACAGAGACACCTAGTGGCCAGTGTCCGAAGCTTCTGCGCGTCATTTGTCTTCGCTGGCCAGTGTATTGCTCAAACCTGTTGTCAAGCTATTGACTGAAACTTCGGTAACTTTGTGTGCTGAAGGCTAACACCTTATACGACCAACTACCACAGGTAATTCTTTTTTATTGTCAATACGTTGGTTAGATTGTGGACCAATATAACTTTTGTGTCGTGATATTTCCGAGAGATATGGGAACATAACCTAAATATCGGAAGGTGACGGGGTTACTTTGTGACACATTGACAATGTCACAAAATAACCCACAAAGTCGACCCACCTTCTCCAGCAGTTCAGTGTTGCATTTTTCCGTCCTCTAAAATACCACTGAAGAGAAAGATGTATTGACTATCTGGAAAAAAACTACCCGAAGGAGCAGAATGTGCAGAAAAACGAAATTCCTCATCTTGTCAAAGAACTGATGGCTGTCCTGGGCACCCGATGTCTCTTTGATGTGAAAGATATAGATAAGGCTATCCAATATTTGTAATAGGTATATATAATTGTGTATCAAGCTTTAGATAAGCGTTTTACTGTCTAACTTTGCGTCAAGTAATTTTTCGTCTTGGATTTCAAGGCGAAAACACAGATGCCACAAAGTAGCCCCACTCGGCGGGGCAACTTTGTGACACATTTTAACTTTAATTTCTCAATGGTAATTAAAGATCCGGGTTAGCGCAATATATTACTGCGTAAGGAAAGGATGTACCAATGTTTTGCAGTTGTTCATTTTGGGCTGCTTTTAAAACTGATCGGATGGCACAGGAAAGAAACTTGAAATCCGTCACAAAGTAACTTACGGTACCTCTACTAATCCTATGTGATGATTGCTAAGAATGTTTAAAAGCACTACTATAGGCACTTACTATGCGTCTTATTTAAGTTGAGTTTGACAGCAAAGAAGTTACATATGTATCCGGCGAATCCCACTTGCGCCAAGTTAACATCGGCGCAGAATATAAAGGCAAGTATTCGGTTTTTTTTTTTTAAGCAAGCGTAGTATTTAGCGCTTCATATTCCTTTGTATAGTGTAAGAATTTCAACTTGATTCTCGAATGGATGTGTTAATATAATTTTTAAAACTTATTGAGTGTACTGCGGATTGGAATTTATTATTCTGTTTAAGTGACTTTGTACAATTTATTGAATTTCAAATAAATTGTTATTAAGTGAGGTCGTAAATAGTGATGCGACATCGACAACAAAACATCGATGTTCAATATTAAACCATCGATGCTAGTAAAACATCGCCCCCAAACCATCGATGTTTTTAAACATCGATGTTTCAGAACATCCTTTTCTTAAAAGTGGTTTAGTAACCTCTAACATTAATGTGACTTCGGTTAGTTGTGTTGGGGGGGGGGGGGGATTTAATTTTATTCTCTGATTGGGCTGACACAAATGAAAAAAACTTGTTTGTTAGAGTCAGTGCATATCACGGAATTTCCATCATGGATTTTACATTTACTGAGTGGGATTCAGTAAACCTCCATATATTTCAGTGATTTTACATTTACTGACTTACATTTACTGAGTGGGAAAATTATGCTACGTGGTATTTTTTTTTTTTTTATTATGGTACTTTTTCATTTAAAAAAAAAAAACATCCGAGACAACGTAAAAAATCGAGCACAAAACATCGATGTTAAAAAAACATCGGCTTTAATAAATCGATGTTTAGAACATCGATATTTTTATAAAAACATCGATGTCGCATCCCTAGTCGTAAATCGAAATAAGAAGGTCAAAAGAAATTTCGTCAGAACTCTTCCGAGAAGCAAGTGGGCGCACCGATTTTACTTGCTCCAGGGCTCCGAACAATGTTCAAAGGACATAAAATTGACTAGTCATTTTTAGAACATTCGATCATAATAAAATTAGAAACAAGAAGTAGGCGGGGGAGAAGACTGGTTTAATCTGTACTTTTTCCGGAATTGCGGGGTTATCATTTCGGGGCCACTCCCATGATCATGACGTTGATGACGAGAAACTGTTCGCCAACGGATGTTCGACGCCAAATATTTGTCTGTTTTATTGAGACGTAAAATTCGATATTGATCCATGCAGGACGAAGAGAGGCCGGCTATTGGGAAATAAAAGGAACAGGGGCCGACTAATTGCTTGGTGCCACATCCATTTTGACCGAGCCCTCTTTCCACCCCCTACAAACCGCACGGAGGGAACACCTGGCTTAGACACGAGAGCATCCAGAGGTCAGCTTGTCGGGATTCGAACCGAATACCAATGCGCTCACCACTCCAAACGGATTGTTTCATATAATAATTAGAGAGAAAATAAATCTCCCATTTGATCCACAAAATAAAAGATCCTTCTTTTCTTTGTGAATCTTTTCATTATATTGAAACTACGATACTGAAACAATTCTCGATTTGCAACCAACCTCTTTCGTTCTGGCTACAAATTAGCCTAACGTAACATTCTGAGTAACAAATGCTTATAGAACATTTAGCAAAAGTCTGATGTCTCGCACCGATAGAAATCCAAAAGAAGCAAGGTCCCTCAGGCCCTAATTTCCCCCCCTCCCCAAAAAAAAAAAAAAAAAAAAAAAAAATTTAAAGAAGAAGAAGAAAAAAAAAAAAAAGGAAAACATTTCCAATTCAATTTTTTTTTTACCTTTTTTTAATATCAATTTTATTTATATATCCTTTCAAATTTGATTGATTGGTTCATCATATGTATAGTTATATGTATAGTATCATCATATGTATGTTATAGTGTACATAAGGGATTAATAAGTTTTTCTGGTTGCATTGTATCGGTGTTTTAATGATGAAGTTAATATGTTGTATTGCTTTATGTTATTTGATAATGTTCTAGGCTTCTACGCTGCCAATAACCAATTCTTGGTAATATGGTACTTTCACAATGATTCGTGATTATTTTGTGTGTGTGTGTGTGTCAATTTTGGAAATTTTATGCCCACATCAGTGTTAGGGGGCTCCCATCCCGACTTGTGCCTATAGTCAATAATTTTCTAATTCGGGCCCTGGTTCTAGCTACAAATTAGCCTAACGTAACATTCTGAGTAACCATGCTTTTGGAATATTTAGCAAAAGTATGATGTCTCGCACCGATAGAAATCCAAAAGAAGCAAGGTTCCTTCAAGTGCGAAGGTACGTGCAAATTAAAATCACACACACGCACAAAATTATTTATCGGATTCAGTGAAAATTCTAAAACCATTTTTTTTTTTTTTGGTAATTGACATATTTCTTTAAAAAACAAAAATTTTTGCTTCTTAATAAATTATTTTTCTACATAATTCTAATCAACCTCTTTTTAAAAAAAAAAACATTAGAAGCCACAAAATTTGCATCGTAATCATCCTTAGGCAAAAATGAGTGCAAGTAAACATTTATTGATCGCTTCCTGTTTGGACTGTATCTAGTCAAAAAGTATAGTTCCAGACACTCGGTACGCAATCTAAACAAAAGTTCAATCTTTAATTATTAAGTAAAGTCATTTCATCGTAAACTCGTTTTCATCCTTCTACCGCACGAAAAGCGAAAGAATCGTTTTTAGGCTGAAGAGATTAGACTCAGTGTTAGCAATCGAACTCTCCCAAACAAAGAATGAAACTAGCAACTTTACCTGATCAACTTGATGAGTATTTGAGGAACATCTTTCGTTTCTCCGTGCTCCTTTCGTTTTCGGAACGAAAATCGGGAAGTTTTTTTTGGCGAGGGCGTTGTCGACATGATCTCTGCGCGAAAACCTCTCTCCCACAGATATCAAACACACGGACTTCTCGACCAGCACGTTGCTTAGCGACTTAAAAAAAACGGATATAAACAAAAGGACTTGTATATATTAACCAAGAGCGGCATTGCGGAGGCTAACTTAATTACACTTGAATTCCTTTGAGTAGACTTTTAGGTTTACAAATAAACGTTGTTTAAATGCACAATCGATGGCTTTTATTCAAAGAAAAAATAATTATAAAACCATCGCGATTTTAAACGATTCACGGTGTTCAGGCTAACATGAAACCAAGTGCATAAATTCCATGAGAGAATGCAATGAAGAAATAACAGCATATGAATTAATTATCCGAATTTTTGCTATTACAACGAATGCATATTTAAAAGAAGATAACAAGATTCTCACAATTAATGAAAGACCTCAAGTTCTATTACAATTAATAAACAGGTAAATGTATCGAATTATCATTTATTTACAACATACAATTATATCGATAACTTGCTTTATAGTTCTAAATTCATAATTTATGAAATCTTATAAATCTACAAAATGGTCATTGCAGATAATCTATTACACAAAAGTTGTAATATTTACTAACAAAAAAATATTTCATTAACTGATCTCATTGTTTTTTGTTTTTAACTATCAGTACTGTAGGCCCCTAATGTACTTCCGTAATGCTAATGAAGGTCAAGGTAGTAGGGTTTACGGATGAGTTCCTAACAATGCGAAGCACTGCACTGCTTTCACCTCCGACAAGATAATCTATATATAGGTAACCCTCCTATAACACGGTAGATAGGTTCCTAGAAAATGCCGTGTTGTGTGAAACCGTGTTATATGAGACCCAGAGACAGTTCAAAAAAGGGGGTTACGTTCTGAAAACTTATTAAAAACAAACATTTTTTTAAAATTCCATATAAGCAACTTAATTTTTATTAAAAATATCAATGTGTAACACAAAACGAAAAGAAACAAAAAAAATTTCATTTAATGCGATCTTAATTTAATAAATTTCTTCCTCATCACTACTCAGTACAATCAAACGAGAACGTTTTTCCGGTTGAACGATATCACCTCAACTTTCAGAATCTTTTTCTTCATTTAGATTTTTTGCACCTTCTATCTTCTTTAAAAAATCTGCAATTTTACTTTATTTGCTGTTTCTTACAAGGTCATTGTAGATTCACGGTATGCAGATAGACAATTTTGCAGCTCCCTTTTGAATTTTCGGCTTCTTTCGGCGAAAGGGTCTGCATTCAGGAAAAATGATTTAAGATTTTCGGCTAAGCCGTCTTGTAATTTTATAGAGTTATAAATGAATAAATTTGTTTATACATTTTCATGTAAAGCCACTATAGTTCATCATTTCTTCCCGTCATTATTTTAAGGTAATTCAGTTTTTAAATGTTTTAAACAAAATTCATGTTATCTAGTGCTCTAGAAGTACAGTGTTGTACAAAGATTCCCGCAATTTATATTATCGTGTTAGAGCTAAACCGTGTTGTAAGATGCCGTGCTGTAGGAGGGCTACCTGTATATAAAACAGTTCCGTAACTGACTGACTGACAGATAACGCACAGACCAAACCGCTGGACCTAAAGGGTTGACATTTTGCATGGCGATTCTTCTTATTGTGTAGGGGTGCACTAAGAAAGATTTAAAAAAAATTCTTCTTAGATTTTTTAAAATTAAATTTTTAAGCTGTTTTGTAACTTTTTTTAAGTTTGCATTTAAAATAATAATCTGAGCATTTAAAATAATAAACTGAAATAATAATGTGAAAGGGTGCTTGGATTAATAATAAATTAAAACTTAAAAAATTTATAAAAGGTCTACCGAAACATAAATTTCATATATTGATTAAGAAAATTGAATTTAATTTTAAAAAAAACCGTTAAAAAACCTGATAAGACAAACACCAAATTTAAGGTTGAGAAAAACGATTTGCTGATTTCTGAGATTCATTTCAACAGAAGTATAGTGTTTCTTGCGTTTATTTTTATTCGTCCATGCCATACGGATGTAGATCTTATTCTCTGTATAGCTAAACATGAGTCAAGGCAGATTTAAAAAAATATTTCAGGTGGTCTCCTCTAACGAAACTACCGCGGGTTATTAACGTAGGATTACTTATCGTTTGCTTACCTCTTTTTTTTTTTTTTCTTCTTTTTTTTAAACGATCGTTTGCTTATCCTTTTTTTAAAACGCATTTTTGGTACTTTTCTGTTTAACTGTTTACTGCTACTGGGTTTGGCGCGCTGCCAAAATTATAACTTGCCACGCAGGACAATTTTTTTCTCTCAGGAGGACCGTTATTGAAGAACGTAATCCTACGTTAAAAAAATCTTTTTTTAATGGCCTGCGAGGCATAGCATATTTAATAAAGTCCGTGAGTCACATGAAGTGTTAATGTCATATCATCCATTTTATACAATATGCCACACTGAACGGTTGCCAATCGTAATTGTGCGCCAAATCGCGTAACCTGTTTATTTCATATCACGAATAGCTGCTATTCATTGAAGTTATTGAGAGTAAGCGGATGAACATCGATTCAGTAATTTTTCCCTCCCAGTTGCTCTTTCTTCTTAAATATTTCGGCGCGTGTACGATCCATTTCGATTGGTGGCAAATCAGAGACTGCCGCTGACGCCTATCACCGTGAAAGTGTGCATTGGAACGCCGATAAGACACAGATTAAAAATGACGCAGCGTCCCGATAACTCGTATTTTTTTTTTTTTTTTTCCGTCTTTACTCGGGCCGTAGTAGTGATTAAGGAAAGTTTATTTAATCCTTGCCCAGATCTAGATATAAATTATTTCGCAATGGTGACCATGGTGCAACCAAGGTTTGAAGAAGGAAATAGGAACGTATCAATTGCTCGTGTTCTTGTCTCTCAATATCGGCTGCAGATATCTCGGGCCAACAGTGCCTCACAGGTGTGGAGGTGGGAAATGTCCATAACTTGTGGTTTACCACATAATAGTGCAGAGAGAACTCTCTAGAATTTTCACGCGGGCCAGATGTTTAGCCAAACAGTCATGACCAGTTAAAAGCCGGATCATGGCTACTGAATCATTTCTTGGATAAAGTCATTCTTTTATTAAATCCAAAATTCTTCCAGTCTCTAGTTAGAGTTTCCACCAACATTTACGTCTCGTGCAGCGTGGCGACCCGCTAACCTAAAACTATCCAGTTAATTAAATAAAACAGCTGAAAATGCGCCTTAAGAACCATATTTGGTAATATATCGCTTGCGCCCGGTTAACGATAAGGTACCTTATTCTTATCCGAAATATATCATTTATATTTCGGATAAATGTTAACGATAAATCGAAATGATAAAAGCTTGATTTTCAGCAATCTATATATTTAGAAGTATATACGTGAATGTATAAGTATGCACGATATTGAGGGATAAACTTTCAGTTCACAATACATTTATATATGCCCACACACCACTCCTGTTGCTAACAACATAGCCACCACTTCCCTATTTAATCCATTGTCTTTAATACTGATAGTCTTAACGAAGAAACTGCGATCCTCGCCTGTTAATGGTCCTACAGAGGGTACATGGACTTCTAGTCTAGCGCCGCTAGACCAGGAGGGAAAATACAACAACAACAAAGAAACTGGATATAAGTGACAAAAGTGGCAAACAAAACAGTTGCCATACAGTTGTGAAGAGATTCAAAAGCAGAATTATAAAATCTACGCTACAGATACTCGTATACAACTTCTTTTCACTGCAAATAAATTATTAACCGTTCTTCTAATTGAAAATGGAGTGTAAATGTGTTGAAAAAAATCATGCATGACGTACTCTGTCAAAAGACCAAAATACACAATACATCAGGCGACCTCATGTAATCCTTCCGAAAAATACTCTCTGTATTCGGTATTTTTTACTTTCCTACAAGCATTATATAAACATTTTGCCATCAAAAACTATTGATCAGGAGGGTAGTAATCATGTCAAAACTACTAATGAAAGAATATATTTAATTAGAATAAACGAAACAATAATAACAAAAAAAATCACCTCAAATATTTCAAACTGCCGGACATAGTACGCTTACAACAATGCAATGACGAAAACTGATAAACTTTCTTCAGATGATTAATAAATATTAAACCAGTTCTATGATAGTTCAAGAGAGATAGGATAATCATACGGCTAGACGATAAAACTTCTAAAATATTAGTTACGACACCTAAGTCTCATCGAGTAGACTAACGTAAATAAACACAGATGGTTTTTAGGTAAATACGGTTGCAGTTAAAATTAATTTTAATTAAGTAGAAAATTTCCTTTCCGAAACTTGAGTAAAAAAAGGATTGCTTCTACCTATAAATGTTATCAAATCATGAAAACTGATAAATAATTTGGATGGTGCATGCCTGACGTAAATATTCGGGTCTTATTCATTCTTGCAGAAAATTCATTGTTATAGAATTTCACTTTCACTATTTAGATTTAAGAAGTAAACATCAGATACGGGTTGCACTGTTTATCAATGATATTTTAAAATTGAAGAATTGGTAACAAATGGGAAAATCCTTCAGTATTTATCTCCCCCAACTATATATATTTAAATATGACAACTAATGTATATTAAAGCTTGATATTAAATTTTTATTTACTTACGAGGTAACCCACCAGTATAGGGCTTCGGAGATTTTTTTCATAAGTTGTTTTTGTTGCTCTTTAAGTTTTAATTTTTAAAAAAATTGATAATTTACTTGAATAATGTCAGTGTCAACACCTGCACCACCGAAACCTGTACCCAAACCAGGTATTAAGTTCTTTTGTTACAATATACTTTAATATTTCAGAACTTTTAATTCGTCTGCTATTGCTCAAAAACATTTAAAAAGTTACGATCACAGCACATTAACTTGCTGTTTAATTTCATTAATCTATGTTGCATTTATATCAGTGTGTCTGCTTATTTATGTTTTCTCTGAAAGAGGTAAAAATTATAATATGTGACGATGCTTCCTTAATAATCGTTAGTTCTGCAGCATGTAAAACTAACATTTACAGTCCATAAGAAAAAAAAATCCCAAATTTTGTTTGTTTAAAGCTCCTTTAGACTATTTTATTTATTCTAACTCATGCGAAATTTGACCATAATTTTTTTTTGTTTTGTACAGATATTGAATGTGTATGATTATACTTGTACATTTAAAAATTATGGTTTGATTGGTGTCAGAATTGTTTCGTGTTATATTCATTTTTTAAAAATTTATTTAAAAGGTATGTATTACAACTGTTGCCATATTCTTAATATGCCTGAAACTACAATGTCTTTTAAATTTAGTGTTATTTCTTGTTTTCAGGGCACATAAAAGTTGTACGTGCATTATATAGATATACAGCTCAACAAGTAAGACATTATTTTTCTAATTGTATTTTTATCTTTTTCTAATTAGAAAATTGTGCGGAACAGATGTATTACACGCACCTCTCTTGGCGACAAATTTTTTTTTGACGCCAAATACTGGTCAAAAAAATTTTGTCGCCAAAACAGGCCTACGCGGACATTTTACACTTAAAATAATACACAAAATATCAATAACAACTCAAATATAAAAATAAATTCAAAACAAACTTACCAATGGCAATAATAAACTTTCAAAAACATGTCACAAAACCACAACAGCTACTTTAAAACATACACGAATATATCTAAAAACGGCTGTATTAAAATTCAAAACCTAAACAGAAATGCTCAACCGCTACTTTAAAACACGCAAAAATATCTAAAAAAAGCTGTATTAAACTTCAAAACCTCAGCAGAAATACTCAACCACTTATTTAAAACATACGCAAATATATTTAAAAACGGCTATATTAAAATTCAAAACCTAAACAGAAATGCTCAACCGCTACTTTAAAACATACGCAAAATATATCAAAAAACGAAGACATTAAACTTCCAAAAACATTACACATATCCGCAACATCTATTTAAAACATACGCAGATATATCAAAAAACGAAGACATTAAACTTCCAAAAACATTACAGAAATCCTAAACCGCTACTATGAAACGCTAACAAAAATATCGAACACCGGTATATTAAACTTCGAAAAACACTACACAATACCACAACACCTATTCAGGGTTGCAACAAAAAACAAACATCACGCCAAATCGGATGGCTGCCAGACCAAAAAAAAATTGCTAAAAATAAAAAAAATCACCAAACATAAAAAAAAATCGCCAAATTGAAAAAGGTGCGTGAAACACATCTGTACCAATTGTGCTTGTAACTATTTGATAAATAGGATTATGATCCTAGATTTGAGATCAAACTGTGACATGTCTAATTTGCAAAAAAATATGTATAATTCATAGTTATTTTTAGATGTAATATTAGATTCTGTCTTATGGGAAATCACTACAAACATGAATATAACTTGATTTACATATTATAAGACTGTCAGTATATAGATTATTAAGTGAAGAAGGTAAAATTATATGAAAACATTCTCATTAATAAACTCTAGAATTGTTACCAGATGAACTAATTTTTGTCACTTTGCAGAGTGTAAGTAAAGCTGTAATTAAAAAGGAAACATGCAACAAAATGTAAAGAATATAAAAATTCAGAGGAGACAGATTTATAAGATGGTAATAAAAAATCGGTTACTTTTTGGTTAACAGGATGCCAGTCGTAATTGTGCAGCAAATTGCTAATTTCCTCCCCCCCCCACATGTCAAGAGATCATAGCTCTTCTCTAGCATCCCAATAGAAAGTAGCTCTGTTTTTCCAGTTGGCAGTAGTAAAACTATAGTCCTTTAAGAAGGTGCACAACATAAGATGATTAAAATTTATGTCGTCTCCAAACAAACAAAGAGGACAGTCAGGAGAGTTTGCCAAACCAATGCAGGATTGCTAAATGTGGTAACCTGTTCATTTCACACCACGAGTAGCTATTCAGTGACGTTATTGAGAATATGAGGGTGAACATCAATAGAGTAATTTTCCCTTCCAGATTTTCAGTTGTTTTTTTTTTGTAGTAGTGCTTCTTCTTTTTTTTTTTTTCCTTAAGGAGCAGACCTAGATTCTTCTTCTTCTTCTGGGGCACTACAGCCTACTGCCTGGCCAAGGCCGTTCCAATAAGTTTACGCCATCTGGCCCTAGATTCTTACCCAATTCAATTATTGTGGCATCAATTGCATGAGAATATGCAAATGTTTTTGGCAATGTCAAACAAAATCGGCAGCTTTATGCCTCTTGTGTAATCTGAAATTCATGTGGTTAAATCCATTTTGTATTTTTCTTATTTGTAAATTTCTGTATTTGTCTCTTTTTTATATTTATTTTGGATTTAATAAAACAGTCATTTTTTATTAAATCCAAAATTTTTCTTATCTCTAGTTAGATTTTGGGCCAAGTGGCACCCCGTTAACCGAAAAGTATCAAAAATTTATATAGTATTTCCTGTGTTGATTAAAGCAAATGCTGATAAGTACTGATATTTTATTTTTTTTTTTGTATTACCATGATTTTATATAAACTTTATGTGGTTTGTAAATTTAAAAGTCAGTGATAGAACAATATGTTAGTTGTGTTTTAAGATGATTTAATTGTACATTTTCATGAAAATCTGAGTGAAAATTTAAGTTATTTATTTGTACCTGGTGCATTTTTTATTGAAGCCCGTTTCTATTGAAAGCTGTTAGCTCTCAAAATTTAGGAACATTTCAATACTTAAAAATTTATGGTTCACATAAATACTCACTTTTATTTTTCATGTCCACAATTTTAAGTAGAACTACAGCTTTGTGTAACAGTATTTCTATAGTAATTTTTAGTCAGTTTCAGACATTGTAGTTTTGATTTCTTCTGTTATAGGCTGATGAATTATCATTTGAAGAAGGTGACAATTTATATATCTTAGATACTAAAACTGATCTTAATTGGTGGAAAGCATCATGCAACGGAAAAGTTGGCCTTATACCAAGTAATTATGGTATGTAATACTTTTTGTTAGATCATTGCTGTTCTCTTTTATTATGTCAATGGTTTGAACAACCTTCAAACTGTTAAACTCCTTCTTTTTATAATACACATGTATTCAGAACAAATTGATAAAATTCAGTAATCCTTGAAGATTGTTATATTTTGAAAAGAGTCAATACTGTTATAAATAGGAGTTTTAGTTTGTTGAATGTAAGGCATTTTTTGTAATAAGATATTTTAGTTACTTTTGGATTCAAATTTTGTTAAAAAAACTGTAGGTAGCCTTTTTATGAACAGCACTGTATGAAAATTGTGCTATCATCAGATGAAAAAATATTTGGGATAATGAGTGTACATAATTCCCAGGGCTTTTAAGCTTATGAGGGATTGTTGATTGTGCTTTTAAAGTTGAAGTTTTCTTTTGTGTTTTGGAGGAGGGCCTAATTTTGGGGACCAAGTGGTAGTCGCTCATTGGATTAATTTTCTCTATTCAACAAACAACATGTGTAGGCATTTCACTTCATGATAAGTTTGTTTTTATACACAGTTTAATTTTTTTATTGAATTATTTCTTTAAAATTCAGTGGAAAAATTGTATTCATTCATTATACCATTGCATTATCAGTCTATCAATAAAACTTATAATTCATATTATAAATTTATATTGTTAGGATTATTAATTATGTCAGCTATGAGTATGTTAATTTCACTATGATGATTATTAGACTTTCTGTGAGGTTTTGTGAAAAAGAATGTTTTTATATCTGAGCACTATACTTTATCTTACATTTTAATTTAAAGAGTGAAACGATGTCATTGTTTCATATTTTTTATTTCTTTTATTAAAAGATTAAAACATATAAAATTAACTTTGAAAGTAATCTGAAAAATAAATACATTTATATCTTTATTTCAGTTGAAGAGAGTACTGAAGAAATTCTTCATCCATTACATGAAGCTGCTAAGCGAGGAAATCTGACATTTTTAAGAGAATGCCTTGAAAATAAAGTTAGTATCATAAATATTAGCCTCAGACTTTTCTAAAATTCTTTATGTTAATTCAGTTTTATATATATATATATATATATATATATATATATATATATATATATATATATATATATATATATATATATATAATGTGTGTGTGTGTGCGTGCATGCATGTGTGTTATGAATTCCTGTATTAGTAGTTCTTATAAAATCATTTTTTGGATAAATAGCTGTCTTGTAAGTACTATAGAATTAATGCTGAATACAACTGTCTGATCAGATTTATTTGAGTACCTTAATGTAGGTTGAGATTTAAAAGATGAAAATTAATGAACAGTATAAATGAAAATGTTTTAGCATTTGTAATGCTAAAAAAATCCTAATCATTAATATTAGTGATTTCACTTTTGCTATGGTATAAAAAATATAAAGGAAATCCATGTTAATAGTGTTCTATATCAAGATGAAATACAGTTTAATAACCTTAAACTGCTATTTATCATTTTTTTTTTTTTAAACTCATTCGAGAAATTTATCTCTTTTCTAATGATCCTGAATTTGGCTACACTCAGAATTCATTTCATGTTAGAAACTATGAGGTTATTTGATACTATACTAACTATATTTGTAAAATATAAACAATAGAAATAAACAAAAAATAAAAAACAAGCATAGACTGCTAAATCACTTTAACATAAAACATATCCTGCAAAGAAAACATTTTGAATAGAAGATAACGCAGAAGCTTCATATACCCATAATGAAAAAACAAATAAATAATCCAACAGAGATAGATAAAAATAATACAAATATAGACAAGATACAAACAGAAATCAAGCACTTTGGGCATCCACGCACCAACGGCAAGATTCTGTATAAGTGCTGGAACCTCCTTTTTGTGATTTTTGGTGAATTTTTAAAGGTTAATTTTTAGAATTTAATTTATTAAATGCTGATCACATGGTTTCTTTTCTTTTTGTGATACTTCAAATTAATTTTGTGTCACGTGCATAACAACGAAATAAATTGACAAAAAAAAATATTAAAATACAGTAAAAGATAAAATTTGACCACTATACTAATTGAGATGGAAGTTTTTAAAGAATTTAATTCAAATGAGTATGTTTTATGGATATTAAACATACAAATTGCATACATTGACCGTTGTATTTAATTTGAATATTTTCTTCTACATTGTTTTGTCTATAAAAATATCCATTACGATTTTTTTATAAATATATATATATTTTTTTGTATTAATTGCATACATTGACTGTTGTATTTAATTTGAATGTACTCCGTAGCGAAGCACGGGTATTCAGCTAGTACTCCATGTTTTTTGGCTGACTTGAATCGCTTAACTGCGATTCTTTCTCTTGTTCTGGGTGAATTGGAAGACTTTAATGTTGCTGTACTTTCTTGGCTTATTTTTAAAAAAAATTTCTTCTTTTCCTGAAGGATCCATTGTTTATTTTATGGGCATTTGAAAGATCCAGTCATTCAAAATTAATACTTATTTTGCTTTGTATTTCAGTTTCAAGTTTTTGCTCTGCATCTGGTACTGAAAATGATAGATTGCAAAGTTTTATCTCAATAAAACTCTAATATTGATTAATTATGAATACCCCCCCCCCAGTTAATGTTAAAAAAAAAAATCCCCAGAAAGTGTGCTGAACAATTTTTAATAAGATTTTGCATATATCTGTATTCTGCAATTAAATACATGCTCATAAACATTTCACTAAAATCGATCCCTTTTGGTTGTAGAGATGTTCTGTGTGCCCTTAAAAAAATAAAAACAGGACTTGAAAAACTTCAAGATTTTGTGGTCTTTCATTGATACATTAACCGATTTAAAATAGTGCCAATTAAACACGATGTTTCCCTATTTGAGGCAAAGTTTTGCAGGTTCATTTTTTAAAACATATTCATCTGGTAATATGATTGTATTAATCAACTTTTCTTTGTCAATTATATTTTTAGCTGTAATATAAACACTTGAAGTAATAATGAAATGTATTTCTGTCCTAAATAGCTGTTCCAAGACATTTCAGAATTTTTTACATGAGAAAATAGTGCACAAGATATACAAAATAGGAGTTTTGCTATACAGTACAACCTTCCAAATCCGGAATCATTCAGGACATGGCAATTCCGGATTTGAGAGGATTTTAAATAACACTACAAAATGTTAGGAGAAAAAATAAACACACTTTTAAAAAAAAGTAAAATGGTTTAATTATTAAATAAACCTAAATACAGAACATATAATTACATTATAATTTAAACATTTCAGTCAATAATGTCTGTTTCTTTAGTTTCAGCTAATTTGAAATTTTTTCTCGAATCCTATATAGTGCCATAATTTCATGTTCCGAGATAAAATTCTGGTGTACTAAGCCTAATATTGTTTTATCTAATGATTTTATCAGGTCTTCCGTTGACATTCTTTTGTTTTGGGGACATTCTGAATCACTTTCACCATCACTGTCATCATAACCTTTGTTATTTACCACACTATCAATAATTTTAGAATCGCTAACAGACGATTGGCACATTTTTGTCGATGTCTAAAACTTCCTGTATGTTCAATTTATTCCAGTTAATGTTGCCTTTATTTGCACATTCTATTAATTCTGCTATTTCAGCTTCTTTCCCAGACACCTGAAAGCCCTCAAAATCGCTGCTGTCACTTCCTTGAAAGGAAGCACAATTTTTTACCAATCATTTTGGTAGTGACATCTATCGGTAAAATAGAAAAGTAAAATTGGCCATTTATTAAAATATTCCGGATTTAGGGGGTTTTCCGTATGTGAGATGTCCGGATTTTGGAGGTTGTACTGTATTGTAGTAATGATATCATTCATCAAAATTAAATGAAATCATTTACAAATGTTGATGTATAGTTTATAATTCTTACCTTTGTTACAGATTATTTACTCTCATCTCATTTGAAACTTATCTTGATAATTTAATTTATTATTAACCTTTAGCTTATAGGACCCATTGTTCCGATTCCCTCTTTGAAACAGGAAATTTCATACCCCCTTTGTAGGAATGGTCATTTAGGGAGTTATATATATATATATATATATATATATAAATATATGCATGTTTATGTATGTATGTGTGTATATATACCGGGTGGGCAAAAAGTCCATAGAAACTTTAAAAATTCATAAAAACTGGAAAAATAACCAAAATAAAAAAAAACATTTGCAGGGTTAGCATTGCTAGGTCATGGGAATTTTTTTAAGACAGGAAAAAAAAAAATAACTAAAAAAACAGCTGACAGGTGGAGTTGACATATACAAGTCAAAAAAAGATATGCAAATAACAAAAAGAATGCTTCTAAATCATTTATTACAGCAGTAGGTGTTCCACTGGCCCCAACCACAGGGGATAATACATTGCAGGCGAGTCACAAATCCAGCAATGGCAGAGTGCAATAGGTCCGAATATATACATGACACCTCTCGGCAGATCGCATCTTTCAGTTCCAACAGATATGGACCAGATAGATACACCCCTTTGACTTGTGTATGTCAGCGCCACCTGTCGGCTGTTTTTTTTTTGCCTGTCTTAAAAAAATTCCTGTCATCTAGTGATGCTAATCCTGCAAACATTTTTTATTTTGGTTATTTTTCAGGTTTTTATGAATTTTTAAAGTTTCTATGGATTTTTTGCCCACCCAGTATATTTCTTAAATATAAAGCAGAAACGGGAAATGGGTCATGTTTGTATGTGTGTGTGTGAGTCACAAAAACTCAAGAACCGTGAGCCCTACCTTGATGAATTACACGGTTCAATGTGTGTAAAAAATTAGGATGAATGTGACTATTTTCATCCCACTACGATGTTCCATTCCTGAATGATGTCCCAAGTTTACGTGGTATCAACGGCTATTCTTGTTCAAAGCCATTTGTTGAATTGTAACATTTCACTGTTGCCAATTAAATTATAACATTTGTGTAAAAATAAATAGATGTGAATTAAAAATGTCATTTATTCATATATTGGCACATGCAAGAATGAATTTGATATATTATTTTCATATTCGTGGCAACGCCAGAATATTTCTTTTTAAAAGTGAAACTATAAAGGTGGAAAGTCATTCATTTTCAGTGAATATGTTCTCAATCCATAGCAGACGGTTTAGTTTTGAGAAAGAATTACAATCATGAAATACGTGTATATTCTAATTAAGAAAGTCTGCAAGTGGCATTGAAACGTAGCAGATGATTTAGTTTTGAGGAAGAATTCTGAGCATGAAATATGTGTTTATACTTTTTCTATAATAATTATCAGATTTGCTATGTTTTGATATTGAATGTGTTCTCAATCCATTCAAAGTTACTGGACTGGATGGGACAGAAGAATGTTTTTTGCATGGTCAGCTATATGTGGGAGTGTCTAGAGCAAGGAATCAATCAGAATTATACATTGTCGCAGATGATAAAAAAGAAACAAAAAATGTTATGTACTGGCAAGTATTAAAATAACAACAAATTAGTTAATAAATGAATTTTTTATTACTGAAAAAATGAAATTAATTTGTTTAAGAGTTGTTAAAACTTTAGAACATCATAACATGAGGCTAATCATAGGAAAAAAATAGTAACAGAAACAATCCCGAGCGAAGCCGGGTAATAAATCTAGTATATATATATATGTATGTATGTATGTATGTATGCATGCATGTATATGTATGTACGTATGTGTATATATACATGTAATAAATTAAATATTAAGCCCTCCATTCTAACATTTAAATTCCCTTTCCTAAATCCAATCCGCAGTAATCTTAATTTATTGCTTAAAAGCCCTTAGCAACAGAACTTTCCATAAACCGCATGCCTTACACGTTTGCATTTCTACATGTTTCGCATTTCTCCATGGTCTTGAGAAAGGAGTTGATTCACATCGCGAGCCCCGATATTTTGCTGACCCTTCAAAATAAAGTTACATGTACCCCGCCTCTCGCCCTTAAGGTTGAAAGGTGATATTATTTGCTTCCGAGCTGTCTTCTGAAATGGACGGATGTACTTTTCTTCGCTCTAATAAACGATTCGGCCAGACTGCATCTAAATTTTATTCTTTTCAGACTGAGTCTAGCTCCAACCATGTAAATATGAGCTAGTTTTCCTTTTCAGATCATATTTTAGGAACGTGATGTAATAGATATACTACATATATATATATTCATTCATTCATTTATTCATTTATTTATTTTTGGGCCCGTATTCTTGGGATACATGCTATCCCATCCCGTAAAGTAAAGGTTAAGTTTAATTTTGGGGGGTTTTATGAGAAAATTTATTTTTAGCTTCATGTGTTTTTAAATTTCTAAATGTTGTGGTTCTAGGTTTCTGTTAATGGATTGGACAAAGCTGGATGTACTGCACTACATTGGGCTGCTCATGCTGGTAATGAAGAATGTGTGAGGGAACTGTTGAAAATTAGTAATGTCCAAATTAATGTTCAGGTATACTTACTTAGACTTTTTCTCTTCTTACCCTTTTTTTCACTTCTTTCTCTCTTAACAGACAACTAAATTTAAACAAAAATTGGTTAAAACAGTGATTAAGTGTCTAATTCAGGGATTCCCAACAGGATCCAGGTGGACCCCATGGGGGTCAATGGAAGTTTAAAAAGGGTCTGTAGTATTCCAGGGATCTATTGGGAGTCGATAAATTTTTCTGTTTTAAAATTTAATTTAATTTTTTAGGAATGTAAATATTAGATAATAATACCTGTTTTAATATGTATAAATACAGATTTGCATAGGGCGGAGTGATCCGCCCATCTAAAGTCAAATGTCATGACACTTTTGTATAGATGTCGAATGAAATTATATTATAATTACATATAAGTCAGTAAAATTGTTTAGTAAAATATATATTTATATTCATTATGTTAGTTATTGTAACTATACAATGATAAGCAATTTCAGGCCACACATTAAAAAAATTGTATCAAGCATCAAGCACAACCACCTCATTAATTGAAATCAAACTTTTGTGCAATTCTAATCTGTGTTTCTGAAATCTTGTTTATATTTGTGATATTAAACATGAAAATAGTACAAAAATAATAAAACATAAACCTAATGAACCACTTTTTCTAATTTTTTGTTCATATTCTTAGTCAAATTATTATTTTTAAAAGTTTTAGGTGCAATTATTAGTATTATAATTATGTTGTATACTGCATATTATAGAGAAAAATGTGAGGGTGTCAATGAAGAAGAAAATTCTTTTAAAGGGGGTTGATGTAGGAAAAAGGTTGGGAACCCCTGGTCTAATCTATGGTTTGCAATATAGATTGAGCTAGGTCAGGAATTAGATCAGGATCTTTTAAGATAAAATTTAACTAACAAAGTAGAATTTGTTTCATGAATAGAATTTTGAAATTCCAAGATGATCTGGAATTTTATTTTCACGTATTTATTTTCAGAAGAATGGGATATTAATCATATAAGTAAAACAGTAATATTTTTTACTATCTACCATTAAAAAATAGAGCAGACACTAGCATATTTGAAAATTACTTTATTCCTGAGGAAAAACAAACATACTGAAAATTGAACAGCCATTAGTATGCAAATAAGAACCACTTACCAGCGCACATCAACTCACATGAATATGCTTGTATAAACACACTTTAGGCTTTGCCCAGGTACATATGTGCCAGTAATACATTAACATGATTGGAAGTTGCATTACAGTTATGCTGCAGACAAATTTGCATAAGAAAGTGATTTAGAAACATTAAAAATGAGAGAAGTATGCCTACAAAATATATTAAGCATTTTCATTTTGTAATTTTTAATTATCTCTTTCGTATTGGAAGCTAATAGAGAAATATATCTTTCCTTTTAGAACACAAAAAGTTGTTTTAAATGTTGGAATGGATTGTATAGATTTCACTTGAATTGTCTTTGTTGTCTTCATAACATTCATTGAAATATTTTATATTTTGTGTCATCTTATCATTTTTCTTGAAGGAAGTATTTTTTAGTACTAGAAATTTGAAGGTTAATTTTTTTTATATTTATTTATAGAATAAATTGGGTGACACACCTTTACATTCATGTGCATGGAAAGGACACAGTGATATTGTGAAGATTTTTCTTGAAAGAGGCATGTACTTTTGCAGTTGATATTAAATATATTTTTATAAATTAAAGGTACATAAATCAAAGTACCATTGCTGATGGCTAATCTTTGAATTATGGATTAATTGTTGTTGTTTGCCAATGCAGGACATTTGTCAATTAAGGCATTCACACTTTAAATTGAATTTTCGATTTATATTTGTCATCAGCATTGGAGTTTATTATACTTAATCTTTATTCTATAAAGTGAACAAATTTTATCTTTGTATTCCTTTACTAAAGAAATGTTTTTTTAACTTATGGAAAAAAATTTTAATAGCTTCTCTGATAACTTGTAAAATAATTGCTGTGTGTTACTGGAAATGTAATGCATACATACATTACCCGAGTACCTCCATTTGATATCTCAGTGTGTAATTCTTTGTTTTTATTGACGTTTTAATGCTGTATCATGGTAGCTATTTTGTTTATTAAAATCATGCATGATTTTATATAGGTGTAAATCCTAATTTGAAGAATAATGAATGTAAGACCCCATTTGAACTTACTAATGACTCAGCTACTGCTGCCTTATTGAAGCCTTATCACAGAACATGTAAGTATAATTAAATTGTTCTACAACAAAGTGTTTCTTTTATAGGTCATAATTTTAATAACTTTTTCTCCTAATGTTTTGTTACCTATTAAAGGGGTTATAAAAGGGAACTGCATACTTTAATTATATTTACTTGTTTTTGTACTTCCATTATTATTATTTTATTTTTTTTGAAATTGTGAATTAAAGCCTCAAGTATAAAAAAAAACTAATAAAAATCTTTTAGTTTATTTATGTTTAGAAATACATTCATTTAACCCTTCAGCAGGCATGCCCATGTACAGAGTGCAACACTTTTGTAATTTTGAATGGTTGGTGTTTATATGTGTTCTAAGCAATTTCTATTTATAGTGACACCCTTTCTAAGGCAGGTCTGATTTTCTGACCCTTGTATTCATTTCCATTCATTGGTACTCATGATTTAACCGTGGTAAACCAACGATTATACTGGATTACAATACGACAAAAGCAGGAGTTGATGTATTCCATCCAATGTGCAGCTATTACACGGTATCCCACATATCACAAAGATGGACAGTCTCATTATTTTTTATGTTTATGGACATAATAGGAATCCATTCGCAAGTTGTCCTTAGATCCCATAAACCAGACAGTTTTGAAATAAGGCAATTGTATCTGCATTCTTTGGCCTTTAATTATAAATATATCTCAATAGTATCAACATTTTATATCTTGTCATAAAATGCAGAGTTATTATTTTCGGTTAAAAAAAAAAAAAGTTTATTACAAAAGGAATAATCAAGGTTGAAAGAGACATTGCACTTTGTACCACGCACACCTGCTGGTGTTCCAAAAATTGGCACGCCTACTGAAGGGTTAATGTAAGACACTTGTCTGAAGACATTCACTCCTATATCTGGATGATTTGTTGGCTTCTTAACTGGAAACACCATTCTAGTGAGACAATACAACCTCTTGGTGCCATCACAATTTTGATTGAGTACCCCCAGAGATGACATCTGGGGGGGGCTAATACCCTTCTCCCAATCCTACAAACCTCCTAGACACACTTTGTCATACAGATCTAAAATGCCCATACCCAATATACGGCACAACATATAGCCCACCAGCACTCACTCTGTGGCCCCTGAAGCTTTTTGTAAAGGCACATATAATGAATCTTATAAAATGGAATATTTTTTTAGATTTATAATATTACTAGCTTAATAGCCGTGCTTTGCTACGGAGTACATTCAAATTAAATACAATGGTCAATGTATACAATTAATGCCAAAATATCTATATATATAAAACTGGTCCGTAACTGACTGACTGACTGACAGACAACGCTTAGACCAAACCACTGGACCTAAAGGGCTGAAATTTTGCATGGTGATTCTTCTTATAGTGTAGGGGTGCACTAAGAAAGATTTTGGAAAAATTCTTCTTAGATTTTTTAAATTAAATTTTTAAGCTGTTTTAATAACTTTTTATAAGTTTGCATTTAAAATAATAATTTGAGGGTTATAAAATTTATATCACAAGAAAAATCATAAAAATTCCTTTAAAATGAAATCTTTTTCGAATCTTTACTTCCATTTTCTGATTTTTGGTGAATTTTTAAAGATTCATTTTTAGAATTTAATTTATTAAGTGCTGATTACGTGATTTCTTTTTCTGGTACTTTAAATTAATTTATCGTCACGTGCATAACAACGAAATAGGCATAAATTTTTTTTTTTCTTGCTAATGCTGCAGACAATTGGAAATTATCCAAAAAAATATTAAAATACAGTAAGAGAAATGTTCCTCAAACTGTACTATATTCTTTAGCATGTTCTATTAGATTCAATTTGAAATTTTCTTCTACATTATTTTGTCTATAAAAATATCCCTTATGATTTTTTTATAAATATTTTTTCATTTTTTTTACATCAATTGCATACATTGGTCGTTGTATTTATTTTATATATATATATATATATTTGGCATTAATTGCATACATTTACCATTGTATTTAATTTGAATGTATTCCGTAGCGAAGTATGGGTTTTCAGCTAGTTTATATATATATATATATATAAAATCGTAATGGATATTTTTATAAACAAAATAATGTAGAAGAAAATATCCAATCAGTCAGTCAGTTACAGAACTGTTTTATATATATATATAGATACATATTTACATACAAAAGAGGTAAGCAACAGTAAGTAATCATACGTTAATAACCCGCATAGTGTCATTAGAAGAGACTACCTGAAAAATTTTTTTAAAAGGTTTCATTCTATAAATAGCATTTTTGTGTAATTTCTGATGCAGACCATGTGTTTTCATTATAATGTTATTCAGTAACTTAAATTTAGTAAATTTTCTATATTCAGAATTTTCATTTATTTCAATTTTTAGCCACATCAATCAATGCAGAAGACTATGGAGACTCCGAGGACTCTGAATGATTTTATTTGATTTGTGTTTATGATATTAAGAAAGCATTCAAGTTCTACTCCAGGACTAGTCACTTCTAGAGCTTCCTTTTGTATTCATATATTAATCTCTTAACTTTAGCATTGAGACTTCTAATGTACTATAAAACCTCAAAAGTTTGGAGTTTTAGACTAAAGGTATATCATGCACTTCATCTGGAGTCATGATTTAGGATTTCTATGCATGGGTATAACAAGTAATATAGAGTCAAAATAATCAAAGTTAAGGAAAATTTGATTATCTTTCAGCTACTCAAATAACTAATTAAGATGCAAAATTTCACTTGATAACATCAGCAGACTGGGATGACTGCACAAATAAGAATTTTTTTTTCTTATTTATGTTTACTCCAAGTTGGTTTGTGCTATAATTTGTTTTCTGTACTTTCAAAGTGATAAATCATTATAGAACAAGATGCCTTTAAAAAGAGTCATTGTACAAAAATTGTTAGATACTAAGTAATAAATATCGCTGCAAAATATCGCTGTTAAAAAATTTATGAATCATACCTAAAATTCTATTCAAAATCAGTTTATTAATTTGTGGTGTACATGAATATTATTTATAACCTCCATAAATAGCATTCATCAGAAAATAATTTTTTCTAATAAGAAAAAATTATTTTAGTCACTGATTAACGATATGGCATTTTAGATGTAGAATTGTACAACTTATGTAAAAAAAGGTATAATTAGTCAAGTTTAAAATTTCAGTCACCATTCATACATATGCTTGTACTTTATCCACTAAGTTTATATTTTATGCTTTATCGTGAGTATGCATTATTTTCCATGGGAATTCTTTCAGATGTATAGAATGTACTGCTGTATCAATATGCACACCTGAAAACTCTGCCTTTGTGAACTTTTTGTCTTCTTCGCATTTCCATGCTATTATAGGTGTTTCATTTCCTCTATTGTGGATTAAAAAGAATTAAAAATTAATCTCTCTATTCTAAAAAAAAGTAACTGCCGCTGTCAAAAGCTTGTCACGCTATCTCCTCCAAAACCGCTGGCGGTATGGGGTCGAGACCGATACCAATAGATGCAGAACAATGTGGGGAAGAAAGTAAGACATGTCTCATCTTTGTCGGCCTTTAAGTTTTTTTTTAAATTTTATGTTTTGTGGAAAAATATTGACTTTTTCATGTTCAGATTACAATAACTCGCCAAAAAAGGATCTTAGAATTTTGATTTTTTTACAATCTAAGACTACAGACATTTCTCCTTCAAACAAGACCTCATTTGTTTAAAAATAATTTAAAACAGACTAATATTTTCATTAAAATTTAAAACCCACTTTTTCGACAAATTTATGCGTTTTGACAAATATAAGTTCGATGCTCTCAGATTTATTATGTTACAAAAACAATATTTACATCATCTGGAAGACGAAAGCTTCCTCATTCATATAAACCTCATTTTAAGTCTATCTTAAAATTTTGATTTTTAATTGAATTTTAAAGAAATACTTCAAAAAAATCTTCTCATTCGCTTCCTTTGCAGAAGGACATGAAAGAAGATTAAATTTTTCACCCATAGGCGGGCTTCATCCACTTCGCATAAGGGCGACTGACAACAGTAAATGGCTGTTACATTACCCGAGAATCACCCCTATGTATCTCGCTATTAGCCATGACAGAGGAGCGAGACTAGGGGCAAAGCCCCTAGTTCACATTAATTAAATTCACATTAATTAAATTATACAGAGTAGCTCTATCTCTAATTCATTCAGTTACTGTATCTCGCTGAAGAGTACTAGTTAAGGAAAATCTACTTTTGTAAGATCCTTAAAAGTCTTCAAGAACTCCCTATTTTCAGTTTCTGCTTTGGAGGGCCCTGAAAATGTTTTTAAAAAGTACTTACTTCTACATTCAAGTTCTTTATATTTCTTTGCTTACTTTCCCAGTATATAAAAAGTACTTACTTTTGAGGCAAAATACAAAAATTTTTAGTTTAGGACTGTTACAATTGGATTTGGGAAAATGCAAACCCCCCCTTTTTTTTAAAAATATGTTTGTGTAAGTCACTTTTTTTTACTGTTATTCAGAATAAGCACACTTATTTAATATTATCCCTTTTACCTCCATATATATATATATATATATATATATATATATACACAGTCGAACCCCATTGTAACGAACTTCAAGGGACCAAAGGTTTTGCTTGCTTTATCCAGTGGTTTGCTATATCCGAACTGTTAAGAAAAATGCTAGAGTTTACAAAATGTATAACTCATTAGTTGCAATATATATATACAACAATAATGTATACATCAAATGCAATATATATACATCAATAATGATGTATTAAAAAAATAAAATCTATTAAAAAATTATCATTAATTAATTAAATCAACTAAAATTGATTACATTAAACTGACACAATACTAGTTAAATTGCGTACAATAGGAAAATGGCAGGACCAAAATTTTCGTTCATTATATACTGGGTTTGCTATAATGGGGTTCCACTGTATGTGTGTGTATATATATATATATATATATGGGGGTAGTTTATATATATATTACCAGTTTGCTCTGTCTCGCTATGATTTAGCATACTGGTATAAATTGATCAGGTTAAATGTGGAAAAAATCAAACAAAATACAACCTGTTAAAGTATTATCGAAATTTTATTAATATTCCAAACTTATAAATTTGATATTTTTAGAGAAATTAGACGGTTATCTTAATAGTCAAATATTTTTAAATGTCTAAACTTTTGGTACTAAACACATTTAAAACATATTTGAGGTCCTTAAAATACTGTCTAATGTTCCTAAAAAGTCCTTTCTGATTTTTAAAAACGAGTACAAACCCTTCTACACCTCAACTACTGCAGGCATTTTTAAGTTTATATTAAATACATTAAAATATCATATTTCTTCTTGCATGTTATTTTTTTAATTTTTAAAATGGTTTAAGATGCATTGCAATCTTCTGTTCCCAAACTTTTGAGGTTTTAACTTAAAAGCAAAATTAGAATAGTTAACCCTTTGTGGTCCACTCACACTAGGCATAGGACTGCAAAAAATTATAAAAACATACTGAAATTAATATGCTATGTAACATTCTATTTTTTAAAATAAGTTTTTTTTTAATGTTTAAATGAGTGAAATATTTTTCAGAATTTATTGTTACTGTTTAAAATAAACTATACCAATGTCCAAGTAATATTTCAATTAAAATATACTGTTATATTTTTTGTAAAAATATGCTGATGTAAACTTTAAAGTAAAAAAATTTAAAGTATAAGATATACTGTAGTTATGTCTTGTTAAATGTTTATTTTTGATATAAAAAATGTTTTGGTCTTGTAGTACTGGTGTAGAATATTTTTAACTGAGCCAACTGTAGTCAAACTATTTTGATCCCTGTTACCAACTTTATTGGAATGATGTAAGCTGATAATTTTTTATTCTGTCAAAATGAACATAACAGAAAAAAATTCTGGAAGCAGGCTACATATTTATTGTTCTTTTTCAAAGATGCTATCAAGTATTATTTTGTGTAATGGTAGTGAAGTTTGCTGAGTGAACCACAAGAAATTGATCTCATTTTAAGAATTGTAATTATTGAAAGAGTGGATGAAATCAATGTTGCCCCATGGGTAAGAGGTGACAATGTTATATTTTAGGGCCCCCATAAAATTAAAATGAAATGTTTATTTATTTACTGTATAAATATAAAATGTGTTGTATAAGTATAAAATATTCATATGTGTTGATAAAAATAGAGCATCTCGTAAAAATCTCAACACATTTTGGATTCTGGTAAATATATTTATTACACACTTATTCTCTTAGCTTTAACCAACACTAAATTATTAATTGGATCTTTTATATCTAAAGCAGTGGTTCCCAACCCGTAGAATTCTGCGGACCATGAAGCCAGGAATTGAACCATGTGCAGACCCCCCCCCCCCGACTTAAAGGGGGGTATGGGGTATAGAATATCCCTCAGGCAAAAGGGATACAGTATGAACACACTCATTTTTTGTTTCAACCTTGATTTCAATCTTTAGAATTAGATAGCCAAAATCTCAGCCTGAAATTGAAACATATTGATTCATGGGTGGTTAAGTAAAACACAGTGTTTTAGAACACATTTTTTATTATTGCCACTGTACAGTACGACTTAACTATAAATTCTTTAATTTTGATACATAAAAATTAATGCAACTCCTGATAGTCACCGGATGTATTTGGCCCATCTAGTTCAATGAACAAAGCTTTTAAAATCCCTATTTATTAGGCAACTTTTTTATATGTGGTGCCGGACCACTCCCGAACCAACTGTGGTCCAAAGACCACTGGTTGGGAACCACTGATCTAAAGAATGTATAATATTTTTTTATTGTTAATTTGATAAATCAGAAAGATGTTCTTTGAACAACATACTGATAATTGAGGCAATAATAACAAGACATTTCTATCACAACACAGCTATATCAAGACAACTGATTTTAAAATATCAGTCTGGCATTACATGTATGAGAATGTGGAGTGCCTGGATCACATGAACACACTGATAGCGTGTGCACATTTCTTCCACAGAGCAACCCTGGATGTAATCTCTGCTGACAAAAGTTGAAAGCAAATGTGGTTGAATGTATAAAGCACTGTCTTGTAGTGTGAAGATTTAATGGTTGATTAACTTACTTTTATATTTGTTTCTTATCAATTTAATCATTTGAACTTTTTGCATATGTACATCGGCTTTTCAAAGAAGCGCAATGAAAACAGTTATGGTAGTACAGAATCATCGGCAGATTAGCTACAGGTTCTGATTTGAGCACAATTATATTCATCACATCTTCTGTAATAAAACTGCTGTGTATGAGTTCTGCATAGATTAAAAACTAAAAATTTAAAGTACGTTAAGATAGCTAAAGTTTTCACATGCAAAATTGCCTAAAACATGATTGGCATATTTACATGTTCTTCTCACTTTAATCGTTTGGAGGGGTGTTTTATGTTGAAACAGGAATTTATTGATGAATGATTCTTATAAGACCATACCAAATATTTATTTCACTTCACTCATTTTTGAACAAGTGGAATAAAATCAATATAATTGTTGGAAATGAAGATCATTGTAAATGTTCAACATCCATTTTAACAAAATATTTCATACTTCGTGGAATTATTATTTGTATTCTGGCTTTAGTATTAAGAAATAATAAGAGCCAATACATGGAAAATAAACCTGTTTTAACAAGAAGAAATCACTTTCTTATCACAGAATCAATTTATTTAGGGGAATCCTGTTAGAGTAGAAATTCCATCACCCAGATCACACATTAAAAATAAAATATTTGATAAAAATGCATTTTCCTTTTCACAAAGAACACATCAGATGTGCTTATTATGTGCATTTATTAATTAGAAATTATTATAATAAATTTATAATTATTAAACTAAACCAACTAATTTATTTTAAATGAGATTTTTTTTTTTCTAAATTTGATTATATGGACTAGCCCCACTCCTGATTAACTAGAAAACCAAGTTTCTATTATACATTGAAAACCTTAAAAATTCATTAGATTTCACAAAGCAGCATTTCTTAGCTATTGTTTTACTGTGTGGATGACACAGTGGTGGTTAATATATTTTCCATTCTCTTAAATAACAAAAAAAAAAAAGTTTCCTATTGTTAGTGTTTAGCAGAACAGTTTTATCTAGATTACAACTAAAATTTTGTGAATGGATTACAGTCGAATCCGGTTAATCGGACCAGCCGCTTATTCAGACCGAATCCTAAAGAACCTAAACAAATCTTATTGCATAAGCCTAATAAGGCATGTTTGTGTAGTCAAACCAGCCGATTATTAGGACCAAAATGATCGTGTCCCGATTAACCAGAATTGACTGTATTTAGATCATCTTATAAAGATGAATTAATTTGCTCACTTTTTCCCCCTCTTATTCACGTAGAAGTCAGTATGGCTTCAAAGAGCATTTATGCAGTTTCTGTATTTAGTTTACAACACATTAATACTACTTAATTATATACCAGGGTTAATTGTAGATCTCACTCAGAGATTGCTATAATTAAAATCCTGAGTCAGCACATTCCAGTATCATTTTATTGTGTAATCCTGTATTACTGTATGCATTTTTATTGTGGTGTCTGTTGTGATTACGATATAAAAGGTTTTACATTGGTGTTGGAGAAAAAAACGATGTCAGAAATATTCATTATGACATCCTGAGCGTAATTTTGCCTAGAATTGCATTTACTCAATCATTTTTATTTCATTTTAATGCTGCTTAATTATTTATTAAAATCATCTTAAAATGTTTTTATATATTATGCTGTTTTGACACTTTTATGACATAATGCTGTAACAAGAAGGGCTGCCAGTATACAATGAAAATAAAGTGCATTTAAAAACCTTTAGTGTTTGATTCCTTTCCACACAGCTTTGATGTCTAAATGATGGAATGCAACTTCATGGAAAAAAATGATAATGAAACATGATATATAGATGTTAGATGTATATTACAGCCAATACTATTTTTGGAAAGTAAAGCAATTAACATTTCAAATTTTAAATGTGATCGTATTTATTTTTTTCTTCAATTTATGGTGCAGTACATAGTGCAGGAAAACAAATAACTCATGAATGAAAATTATTAGTATTAGAATTAAAAATGCCAAATGTAGCATAATTCCTCCAATATATCATCCACATCATTAACCTTTTCCTTAGGGAGTGGGCCAGGTGATGGCCCAATGGCTAGGGCACTGGTATTCGGTTCAGATCCTGTGGGTTTGAGTCCCACTGTTGGCTTATATGTTTGTGGCCGTTCGGAATCGGCTTTAAACTGTAGGTCCTGGTCCAATTAGCCCTTGTGTAGCAAAAAATTGACCGTAGCACTCCAAACCAAACCTTACGGGATGGGATAGCATGTATCCCTAGAGTGTGGGCCCAAGAATGAATATACACACACACACACATATATATATATATATATATATATATATATATATATATATATATATATATATATATATATATAATCACCTTACTGGCTGCTCTTACAAAGGGGGTTATGAAATTTTCCATTCTAAAGAGGGAATCAGAAAAATGGGCCTCGTAAGCTAAAGGTTAATACAGTCAGCACTCATTGTAAGGACATATTAGCACAAGATTACAATGTATATACTATTGTTCACTTCATTCCCAAATAAGCATTGTCAATCAAAAATTAATTTAAATTTATACAATTTAAGAGAACAATTCCTAAAGTAAAACTGAATGAAAATCGGAAATTGTTAGGATTTTGTGCATTTGACATAATTTTCCCATCTAAGTTAAAGATTTCGTCACGGGAATGAAAGGGAGATACTGTATTGGGATTAAATAATCTGCAGGATCATTATATGGGGTGTAAAAAAAAACATAACCCTTCAGTGGGCGCCCCAATTTTTGGAACACCAGCAGGTGCACATGGCACAAAGAGCAACGTCTCTTTCAACTTTGATCATTCTTTTTGTAACTTTTTTTTTTCAAATTGAAAATAATAATTCTGCATTTTATGAAAAGATATAAAATGTTTATAATGATATATACTTATAATTAAAGGCCAAAGAATGCAGATACAATCGCCTTATTTCAAAACTGTCCGGTTTATTGGCTCTAAGGTCCACTTGTGAACGGATTCCTATTATGTCCAAAAACCTAAAAAATAATGAGATTGTCCATCTTCGTGATATGCAGGATACCATGTAATAGCTGCACATTTAATCGAGTACATCAACTCCTGCTTTTGTCGTATTGTCATCCAGTATAATCGTTGGTTTACCATGGTTAAATCACAACTACAAATGAATGGAAAGGAATACAAGGGTCAGAAAATCAGACCTGCATTAGATAGGGTGTAGCTATAAATAGAAACTGATTAGAACATAGGTTCTTAAACTGTGGTCCGCGTGGCCATTACCGGGGGTCCGGGAAACAATTTTGACATTAATTTTACATCCCCCTCCGACTTTTCGCTTTTATTCAATAACTCATTTAATAAAAATTCTAGATGGTCAAGACTTTTTGTATTTGTTGTTACTTAACTAATTTTTAACACAACTGAACAATAATCAGTAAAAATTTAATTATTTTTATTCAACTGCAAATACGGAAAAATAAATAAAACAATGCAATTTTTTTTGCATTGTTGTGACTATCGCATGAACACATAGCTATAGATTGGTGACTCGGGGGAAGCCCAGTGTTCAACCGAGCTTTCCTATGTGTGCTACACACGTCTTTCTGTTGTGCCTTCAGTTGTTCTACGTGTTTCAGTTGTCTATAATAATTATTTGACCCATAAAATGGATCATTAGCTTGAAAACTGGATCTACACTCAAACAAAATATAGATGAAAGAGACTCAGATGATGGAGCATCAACCTTGAAATCCATCAAGAAACGTAAAATTAGAAAATACTGTGATAAGTATTTATCATTTGGATTCACTTATATATGCAATAAAAGTGTGGAGAGACCGGTATGTGTTCTATGTCACGAAAGTTCTTTTTACTACTATTTTTATTCATTTTATGTTTTTTATTCTATATCCTAATAAAAATGTTCATCTCTTATAAATGCGCAAGACCATTTATTAAAATGACCAGCGATACATTTTTACCAATATTTATTATAACGTAGTAACTTTGAGATTATTGAGCCAGAAATTAAGTCTCAAGAACAACATAGGGTTGGGATGGGGTCCAAAAAAAAAAATTGTTCAAGAGGAGGTCCTCGGACTACATAAGTTTAAGAACCCCTGGCTTAGAACATTCAAACCTTATATGAAAAAACAAACCATTCAAAATTATGAATGGTTTGTTTACCCTCTGTACACAGGCACAACAGGCTCTGTACACAGACATGCCCGCTGAAGGGTTAAAGAGGGTTCCATCTGGTACTTTTTGCATGGGTTGTGCCATTAATTGTCATTTCTTCAAACATACTCAACACCCTTAGAAACTGGTTATTGCAGTTAATAGTAAATTCTTAATTATTTGAGGTTTTCACAACGCGCCTCATTCTAAATTAATCCTTAAATTAATTTAACTAAGTCTAAAATTAAAGTAAACCATAAGTAAAATCCATAATTATTTCCTCAAATTAATCCAATATTATAATGAACAACACACATTTTTATCATTCCAACAATGGTGTTGAAAAATATCAGCACAACAATTTGAATAGTTACTATAATGAGTGATTGTTATAACATGTGCTGACTGTGGTAAAATCTAACATCACTTTATGCTTTGTCATTTCTCATTTCTCATTTTGAAAAAAAAAAAAACATTTATAAAAATCTTAAAATTAGCACAGAACAACTTATTGGTGAGCTCAGTGAAAATTTATTAGAGCAACTAACTGAAAACCTGTACTTTGCTGCGGAGTACATTCAAATTAAATAAACCAGTCAATGTATGCAATTAATGCCAAAAATATCTATATATTTATAATAAATACAACGATCAATGTATGCAATTGATGTAAAAAAAAAACGAAAAAATCTATTTATAGAAAAATCGTAACGGATATTTTTATAGACAAAATAATGTAGAAGAAAATATTCAAATTAAATCTAATAGAACGTACTAAATAATTTAGTACAGTTTGAGGAACATTTCTTTTACTGTATGTTAATATTTTTTTGGATATGTCCAATCGTCTGCCGCATTAGCAAGAAATTTTTTTTTGTCTATTTCGTTGTTATGCACGTGACGCAAAATTAAAAGAAAGGAAACCACGTGATCAGCATTTAATAAATTAAATTCTAAAAATGAATCTTTAAAAATTCACCAAAAATCAGAGAATGGAGATAAAGATTCAAAAAAGATTTCATTTTAAAGGAATTTTTAGGATCTTTCTTGTGATATAAATTTTATAACCCTCAGATTATTATTTTAAATGCAAACTTTAAAGAATATTACAAAAACAGCTTAAAAATTTAATTTTAAAAAATCTAAGAATAATTTTTCAAAAATCTTTCTTAGTGCACCCCTACACTATAAGAAGAATTGCCATGCAAAATTTCAGCCCTTTATGCCCAGCGGTTAGGTCTGTGCGTTGTCAGTCAGTCAGTTACGGAACTGTTTTATAAATATAGATTAAGACAGTTTAAAATTATAAATTACCAAGAATTGAAAATTTTTCCAGGCAGTTGTATTGAATTATGCACTTCAGTATTAAACTAATAATGTTGGTAAAATAGTAATAGATATGAACAAAGGACTAAAATTTCATTTCGATTTCGTTTTTGGTAATTAGTAAAAAAAATAAAGAAAAATTACTTTTATTTTCTATTCCTCCTCCTCTTTACTGTTAGATTCAAATATTTTTAATACTTCAGGAATTGGTGAATATATGCTCTGAGAATAGAAAAACTTAATTAAATTCACTATAAATAATTTCATTTGCATTAAGCTCATTTCAAATTTTGAAAGCAGTATCACTTTTGTTTCTAGGAGCAGAAAAAATAAAGTGTTATTTTCAATATGCTTTTTTTTTTTTGGGGGGGGGGGGGAGTCTCGGATAAGTCATGTAAAGGATGCACCAATATTATTACAAAAAAGAAAAATTGGAAAAAATAATTTAAGTTTTAAACACTAATGTAGCACTTCAAAAGATTCATGGGAATCCTGTGGAATATGTTTTTACAAATAATAATAATTATTATTATTATTTGTAAAAATATATGCTAGGTATAATATTACCTAGCATAAATAATAATAATTATTATTATTTATGCTAGGAATATTGTTTGAGTAGAATATTGAAAACATAAATACATTTCAAAGAGAACAATATATTTTTATGCTATCTAAATGAAAATTATCTTTCCAGTTTTATTGGACTCATAATTTTGTGAAAAAAAAATCATACAATAAGCAGTAACCTCAAACAATTTTGTATGTAAAATTTTTAGATAACAAATATTTCTTTACATGTATGTAAAAAGTACAGTACAATGAATTAGTCATTTTGAACTCTCTTTACATACTAACAAACAGTGTGAAATGCCCCTAAGAAATTCATTCAATCTCTAAGCTTCGATAACAACTTTATTAACATCGATCTGCCTTACAACTTTTAGAGAAAAACTTAAAGAATGCTTTTAAAACTAAACTTTTCAGCTAGTTGCCAATCTGAAATCTGCTTAACCGAATTTCTGAGTGAATCTGAAATTTGCATAAAACACAGAAATGGGAAAACACTCGATGACGGTATACCTGGTCAAAATGACGTCATACATGCTCAAAACGTCAACGCACAAACAGTATACAGGAATTTAAAAATATCGAAATCCACTAGTCCACTGTCTAAAAGTATATTCAGGTTGTCTAATAGAAGCAAACTCTTAAATATGCAATGAATTAACCAATATGTAATCATACCTCTGACATAAAAAGTATTTAAGCAAAAACTATGGAACTAATTTCATGGGAAAGGTAGAGATTTAAAATGTGAAATAAACTACAGTCGATTCCAGTCAATTGGACCACTGATTAATTGGACCGAATCCTGTCTTGTAACATAAGGCATGTTCATTTAGTTGGACCAGCCAGTTATTAGGACCAAAATGATAGTCTCCCAATGTGGTCCAATTATCCGGAATTAACTGTACTCTGATAACTTGATTGACAAATTTACTAATTTAACAAAGAAAATTGTACAGCAGCAATTTCTTATAAAAACTGATTTACTGTGATGCTCAATCAATGCTTGCGTTACCATTGAATAGTAGTGTCAGAGATTAATCATTGATGTAAATTGTAATCATTCTAAGACTTTTTTTTTTTAAACTCACTTTTACTAATTGTATAACAATACTTTAAATATACACTTAGACTAGCTGTAACACCTCCTTTGCCTGATAAAAGTAACATACTTTAAACTTTTACAAAACTTCTTTGTAACCTACATTTCTGGCAAGATGAGCACAATGTATGTAAAAATGAGTGGATATCTTATTCTTGATAACGCTATGTATTCGCTTAAGATAATACATCATTTTCAAAATCTATGCCAACAACTTTATTAGTTTGTACCTGGGCTTTATTGATTGTTATTGGAAAAGTCATGTAAATTGAATTTGATAATAGGTAAGAATGAGAGGAATTCTAGAGATCTATTTTGTCTTTACTAACACCTGTCATAATCTTGGCTTAGATTGTCCATTTTTTTCAGGGATATAACTTAAAGCCTAATAATTAATATTGTATTGATAATTATGTAACTAAGTGATGTAATAATTTATTTATTAAACATGCTCAATACTAGCTAATTTAATGAGATAATGATTTTTATAGACTATAAGAAATACATAGTTGTAAATAAAGAAACCTTAAAATAATTTTAATTTTATTTACAATAAATATTCATACATTTAAATTATAGATGAGTATTACTCCCCATCTGATGACATCTCTACAGGCTTCACATGTACTGGCAGAATGTCTCCTTGGTTACTTACTCTTGCACAGCGATAGGCATGCCTGTAAAATAAGTAATAAAGTATGCATATTATGTAACCAGAAAAATTATAATTGACATGCAAATAATATGCGATACAAATTTTAGCATCTCGAAAGGCAACTTGTAAACTAAATCTCTTTTGTGTATATATATAAAACAGTTCCGTAACTGACTGACTGACAGATAACGCACAGACCAAACTGCTGGACCTAAAGGGTTGAAATTTGGCGTGGTAATTCTTTTAGTGTAGGGATGCACTAAGAAATATTTTGGAAAAATTCTTCTTAAATATTTTAAATTAAATTTTTAAGCTGTTTTTGCAACATTCTTTAAAGTTTGCATTTAAAATAATAATCTATGGGTTATAAAATTTATATCACGAGAAAGATCATAAAAATTCTTTTAAAATGAAATCTTTTTCAAATCTTAACCTCCATTTTCTGATTTTTGGTGAATTTTTAAAGATTAATTTTTAGAATTTAATTTATTAAATGCTGATCACATGGTTTTTTTTCTTTTTGTGATACTTTAAACTAATTTTGCATAACGTGTATAACAACGAAATAAACTGACAAAAAATATTATTTTTCTCTTTCTAATGTGCAGACAATTGGACATTATCCAAAAAAATATTAAAATACAGTAAAAGAAATATTCCTCAAACTGTGCTTTATTAATTGTACTATATTCTTTAGTATGTACTATTAGATTTAATTTGGATATTTTCTTCTACATTATTTTGTCTATAAAAATATCCATTACGATTTTTTTATAAATATATATATATATATATATATATATATATATTTGGCATTAATTGGATTTAATTGAGTATTGTATTTAATTTGAATGTACTCCATAGCGAAGCATGGGTATTCAGCTAGTTATCTATACGACAGTAATGAGATTAGAAGCTGTTATTGTTAGTAATGCCCCTTCACCAGATCTATGTAACACTGCAGCATGAAGAGATGGTGGGCACGTTGGCCCAGTTGGCAAAAGCAGAGGGCCAGAGATCTGAATGTCCCTGGTTCGATGCTCGTCGCTGCAAATCCACCACCATGTTCACTAATGGTGGCCGATGCATGTAAAATAGATCGTGGCTGCAATGTCCTCGAAATTCTCAAATTTACCTCTGGAGGTGCGAGATCAAGTGTTTTTGGTCTCGTAACTTGACTCGGTTAAAAATTACGGGACCGGTCATTTAGCCGAGTCGGACTCCGGCCCTTTTCACACAATTCTTATCAGTTCTATATGACTACCAATTTGCAAAGATACCTAGTACATTCCTCAGATGTTTTGGTCATTTGAGTCAAAATATGAAAGTATGGGTAACTGTATTAAAAAAGTATGGATATCACTTAAAGGCAGAAATACAGAAATAGGTGTAATAAAGAAAATATAGAAATATGCTACATGATTTGTGTGAAAGAGTAATTGACTTATTCCTATAAGCATTGTTTAATATTGAAACAACAAATTTCAAAATGAGTTAGGCATAACTCACAGAATTTTCCCCTACCTAGCATGTTCAGTTAAATGCCACCACAAAACTAAGTTTTAATGCAGTATTTAAAAAAAAAAAAAAAAAAACACTCTACAGTTAAGGTTTTTGAAGTGCCAGAATACTAGATAATTTGCATATGCTGCACTGGCATATGTGTCCAGATAGCAAAATATTTAACACTAGCCGGTCTTCACCCAGCTATCGAATCACTTGATACTCGAATCACAGTTCACTTGAATTTAATTTTTATTCACTTTTAATTGCCAAAAAATCCTCCCAAAATCAGTACATCTTCAAATGATCTATTTATGATTAAAAAGTTTGAATTAAAAGTATGAAAAATAGAAAAATAATTAAAAATTAGACACACGATGAAACATCTTTTCAGTAATTCATCTTTTAGTGAGAATCGAGCTGTGTTTACATTGTAAAACATGGCGGTTGCTTTTGTTTGGTGGATTATACATTTAGAATTTAAATATATCTAAAACTATTAAAGTAACAGAATAAGTTTATGCAGAAAAAATTATCAGCTTTTAAAGCTCTTTCTAAATTTGTAAAATTATGTACTTTCTTAAAAAAAAACCCCATCGATTTTACCTTTTAAAACATGGCGGTTACGTTTTGTATCAGTGGAGTATGCATTTAGAATTGAAATATGTCTAAAACTATTAAGTAACAGAATAAGTGTACACAGAAAAAAATTATCAGTTTTTAAAGCTCTTTCCAAATATGTAACATTTCTGTACTTTCATGGAAAAAAAAAACATTGATTTCAATATTTTCAAGCATGGCCAAATTTCATAATGAATGCCATACCGGAAACAGTGTACCTAGAATTGTTCCCCGACTGACAAAGTTTTTTCTTGTATTTATATAGATTGAACTCATATGCTACAGCTCATTTCATGAAAAAATAATGGCTAAACTCTTACATATGCTTAAAAATCAATAAATTAATTTTCTTTCTTTAAAAGAAAAAAAATTAATGCATAAATAAGGAGGAAAAAGAAACGTTGGGTCCCTTAAGAGTGTTTTTGACCTGATGAACATAAAATTACGGATAAAGAGAGAAAAATTTGTAATTCCCTTTTGTAAATATATTGAACTGAATTAACAATGGAAAATGTTCAAAACTAAATGTGGTCTTTATTTTCTAAAATTATGAAAAAGAGAACCAGACATATGAGCATGTGACTCATTTATATTAAATATGAGATGTCCCTGCCACTCATAAAATTATACAGTCAGAACATTCCTCTAACACAGTGATTCTCAGCCTTTTCATACCTAAGGACCACTAGATGCCTTACCAAATCAATGGCAGACCACATAGACTAAAATAAATGAAAACCTGTGGCTTAGGTCTACTAAATACATTTTTATTATTATTATGCCAAAAGGTCAATATTTCGTGGACCACACAAAAACATCCCACGGACCACAAGTTGTCAACGAACCACAGGTTGAGAATCACTGCTCTAACACATATATATAGAAGAAGGGCAGTTTACATATGTACAAACACTTACATATAATAATCAATCAATCTTAAAGGGTTTAGTTATTAATCAGATCATTCTCATTAATTAAACTTACGCTGTGAAGAAAACAGTTAATATTTCTTCTTAATAGTTAACTTGTTTAATTATTAACAAGAAAAGCAAATAAATCATGTATTTGGTGGCTCCATTAATTACAACTTAAGAATTAAAAAAAATCTTTTGTATTATTAATGTCCCCTGACCAGCTAAACCCCAACCAAGTCCATGGAAAGCTACAGGGCAAAGGGATGTAGCTCCAGGTTAACTCATTGCTACTGGACATCACAAAGGTTGGAGGGTGTGGTGGCCCAGTTGGCAAGAGCAGTGAGCCAGTGATCTGAACGTCCCTGATTCGATGCTCGTCGCTGCAAATACACTGCCGTGTTCACTAACAGTGTCTGGGGCACATAAAATAGGATGTGGCTGCAATGTCCTCCAGGTTCTCAAATTTACCTCTGGAGGTACAGGGTCAAGTTTTCCGGTCTCGTCACTTGACTTGGTTCAAAATTACACGACTGGTCATTTAGCCAAGTCGGACTCCGTCCCTTGAAAAGCTAATCCAAAACAGAAGCCGTACCTTCATCACCCATAGCCTTCGGGACTTGATCTGATGTTGCAGTTGGTCAAGTGGCATAAGCAACAACACAAAGGTTAGAGGCTGACTTTTTGACCATGCATCCCTAAGGGTGACATCTGGTGAGCTTGTACCCTCATCCCACTCCTACAAACCACATGGAAGGACTACAGATTAAACATGCCCTGAACAGAATTCAGTGGCACATGTTGTGATTCGAATTATGCACCCTCGGGGACATTTTCCGATGCACTAATCACTAGGATGCTCTAGATTAATCTTTTATTAGTTTCTTGAGATACCAAGTATTGGTCTTGCATATATTACAGTGGAATCTCAATCTATCATTTTTCAAGGGACCAACTGAACTGAACGATAAATGCAGGAAAACGATAGATGCAGGAAAACAATAGATGCGGGATCATGACAAAGCAATATGATCTTCGGGACTAGGTGAAATAAATGACACATATGGGAAAATGATGATTCAGAGAACGATCAATCGAGATTCCATTGTATTAACATTTTTCTACATGAAATAATACACATGGTTTACTTGGATTACTACCAGTAACACAGATAAAAGATGTGGAAAATCAATACTTCACAAATTTTACTCCTACCTGCCATGTTTGCATTTTGTTAAAATTACTTCTGTCAGTTTTCCATCAGGGCAACAAAGATGACAGATTACATGTTTGGGTCTTCTCAACACTGGTTTCACTATTCTGGAGAAATTTTCATAATCTATAATGGAAGAAAATATCACAAAAACAATACATTGTCAATCATTTTCACTTACACTTAAGACAAGCGCAAAATTTTGATCATTGTTTTAACATACGAATCTGAAATTTGAAATAGTTTTGATTTAATGCTCGTGATACACAAATAAGAGAAACAGGAAAATATTTTCTGGAACTACACAAATATTCCGATATTGGTTTTAGGAATCCAAATTTTGATTTTCCACCTTTCATGCTTCATATGTGAAAACAGCTAATCTTTAAGGTACTATATTAAAATAAAACTTTTTTCCAGAATAGTTCTTTAAATTTGTTTTTGACACTTTTAATTTTGATAATGCATAACTAATGACTTAACTTCTGTGTTTAGAACATACAGAACTTTTAGATATATTTATATGGAGCTTTATTTTTTTTTTATACCGCTAAATATTTGTTCATCAATATTTAAGACAAAAAACAAAGATATATTCATAACAAATAAAATCTTTCTTTTAAAAGATTAAAAAATTTTACCTTTTTTTATTAAAGGATTTTATGTCAAAAAATAAACTGGACTAAGATTGTAACATTACATATTTTTTACGTTTCTTTTAAAGCTATTTTTTTTTCTGTTTTCCCAGGAAATTCAATTTACTTAGTTATTAAAACCTTCTTTCCTTTTATGAGGCACGTCCAGAAAGTAAGAACCAATTGGGTGTAATAAAAAATTAAGGAAGAAGTTTCAGAAAGATTTTTTTTGCCAAATATTAAAACGTATATTACACAACTTTTCTACGTAGTCACCATATTTATTGTGAAGGAAATTAGTTGTGTTTTTTAAGTGTAGAGGGCATTAGTCATCTATGTTTTGATGTATTTTCAACATTGCTTTGTCATGTAATTTCTATGAGTGTTCAGTATTCTCTTTGTTCTGAACCACCAAGTATGGAACGTCCATTTAATGGACGATAGGGTAATTAATAAATAGATTAACCAGGATCAATGATGGCTGTGTTTTTTTTAAGTCTGGTCATCCTTTATGTGTCATTTATTGAGGCATCTGTCGTATTGTGACACTAGCTTTTGTATTCCTTCATGAAGAAACTCACTGCCAAGCTATTCAGCCACTCTTTCATACCATCTTTTGTTTCTTACTCTACAGATATAAAACAGTTCCGTAACTGACTCACTGACATACAACACACAGACCAAACTGCTGAACATAAAGGGCTGAAATTTTGCATGGCGATTCTTCTTATGGTGTAGGGGTGCACTAAGAAAGATTTTTGAAAAATTCTTCTTAGATTTTTTTAAATTAACTTTTTAAGCTGTTTTTGTAACTTTTTTAAAGTTTGCATTTAAAATAATAATTTGAGGGTTATAAAATTTATACCACGAGAAGGATCATAAAAATTCCTTTAAAATGAAATCTTTTTCGAACCTTTACCTCGATTTTCTGATTTTTGGTGAATTTTTAAAGATTAATTTTTAGAATTTAATTTATTAAATGCTGATCACGGGATTTCTTTTTCTGGTACTTTAAATAAATTTATCGTCACGTGCATAACAACTAAATAGACAAAAAAAATGTTCCTTTTCTTTCTAATGCAGCAAACGATTGGATATTATCCCCAAAAAAATAAATACCCCTTACGATTTTTTATAAATATATATATTTATTTTTTTTGGAATTAATTGCATACATTGACCGTTGTATTAAGTTTGAATGTACTCCGTAGCGAAGCGCGGGTTTTCAGCTAGTCACTCTATAAATGCTGACCGGCCAAAAATCTCTTCAGGTGAAAAAACAAATGCTAATTGCTTAGAGCTAGGTTGGGACTATATGGTGATTGTTCAAAAAATTTCTAACCAAACTATTCAAATAAAGCACATGTACAGATGGTGGTGTGTGGTCGCATGTTGTCATGCAAGAGACAAACTCCGGCAGACAATAACCCATGCCATCATGTATGATACTATACCTGGAGTACAGAAGTGGTACTTGAAAATAGAATGACTATTACTAATATTATGATATGATTTTCAATGACAGTTTTAGGTTAACCTAAAATGTTGGCATTAAGCACTCGCTGGAATTGTTTATAAATTATATATATCTTAGAATTACATAGGTTATAGATAAAAAGAAGCTTATAGACAATACTTTATAACTAAAAGCTCTTAAAATAAAGGGGATAATTTAAAATTAAATTACCCTCTGGTCTTGGACCTTTTCTGATAATGACATAAGATATCCAGTCTTTTTCAATTACTTGCGGATTCTATAAGAAAGCAAGTGTAATGTATACTAAAGCATGAAAAATAAAGCATGGTTACAATCAATGATTAGAAAAAACTCTTTTAATAATCTATGAAACTTAGTTTTTAATTTCCCACATTACATTTAAAAAAGATTATGAAATGTATGTTTGTTGAAGCAAAAGAAACAATAATTTATACAGTATGAGTACAGAAATAAACAGTCCTATTATTTCTACAATGCAGCAGATTTAGCAAATTATCTGTTTTCAAAACCCATTAAAATTAAAAATCATTACAGAATTATTTTTTTCCTTTATTTGGATTAGTATCGTTGTCCGGGGTTACTTAAGCTACTTTTTGATTTCAAACATCTGCCAATCCAAAACCATTTACTTTAGAGATTAATTAATTGGCTTAAAACTTAGGTATACAGTGTTCCCACCTATATCCATTACACCCCTCTTAACTTCTAAACGATGGCAGCTTAGGCCATAAAGTTGGTATCTAGGTATAGTAAAAAGATTATACGCTACTCGATGAGACAACTTACAACGGCATTTATCGGCAAATTTTGGAATTATAGTTTTTATCTCAAAACAGTACAAGATGCGGGAAAAAATCAATTACAAAATTGTTCAGTATCATCGATTTAATAAGAAAAAACACCTTGTGCACATTAATACTTAAAACAGAATGTAGAAAAGGAACATTTGTTTGGTCACGATTTTGAAAATTGTCATGTCATAAAGAGTGGAAGAAAGAAACTGAGACACTTCCTATCTTCAGGATCATTTATTTATGTTGCTAAAAATGTTCTCCATTAACCACTATACACATTTGCACTCTGGACTGGATTTCTCGCTGCACATTGTGCAACACCCAATCTTTATGACATGACAATTTTCGAAATCATGACCAAACAAATGTTCATTTTCTACATTGTTTTAAGTATTAATGTGCGCAAGGTGTCTTTTCTTACTAAATCGATGATGCTGAACAACTTTGTAATTGACATTTTCCCTGTATCTTGTATCATTTTTGAGATAAAAACACTAATTCTAAAATTTGCTGATAGATGGCATTGTAAGTTGTCTCATCGAGTAGCGCATTACCTTTTTACTATACCTAGACACCAACTTTATGGCCTAAGCTGTCATCGTGTAGAAGTTAAGGGGGGTGTAACGGTTATAGGCGGGAACCCTGTATAGTTACTCTTTATGTTTACGTACATGAAAGTTTTCTATAACATGTTTATTTAAAAAAATAATAATAAAACATGGTGTCTTAAGTTACCCTTATAGAAGGGGTAACATTTAAGCCAGAGATAAGAAACCAATGATCTGCTTAAATTAGCTATTGATGGGTTAACAAAAGAAATACACAGGGCTCAAAAAAACATACAAATATTGTTCAAGACTTTTATTCGTGGTAATAATAGTGTAAAAAGTAAGCATTTTACGTTTCTAGTATTTATAATGTTTAATTTATACAATACAAAGCTGAAGATGTTTATTTTAACACTGACTGATTTAGTTACAACTAAACAAAAACATAAAAATTTCAGAGATGAAATCAATGAATTATCCATATAAATTGATAATTTTCATACATGCATTAAGTACATGAAAAAGAAAAATATCCAGGGACATTTCAAAATGAGAATTATGCCTTTGAAACAAAAATTTAAGCACAAATGCAATAATCATGCTACATACAAGTACACTTATAACTAAACTTATGATGAAAATTGCATCTTACCTTTCTAGGGAATATTGGGTAATAAGGAACAAAGAAACCACAAGAACTGTTGGTCTTTTCCATAAACTTAGGGCATGGAAAATCATGAGGACACTATTTGAAAATATAAATAAATAAAAGACTTTTCAATTATGTACCTTAATATTGATGAATTTCAATTATTATTATTAAAAATTAATTATTCATCTGTTACAAACACCTTGGCTTGAATCATGAATTTGAAAAATACCAGAGATCTTTGATAGTAAATTGCAATTTATTCTGAAAATATAGGTAGTAATTTATATTTTAAGGATGGAAAAATTATGTAGTCACTGTTTTCGTATGTCTAATCTCTAGTGAATATGCATGAAATTTATTCACTATCAGCAATTACATAAATCAGTTTTATGTTTGTTTAGGACTAGAACTTTTCACTAACCTTTTGACAGGCAAGAAAGTTTAATATTAATTTAAAGCAACCAGTTTAAATATATATGTATACAAAATTGATATTGAAACAAAGAAACTAAAAAGAAATAAATACAATGTTTATAATTAAGTGAACAAATCATGAAAATACAGCTTTATTGAATACAGTTTTTGTATATGGAATACTGGTTAAATAAATAAATAAATAAAAATTTAAAAGATGCCTCAAGCATATGCTGCCAAAGTAACCAAAATTATTTATTGTAAATATCATAGGAAGTTCCCAAGAAATTTTGAAGAGAATTTTTTTGTAGCTCCAAGTCTCACCATAGGTGCAAAATAATTTTTATAGAATTTTTTCAAATGCAAATAAAAAGTCATGAAAATTAATATTTGCAATTAATTGCTTACTGCTGTAAACCTTTTCGTACTTCGGCTTTTGATAGATACAACCTGAAGATAATAAAGATTAACATGATAGACAAAGAAACCCATTTCAGAATTTGCAGAGAAAGAATATCAAACAAGATTTCTTTTCCTTGTGAAATTCGAAGTTAATCCACACCCATTTCAGAGGATTATGCTGGACAAAGAAGTCCATGAGGTCAAAGCGTCTCACTGGTGAATCTAGATAGAGTGACAGTTAAAAAAATTAAATAGGTCACTTTTTTTATACTTGTTGAGATGCTCCTGCTCTATCATTTGCCAATGTGTACAAAAAGTCATTCTTTTCAAGTGGAGGGGAGTGCCCCCCCCCCCCTAACTTAACTTGAAATAAATTAAAACATTAATAGAAGTTCAGTTAAAATTGGAAAATTGTAGAAAACTTTTAAGAAAGTTTGATTTTTAACTGAAGAGTCCGATTATGTCTTTTGCTTTACCACAGTTTTTAACAATGATATGATCCATAACGAAAATTCGATGCTATATTTTTTAAAATTTTATTTATATTTATTTTTCTTGTTGTATAACTTTTGAATACTACTCAAACATCAATTCTATTGTTATTCAATTTTAAAAAAACCCATAATATTCTTATTTTAAGGATCGCCAGACAGTCAATGCTCAGAGGAGGGCCCTGACTCAATTCAATTTGCATTCCCCCCCCCCCCCCCAAAAAAAAAAGTTAGAAACATGCTACACCTATGGAGACCAGTCCAATGCATTATCTGCTTACTTCATTTCAATGAGTTTCCGTTATGAAACCTATTTGAGTCCATAGATGGCAAGTCATCTGGCCCAACATCTTACACCGGAGACATTAGACAAAACCTCAAAGGATGCAAAAAGCTTTCAATTGTTGCTTTTAATAGTATTGAAAGCGACTTGCCACACATTAATCCCACCACCCTTAGTTCAGATCAGAAATACTTATAAGACATTTGCACCGGCATTAGTTCTAGCATTTGTTGTTCAGATCTAGCTAACCGGGAATGTTGAATTTGGCCCGCTAGCTAACAACTGTTAATCGAATACTGAGGTTTTATATATCTACATTAAACCCATCAAATGAGTTGCAAATTTTGGTTATATTCATTCTAAGAATCTACGTACCCTCATGGTTCTGAATTAAGATTCATCAATCCATAAAGGACAGTGCTAGACACCTGTGGCAGTTTATCAGTTCATCTCGGTATTTACCTAAGAAGTATCATGACATAATTGAACCAGTTATTTCTAGCAATGCTTACTTTGCGGCTCCAGAAAACATGCTTTTCCATGTATTCTGGAGCTGCAAATGACCATGTTAACTGATGAGAGGTGCCATATTAGGACCATTGCAGCTTGGCGGATTATCAAGGCAAGGGAAATTAGTCCAGATGAAAATTGTGTTCGCAAATTCGTTATTCCTGCTGTTAACTTTGGAACTACAGACTATGTAGATCTCATTCACTAGCAAGCTTGTTATGTGACATCGCCTCCAGTTCTCAAGAACTTCTGAAGTTGATACAGGATGATATGCCAATGGACTGCTGGGACTTTATTAAATTTCCTTCACGCACACAAGAAATTGAGCGGATTGTGAAACTAATCACTGCAGCCTCCGGAAAAACAGTTGGGCCACAGAACATTTATTAGAACAACACTAGAATCCAGAAAACATATGTCAAAACTTTGGTGTTGATGAGGCAGCAGAAGATATTAACTTACAATTCTAAAAATTTTTATAGTTGTTGTTGTTAAAAAATAGTAACTTGTAAGCACTACCCCAAACCGACCAACGAAATCTGTGTTTATTTAAGAATTTTTGTATTATAATCATTTTTAGTCCAATTTTTGGAACTTTTGGCCCATTGAGGCAACAGAAGATATCCGCACACTTTTTAATGATGGGAGTTCACAACTTTTCCACACTACCGCAAAAAGATCTAAGAAATTTCAATTATTTCGATACGCCCTTATATATATATATATATATATATATATATATATATATATATATATATACACACACACACACACACACATAGTGAAACCTTGATTGCTCATTCCCCAAATCATCATTTACTTCAGCCAATACCGACAATAATATTTCTTTGTTATGTTCCCACATTCATAGTTTTCCCGCATTTATCGTTCAGTACAATCGATCCCTTGAGAAATGATCTATCGAGGTTCCAGTGTGTATGTATGTATGTATGTGTGTGTGTGTGTGTGTATGTATATATATATATATATATATATATATATATATATATATATATAATATTAAAAAACTAGTAATTTCTTGATTCAACACTCTTAACATTTAAAAACTATTAATTCCTCACTTTACTATTCAAAATTACATACCCCTTTTTAATTTTATTAAGTACTTAATTTTTCCTTGGGCATTCGTGTTAAATCCCATTGTTACAGTCTTTGGCAATATCATCAAAGATAGCTGACTTTTTAACGAAATTAGACGTGACGCGGCGTCCATAAAAATTAGATCAGACCAGAGCATCAACAAATAACTTTTATCCAATCAAAAAGTAAGTCACACCTCTGTGTCACGTGATGGGATGACTTTATAAAACTATCTGATGTCTAAATTTAGACGCATTCTGTAATATTTTGTCTGCTGCGAAATACCCGGCAGAAGCGCCAGCGATTTAATAAACCCGTAGGCTGGTGTTGTCTTCATTTCGGCCATGATGTCTTTTTATTTCCCCGTCTAACTAAAGTTTTTTCACCGTAGCATGGGAGATTAGACGTCTTCTGAGCAACAACCTGCGGTCTTTCTCCCATGTTACATATATATATATATGTATGTATATATATACATATGTGTGTGTGTGTGTGTACATAAAAGCTGTATTGAGAAAATGAATAATTAAACTTTTAAAAAACTTACTTCACAAAGCAAAATATTAGCATACATTTCTTACATGATGAAAAATGCAAATAAAGTTAACTCAAATTGTTGTTGATATAAAATACATATAAATGAAAGGAATCTAGCATACACAACTTAATGACCATTATCTAAGAATGAAATAAACAACCTAAAAAAAAAAAGGTTTTCTCAAACTAAGTACTCAATTTAGATTTCAAGGAGAATGTATGAAAAATGGTAATCAAAACTATCCCTATAAATAAATGACAGATAAATGTTTTTACACCATAACAGACAGCAAGATATAGGGTAGTTTGACGGAAAAAAAAAGGGAGGAGATAAAGTTATATCACATATCTAATTAGTTAAAATTTTTAATTTAGATGAATATTACTTACAGGACTAACTACATGTGCTCCTGAAGAATAGATAGAGAATTCTGGTGAAGAGTCATTTTCTACCTAAAATCAAAGACATACTCTAGCTTTATGTATGTATATATATATATATATATATATATATATATAAGTGTATATAAAACATTACATAAATACACTCACTTGTCAATTATTAGAGAAAGAAAAGGCTGTTTAACACTAGAAAGACAGGAATTTTTTTTTTACTAAAAAGACTGAACGCCGTCATTTTGATGGTTAAAAATAAAATCAAGAATTTAAAATATTCAATTTTTTTAAATGGTTAAATACTTTAAATTTTGAACTATTTCATACCAATGTATAATAAATTAGTATATATTTAGATATATTTTTATGCAGGTATGCTGAGCTGATAACCTGGTATGATTTATCCATAAAAATATATGCCTGGTTTGTGCAGTCATTTTTCAACACCAATCTTTCCAAAGAGCCAATATTTCTGTTATTTGCAAAAGGGGAAGAGACGAACAGAAACTAACATTTTTATTGGTATTATTTTACAGATTTCTGCCGTTTTCTATATTGCTGTCAAATTAACATCTTTCAGTCTTAGCAGGTATACAACACATTTTCTCAATATAATTTTGTAAACTTGTGTGAATATTTCGTGTTAAAATAGAAAAAGTCATAAAATTTCAGAAGCCTGAGGACATAAATACAGACATAGTGCTCAATAGTATGTCCGAAACCGTCTAAATGACGGCAGCCATCTTTCTAGTGTTAATGTCTTAAGTATTTTCAAAATACACTTTATAACTCAAAAATGCTATCTTAAATATATACAACCAGAAAATATGTTAAATATGAGGAGAACCAGAAAATGATAATAAATTTATGAAATATAAATGATTTAATATAGTTGATTTCAATAGAAATGAATATATCAACATTAATAATTTTTAACAGTATTTAACAGATAAATGCTTATTAAGTATAGCAGCATATCAATACAATTCTGCAGCACCAAAGACAGTATACATCAGAATGCAATAGTAGTATAAAACATAAGGTTGCAAAAATTAATATTAGCATTAAATCGAATTTTTCTTATCATAGTAATTAAGAACAATTTTTGAATTGTCAATGTACAGATTTCAGTAATATTGTTTGGAAAATAAGTTTGTAACTATAATGACATAAATATAAAATTTAAAAGAAAAATTATCTTACGTGCAAGATAAAATCCCTGGCCTCTAAAACACAATGAAATCCAGCAACAGTTCCATACTCTACAATAACCTAAGAATGATTACATAAAAAATTTAGAAAATTTAGTTTTAAAAAGTGTTTTAATTACTTAAGAAAAAGAAGCAGGATTAGCATTAATGTTGGACAATGTTATAACTGCACTGAATATTAATTAACATGCTTCTGAAAAAATATAAATGCATATATAGGCCCTATCTTAGGTGGTCTAGTGGTTAGCCAATTATGACTGTGATACTGTGGGTGCTCATAGCGAATTTTGATAAGAACCTCTGAATAAACTCATGCCATATACAGGAATGTTAAATCTGTTAGCCAGAAAGTCCCACCATGGGGTTTGTAAGGGTGGAAGAGGGTAAACCTCCTCCCCCAGGTGTCATCCATAAGTGTGATTGATCTTAAACAAGGTGGCAGTATGGGGCAATGTTGATTCCCCTATATGATACCCCCATTAAAAAAAAAAAAAAAAAAAAAAAAAAAGCAATTTTGTGCTGTAGAGAGTGAATGCCAAAGGACAATGTGCCTGCCGTATTGGAAATATATATATATACATAGGCCCTATCTCTGCCTGTATATATGCAACAGACAAGATACTTGGGACAACAGAAAAATATCCATTGATACAAAACAATTCTATATTTTATGTTTAGCCTGTAGAATTGGATATTGGAATCATTGATATGATTCACAAGTAAATGTTCCAGAGAAAAAAATATTTAGCATACAGTCTAGAATATTTGACAAAACTAATATGCAGAGACAGTCACACCTTAATTTAGAACCCTAAATAGATAAAAACACACTCATTATATCAAAGTTATAGATGGAGTTCATATATATATATAACAGCAATTCACATTCTATTACATTTTCAGATAAATACAGATAGACCGTAACACAAAACTGAAACCTCCAGATTGCAGATTAGGTATTTTACAATATAAATACAACAATGACTCCCTGGTCAAACATATTCATATATATTCTATAAATAAATAAATAAATAAATAAATAAATATATATATATATATACACCCTTACCTCACTTTACGGTCTAGATACATTCCGGAAAAGTTGGTCATAAATAGAAAAGCCATATAACGAATCAATTATTTTGATACAAACCCATACAAATTTAATTGGATCTGTTCAAATTTTTTATAAATAACATAGTTTTTTGTTCATAAAGCATTTTATTCTTTTTATTTCCTATAAAAATGCTTACATAAAAATAAAAGTACAAAACAATGTAATGATAAACAGAAATTTAAAAATATATATATATAAATAAAAAAGGAAATCACATGTACATATGTATACATAAATAAAAAAAATAAAATGTTTAAAAACTGTTTCAATATGATGACGAACATTAACATGAAGAATCACCAAATTATAATATATTGCCATAGTCACTTTCCTCTGTTGTGGCCATGTAACGAAATATTGTGGGCTGTAAATCGAAAAAGTGCCATAATTAAAAAAGGCTGTTATAGTGAAATGTCGTACAAAGAGCGGCCGTATAGCGAGGTATAGGTGTATATATATTGTTTTTGTACAACAGATTGCACAAATATCTTAAAGCCCCTATCTAATTTGAACACATTTCAAAGGATTCCTACTCTTTGTGATAAATTTTTCTCGATGATAAATTTTTCTGTTTTAAAATTTAATTTAATTTTTTAGGAATGTAATTATTAGATAATAATATCCGTTTTAATATGTATAAATACAGATTTGCATAAGACGGAGTGATCCACACATCTAAAGTTGAATGTCATGACGCTTTTGTGTAAGCCTCGAATGCCGCTGTCGGCTTTTATTTGTGTACCGACACTGGGCAGAACTGGGGAAATCCACTGGACGTTAAACAGCAGATCGGTCCTCCCGATGCAACCCATTAGAAGCAGTTTCCTTTTTTCCCTTGGCGATGTTTGTGCAATTACAGTCTGTGTTTCTGACATCATGTTTATACTTGTGAAAATAAAACTGAAAATAGTACAAAAATAATAAAACAAAAACCTAATGAACCCCTTTTTCTAATTTTTTGTTCATATTCTTAGTCAAATTGTTATCTTTAAGTGTTTTATGTACAATTATTAGCATAATAATTATGTTGTATGCTGTACATTATAGAGAAAAATGTGAGGGGGTTGATGAAGAAAATAATTCTTTTAAAAGGAGTCGATGTAGGAAAAAGGTTGGGAACCCCTGATTTAAATTGTATTATTAAAAAGTACTGGCAGGCTCATAGACTAATGGCCTAGTGACCAAATGCCTGGCATTTGTAAACAACATTATATAAAAATAAAAACATATATAAAAACATTATACATATACACATGTGTGTGTGGGTAGGTAGGTAGGTAGAATCACTCACACACCAAGATTTAAGAAAGAAAAAATATGCAAATGTAGGTTCTTAATGAATCTCTTCACTATTTACAAATTTTCTCAAAAACAAAGTAAGTTTTTACGTCAAAGGTGGCTACACATGAAGCCCGTAAAAATTTTGTGTTATCTCTGACAAATATTTACCCACATTTTATCACCAGCTTCAGTAGCAGTTTCAAAACACTTCAGGAGTTTTTGGTATTACTTCCAGATCAAGCATAGTTGGATTTAAGACTGATAATATCCCCGACAAAGTATGCACAAACTCAGAAAAAAGTTCAGAATTACTTTACTGATAGAGATAAGCAATATTTCATTATGAATTAAACTAATCTTTCATTGTGAAACTAGTTAAGGGGACATTAATAGGTGTAATAGATCTTCTACTTAAAATTTCATATATTTGTATAGATGTATTAAAAACACACTTGACATTCAAATACTATTAATATAATTTATACAATTCCTACCAAAAACTGTTTAGTCTTTCGCCAAAGTGTATCAATCACCTTCAACCTCTCTGCTCCATTTGGGAGGTCTAATAAAGAAAATGCACTTACTACTAAATCATATTTTACCTAGATGAGAAATAAAAAATTAAAATTGTTATATTACATACCTACATAAAACAATAATTACATTATTTCGGAAAATGCATTAAAACAAAAAAATCAGAATATTTTGAATGTATTTCAGGATGACACAAGGAATAACAGAATTAACAGTTCTTAGAAAGTTCAGTAACAATACTCATGTCGCATTGGAAGCATGAATTACAAAATATAGCAAAAGTGTTAATTTATAATTATTGCCCTAACTGTAATATAAGATGTGAACACACAGTAATCAAGAGAAATCGTTATGCAATAACCACTAGCAAAATTCTAAATTTCTTAAATGAATAGTAAACTGTAAGTTGTATACTTAATTATTTCATGAGAGTGAAACATATTTTATGACATTTGCCAGAGGATATAGGTTTATTCATCTGTAAAGAATGACCATAATTACATAATAATCTAAAAATCAGATAACAACTTTTAATCAATTACCTATTTGCTTAGTTAGTAGAGCAAATTAATCCCTTGGGTTTATTAGGTAGAGAAGGAATACCATGTTGAAGAAATCAAGGCATGACCCATAATTCTGATCAACATATATATACACAGAAATTCACAGTACAGGTAACCCCTGTATAACATGGAAGTTATGTTCCAAAAAAACTGCCGTGTTATGTGAATCTGTGTTATACGAAACAAAAAACTAGTACAAAAAAGGGGTTTAGGTTCCAAAAATTAAAAAACGTACTATTATGTTTTCATAATTTAGATAAATATCTTTATTAAAATTTCTATAGAAGTGATATTAATATGAATTAAACAATGTTTTCTTCATCATCATTAAGCACTATTAACTGAGGGCATTTTCCTTTTGGCAAGATATCCTTATCCTCTGAGCATTTTTCTGCATTATCTTAAGATCCATGCTCTACCTTTTGCAAAAAATCTGTTATTTTAGATTGTTTGCTTCTAGTTAAAAGATCATTATAAATTTCCTTATATGGTGCTAAGCACTTATGAAGTTCTCTTTTAAACTTTGTGCTCCTTTCATTTGAAGGATCTTCATTTAAGAAATATGACTCTAGCTGTTCGGCTAAGCCTAGGCCTTTCTTTATGCTTTGTAGAGTAAACTTTTTAACTTATTTGTCTTCACCTATGTTATCATCATCTGGGTTATCATGGAATCCAGATATTATTTCTACCAAACCTGCTTCATCAATTTTTTCTTCCAGTAATTCTTGGATATCTTGTGCAGTCATATCGTCAAAACCTTTCCCTCCTAGAGACTTAGCAATTTCTACTACTGCATCCATTCTGTTTTCTGCTGTCTCGATCAAATTTTCAATTTCAATTAACTCCGGCCATATTTTTTTCCATCAACCATTTAATGTTGTCGGTTTTAGTTCTCTGATGGATGAGTTTATTAGCTTAATGCAGTCCAATATTGTGAAGAGTTTCCACGCCTCCTTGACATCCATAGATTTATCATCGATTTTGTTCAAAACCCATTGTAATGATCTCTTTATGTAATTGGTTTTAAATGCAGCTATAGTTCCCTGATATTTCATGTTGTACCAGGGTTTTACACAATTCTCGAATCGTGTTAGAGTGAATCCATGCTATATAAGTGCCGTGTTATACGGGGATATTCCCAATTCTCGAACCGTGTTAGAGTGAATCTGTCCTATAGAAGTGCCATGTTATACGGAGGTTACCTATATTTAAAGACAGTAGCAATCCTTAAATTGGAAATATTACATTATGCTGAAATATATCTTGTTGTGTATATTTTTACTCTTGATCTCCAGCATACAGGTAGCCTGGAACCTAGGTTTTGTCCTTGTTATGGTCTCTTCAGTTACGCTATCTGTATGCTGGAGCTTTAAGCACTGCACATTTTATAGGCTTTATATATTTTGTCATCTGTTTACTTCACGAGCATTCATCCTCCAGTAAAAGATTCCTCATAAGCCAGCAAAATGGAGATTTTTAAGTGCATATATATATATATTACACTTTTCACAAATTCTGAGGGCAATATTCTTCATAATTTTTAATTATGAATATGCCCTTTATAAATGAAGATGCATATTTTCTAAGAAAATATTACATAAAGCTAGTTAGTGGTATGAGTAAAGATTTTACTTCTTTATCTTTGACTTACTGTTATGCAGAAGATATCATTAACCCTTTCACGACGGCAGTTCCAATCACGCGCTTTCCTCTGAGGCCGGAAGGTTTTCTCGTGAGCGTACCCTCCAGGCCGGCGGACTTTTAAGCACTAAGCCTAAATTTACAAAAAATTCCAAAATGGTAACATTTACAAACAAATCTATTTATTTAAGCTATATATGGGTTACTTACACATTCTTTTATTATTTTTTCCACTAAAAAATTTTTGTTATACAGTTTAAAATATTTTTCGCTGGGACATAATGTTGAAATCCTACTCTCCCTTTCCACAGTAAGAGACTTTCATCAACTGATATATTCCTATCAGGAATATATCAAGAATATGTCAATAATATATCAAGAACTCTGAAAGTTTTGAATGATTAAATCTAAAAAAGGTTTAATTTTTTTCAATCTTTTTGGCATCAGAAGAAGTGTAGAATTAGTATCGAAGAATTTCTATGCGTTGGTCCCGACTCATAACCTTACTGGAAAAAGGTGTTGCAATCCTGGGATTCGTTGAGTAGTACATCTTAATTTTCGGTTTTTTCACGATACCCATTAAAATTGTCAAAGCAAATTAAACAAACATTTCTTCTTTAGTTACAGGCAAAAATACTTCGAGGATGAACTCTGTTCACTTTCCGGATTTATGTACCTCTCATATGCATTAATTTGGTTAGTATAATATAATACGCATTAAAACCATTACAGTTTCATCAAAAAAACATCTGAAATAATCCAATTCATTTGATACAGCATCATCGACTTTTATTCCACATGCCGCCGTGAATGTTAGTAGAGTTAAATCCCTTACGTGAGAAGACCACAAAGAAGTACCGTCCCGAAATATACTCAGAATAGAAATCTGATATATCTTCATCATCACTCTGATCTCGGTGTTCCAAATAAACAGATTCACCCGACGTGATTTTTGTATCACTGTCACTACTTTCATAATCACTTTCAGTTTCAGACACATTTCTCATCAATTCAGAAATTTCGTCTTCTGTTAAATATTTTCTTCTTTTCTCCATATTAAATCATCAAAGGAAAGAAATCTCACTGCAACAGGATCTGATTCTGACTCAAAACCCATATACCCAATGCTACAATCCCACCGCAAAAGAAAAATAAACAAAGATATCTCGTAAACAAAGACCACGTGCAAAGTTTAAATGCCCTACCCGCTGACAGCCAAATGCAATACATCCATTCCTCTGTTTGTGTACATAAAACAATAGACCGCATGTGATTCATACTAGTCTTGTTTTCGAACAGAAGGTCCCAACTACGTGTACTCCAAATTTCATAGACATCTTGTGCCCCAAAAATTAACTAATAAAACGTTCAGAACTACTGACACGTATAGGTGACGTTCAGTCAGAAACGCGGATAGCTGCTGTCTCATATACGTGACGTTCGGCCAGAAACGCGGATAGCTGCTGGCATGTATACGTGACGTTCGCCGCAAAAGGGTTAATAAATTTTAAAATGAATTAAAAAATTCAAATCACAAACTCTAAATAAAAATTTTTTACTTCTTCCAGAAGTTTGATGATTTATAATGTTGATGTGAACCTATATGACTCTTTAATCCAAGTGAAAAAAATTACTCATGGTATCAAATTAAACTTACCAAGTCAGATGCTGGTAAAAATTGTCTGAAAAATACAGGATTTATGAGTTTTTCTTCAGTAACTTCATCTGAAAAGCAGAAGTTAGAAACTGAAATTCTGAAAACATTACTAAATTGACTTCATTTAAATACAATAAAATGTTTAGCATTATTCTAATGCCTAAAAATGACATTATATACAATGACATGATATATTCATAGTCACAAGATAGCATACACATAAAATTGCAATATGAAAGAGGGGGCATCCTTATGCTCCCTGGTCAGATGTTTTCTGATTGCAAGAATATCAGTGAAGGGTAATCGCCCCTTAGTTGGTAACAGAGGAATATATATTCAATGCAATTATATTTTTTCAACAGAGACGTCCCCTTAACTTCAAATGCTCTAGACTAGAGGTCCTCAGTAGTGTGTCAAAATGCCACAAAAGACAAAAGTGCCTCACAAAGAAATTTTGGAAATATTAAAAGACACGCCTATGATCTTTTATGAGTTTGGTAAAGTTGTAACCGCTACCTGCAGAGTATGGTCGAATGTGAGCTAGCAATTAAACAAGCGACTGATTTCAAAGTATTTACACTTGAGCAACAGAACCACAATAATGTGCTAGTGACTTTAAGAACTCACTTTAACATCCCATAGAGATTTCAATCCCTGTATAATCAAGACACTTCTAATTCTTCATCCGCATGTGCTTCTAATACCAGCGAATCTGATGTCTTTAATGACGCTAAGCAAACAGTGATAAGACTTTCTCCAGATGACTGGTTTAAAATCAAGCCAACAGATTGTGCCTCTCATGTAGAGTCCAGAGAAGGACATTAATCCTCCAACAGTTGTGTGGGCGACATATGTCACCCACACAAGGAAAAGGAAGTCTCCCCTTTTCCTTCTGCCTTCAAATGAGCCTTCCCTCTTGTCCCCTTTCTTTTCACATTAGTTAGTCTCCAACTGTTCTTCGATTGAATTGCATCAAAGTTCACTGGTTGACACCTGTCACCCATGCGACTGTTGGAGGGTTAAGTGACAAAGGCTTTATCTCTCACTGAGGTGAAATGTTTTGTCCCAAATTATATCTGCACAAATTTGGCAATAGTTAAAAATACGATGTCCGTTTATATATAAAAGGTCAAAACTTTTTAGTGATCAGTCCATGAGGAAATATTACTGCATTATTGATGGACAGTGTAAAGAGTGTACCAATAAACTGAAGGTATTTATAATGGAAAAAGAAGCTGATTGCAATGTGCTGGTTTATTTACAAACTGAAGAAACAAAAACATTCCACATACTAAAAAAAAGACAACTAAGAGGAGAAGTTCCTCCAAAAAATAGGTGAAGAACTTCAGTCAGTTTTAGCAAAAGTGTGGAGAATAAAATACATGCAAAAAATATGGAATTTTCTGATCTTCTCCGGCCTCAGGTATACAGCTGAGATGTCTTAAGAAAAGCAAAACACGAGGCAAAAGACAAATCTTTTGGATTTAAATCTCAAAACCTTTTTCATACCATAAATCACATGAACAATGTATGGCTTGTTCTAGAATTAAAGCTCAAACTGCTAAACAAGTGTTCGAAGATTTACCATCAGGTTGTGTGAATCTGTCACATCCTTTTCTTAAATGTGGTATAGACTAATGGCCCTTTTACATTTTGAATATTAAAGGCAGCAGATCTAAAACCTGCAAGGTTTATTTTGCTCTTTTTGTATATTTTGCTACCAGAGCAATTCATTGTGAACTTGTGGGTGATCTATCAACTGACTCATTTCTCACAGCTTTAAAAAGATTTGTTGCACGGTGAGACAAGTGTTCTGATACATATAGTGACCGTGGCACTCATTTTGTGGGTGCTAAAAAAAATCTTAAAGAATTTATGGCTCTAACAAAGTCTTACTGGAAAAAGGAGATTATTGCTTGCCACTTGTCTGTTGAAGGTATCAATTGGCATTCTAACCCTCTAGATGGGTTACTTCCCCGATGCCTGCCACTGATATGGGAGACATCAGGGAAACAGGTATCAAATCAGTTAAATTTCATCTCAAGCACATATTGACATGTGCTGTGCACATATTGACATGTTGACGTGTGCATATAGCATCATCTTGACATTCGAAGAGCTGTATATGATCATAACTCAAGTGGAAGCTTGTCTTAATTTATAGGTATTAACACTTGGCTACTTTCTTACTGCAAGTCTGCTTACTGCTGTTAAGGAGAAAAATTTTACGTTTTCCAAAATGAATTGTCTCTATAGGTGGAGCTAACCAAAAGACTTATTCAACACTTCTGGAAGCATTGGCAGTCTGAATATCGATCTCATCTACAACAACCCAAGTGGGTAACCCAGCAACCTGACTTACAGTTAGGGGATCTAGTATTAATTAAAGAGGAAAACCTACCACCAACAAAATGGCAGATGGGACAAATCACCAAAGTATTTCCAGGCAAGGATTATTGTGTTAGAGTAGCATCAATAAAAACTGCAGATGGCTTCGTGAAGAGACCAGTTGTAAAATTATCCAAGTTACCAATAGAACTTTAATGATAAACAACGTTTTTCAATTTTTCTTCATGTTTTATATTGCATTTGTAATGTTTTTTGTATGACTGTTAATGTTGCATATTAAGTAATGTTACATTTCAAGGAGGGCAGCATGTTCAGTTCCTATAACCATGACCCATCTTGCTATATAGATTAGTATTTAATTGAATTTTTTATATACCACAGTAAGAAAAACAAAGTTTAAATGGGATTAAATTTATCTGGTTACCAAGTATATGTTTTTCCTGCATGGCAATGATATCATAACTTTTATGCAAATATCTCATGCGATCTTGTTTCAAACCACACCACGTGCCAATTTGGATTGGCCGAAATATATTTAGCATGTGATGTATTCTAATTGGCCAGTCAACCAAAGCGTATTCAAATTGTTACCAGACCTATTGCTATATATAGCGTGTACATGTTTTCAGTTGCAGCTGTTTGCATTCAGTTGTCGTTTGCTTTTCATAAGTCAGCTTGTGTAAGGTCAGTTGTTAACAGCAGGCTGTAGCAAGCAGCATTACTTGTTTTTATTTTGTTGTACCAGCAGTAGTAGCCATTTTGTCTATATTATGAATTACTTTTAGTTTGAATTAAAACTAATTATTTTATATTTTGCCTCAATGATCTCATCTTTTCAACTCAGGTATATGAACTCTGCTATTTAAATATTTTATATCTTTTTAAAAGGGTATAGTTTAAGGCAATAACTGTCCAGCAAATGTTTTAGGCCAACAGAGTTACATTTGCATATGTTTGTTCTGCACAACTGCAAACGGTTTGAATTTTGATAAGCGGTGAATGCACGTTCTGTGTATGCTTTTTGCCAGCATGGTATGATCATGCATTTTGACCATTAGGCACACTCTTAGTGATTGTAGTACATTGCTACTTTTCTAATCGCTAACTTTTGTTTGTTACTAAGTCAGTGGTTCCCAACTGGTGGTCCGCTGACCACCTCGCGGAGTTCAAACGAAAAGTCTGTGAAGAGCCTCGGGAGTGGTCTGGCACCACATAAAAAAGTTGCCAAATACATGGGGATTTTGAAAGCAATGTTCTTTGAACTAGATGGGTCGAAGATATCTGATGACTATCAGGTGTTGAATTAAAATTTCTTAAAAGCTTAACATAATTATTTTATCATTAGAATATGATACATAATAATGTGAGTACGTTAATCCTGTATCCCTTTTGCCTGAGGGATATCCTATACCCCCCATACCACCAGAAGTTCCCCCCTGAAGTCGGTGGGGGTGGTCCGCATATGGTTCAATTTCTGGCTTAGTGGTCCGCAGACTTCTATGGGTTGGGAACCACTGCTCTAAGTAATGCATATATTGCTCATAATGTAAAACTTTATCATTAATTAAATGAACTCTAACAACTATGTTTCTGTGATTCTTCATGTCTACATAATTTGATTTAGTCCACTGAAGTAGAATCATAAGATCAGACAAGTGCTTCCCCATTATTTTCCCTGACTCTAGGTATTTTCCAACATAGGATTACAGTATTTATACACTTTTGAAAACTAAAGTAATATATAACAATGAAACAAGCAAAAAAAAAAATTTATACCCCTAACTTATAAAAAAAGAAATAATTAGCTAGCAAAAATTATTAAAAACTTTAAGAAATCAAATTTAAGTAACAAAATATATGCAAACCAGTGATAAATTTTCCACACAAGTCAATCATATCATCAGATGTATCGATGCAAAAATATTCTTTTATGCTATCAGACCAGTGAGTATGAGCAGCCCTACAGTGAAAATATCAAAATTTATTTAATGTTGTACATTTACTTCATAATTCAATTAATTTATTTTAATAAAAGTTCTATAAAGCAACTACACTATATTAGCATGAAAAATAGATTTGTATAGCTGAATTAACTAAATTAAACAGGATATCATGCTTGTAGCTAAAGACACATAATTTGTTACTTTCATTTTTGGATTAATTTAAATTTTTAACCTGTCATAAAATAAGATTATGAAATTTACCAGAATGCAGACAAATTTAACTTGAAAAAACTTGACAGAATTAAAATTAGTGCAGCCAGCATCATAACCGGTTTGAACAACAGCTGTCCAAAACGATATTGCCCTTTATGAAGCTAATTTAATACCTTTGGACTCCAGGAACTTAATACACTCAGCCAAATATGTCAGTAAAGTTAGATGTCTTGGTTCATAGAATCAAACTGCAAGTTTTATTTCTTGTAGGACCTGCAACCAGAGTTTGAAAAGAGATAGCTCATTGGACTTGGATTTTTGGATCTCAATGTCAAAGGGGCTTTTCTCAACAGTTGTTTAGAGCGAAATGTTTCTTTACTGCATGTGACCTTTAGTGAAAATCACAAATGTCCAGCATATTAAAGTCTACAACAACCCGATTTACTACTCTTGAAGTCATCTATGATATTCCAGATGATGCAATTCAACTTTATACGGATGGGAGTAAGCAGGAGTCGGGTTGTACGATCAACAGCGTGTTCATCAAGGCCTCTAATGTCAAGGTCAAATTTGGAAACCCTCATAATAGCTCACTTTTTAGATCAAAGCTGATGGCTATTAGAGAGGCCCTAAGATATGCTGAATCATCTCAATTTAAGCATACCTGGATCTTGATTAATAGCAGGAGTGCCATTCAACATCTAATGAATTGGCCACTTATCTATATATATAAAAAACAGTTTTGTAACTGACAGACTGACAGATAACGCACAGCCCAAACCGCTGGACCTAAAGGGCTGACATTTTGCATGGTGATTCTTCTTATAAAATAGGGGTGCACTAAGAAAGATTTTTGAAAAATTCTTCTTAGATTTTTTAAATTAAATTTTTAAGCTGTTTCTTTAAAGTTTGCATTTAAAATAATAATCTGAGGGTTATAAAATTTATATCATGAGAAAAATCTTAAATTTCCTTTAAAATGAAATCTTTTTCGAATCTTTACCTCCATTTTCTGATTTTTGGTGAATTTTTAAAGATTTATTTTTAGAATTTCATTTATTAAATGCTGATCATGTGGTTTCTTTTCTTTTTGAGATACTTTAAATTAATTTTGCGTCACATGCATAACAACGAAATAAATTGACAAAGAAAATATTAAAATATAGTAAAAGATAAAAGTAACCACTAGACTCATTGAGATGGAAGTTTTTTAAGAATTTAATTCAAATTAGTATGTTTTATAGATATTAAACATACAAATTAATTGCATACATTGACCGCTGTATTTAATTTGAATATTTTCTTCTACATTATTTTGTCTATAAAAATATCGTTATGATTTTTTAATTTTTTTTGCAGTAATTGCATACATTGACCGTTGTATTTAATTTGAAAATATTCTATAGCAAAGCACAGGTATTCAGCTAGTCACTCATAAAACAAGTACCAACATTCTTTTTCTCCTGTCTCACATGGCGGACTCTAAATCAATAACTTTTCAGTGGATCCCGTCACATGTGGGTTTGTTTGGCAATGATCAGGCTGATCTACTAGCAAAAGTAGGCTGTTTAGAGGATTCATCCCCATTTGAAGTCCTAGCTACATCGGAGGCTCAATCTGTTTTAAAACGAGGTTATACAGTGTTTAGAGCAGTGGTTCCCAACCGATCACCCATGGACCACAGGTGGTCCCTGATTGTCTTGGGAGTGGTCTGGCCCCATATATAAAAAAGTTACCAAATGAATGGGGATTTTCAAAGCAATGTTCATTGAACTAGATAGGCTGAATATATCTGATGACTATCAAGTGTTGAATAAAAATTTCTTAAAAGTTTAACATTATTTTATTTTTAGAATATGATACATTAGAATGTGAGTAAGCTAATCCTGTATCCCTTTTGTTTGAGGGATATTCTATAACCCCCCTGATAGGTTACCCCCACCTCAAGTCAGTGTGGGGGGGGGGGGTCTGCACATGGTTCAATTTCTGGCTTAGTGGTCCACAGACTTCTACTGGTTGAGAGAGAGCCTCCTGCTCATCATTAGTATCCAAACCGTCAGCATGCTTGCAGAAGATCAGGGTTCTGCTGCCTCCCTTTTGCTCACACGTCAGAGATACATGGACCTGGTACAGCATTTTCTAGTTCAGGGGGCTTAGCAACAACAACATTTAAATTTCTCCGGGGATTGCTCAATCTAAATTCAGATGGCATCAGGAGTCAAAGCTGAATCATCTATTACAAGAAACCAACTAAACTTGTGAAACCAACAAACTGGGTGAATGTCAAAAGACAATGTGCCTGATGCATTGGGAAAAAAAACTGCCTCGGGAGTAGTCCGGCACCACAAATAAAAAAGTTGCGAAATAAATGGTGATTTTGAAAACAATTCATTGAACTTTGATGGGCGGAATATATCTGATGACTATCAGGTGTTGAATTAAAATTTCTTAAAAGTTTAACATAATTATAATTATCTCATTATCTCTATCGCTTTTGCCCGAGGGATATTCTACACCCCCAGGGATGTTCCCCCCCTCAAGTCGGTTAGGGGTGGTGATCCGAACATGGTTCAATTTCTGGCCTAGTGGTCCGCAGACTTCTACGGGTTGGGAACCACTGGTTTAGACTGAGTTGTTTTAGCTAAGTAAAAAAAATTATAAGCTTTTAACATTGCTAATAATATCAATGTAGCTGAATAAATTTTATAAATAATAACTTTAAATAATAAAACAACTTAAAATTATGATTACTTATTTCCTCATAAATAAGCAAAATATACACACATTCATTAAGGTAAGTCACAAGTAACCTTCTTCAAAACTTAATGAAATAGCTCACCATAAAGAAGATCCAACACCTGTGCCAAAATCGAAATAGGATAGTGGTCTAAAGGTAGGTACTTTCTTCTTTAACTGTAACACACAAGATTAACAAAAATTAAATAAATATACAAGGGAAAAGATTAATGAAAAATGTCAAAGACACATAAAATGTCATAGACACATAAGTTTGCATTTAAAATAATAATTTGAGGGTTATAAAATTAATATCACGAGAAAGATCATAAAAATTCCTTTAAAATTAAATCTTTTTCGAATCTTTACCTCCATTTTCTGATTTTTGGTGAATTTTTAAAGATTAATTTTTAGAATTTAATTTATTAAATGCTGATCACGTGATTTCTTTTCCTGGTACTTTAAATTAATTTATCATCACGTGCATAACAATGAAATAGACAAAAAAATATTTTTTTTCCCTTGCTAATGCAGCAGATGATTGGAAATTATCCAAAAAAATATTAAAATACAGTAAAAGATACGTTCCTCAAACTGTACTATATTCTTTAGTATGTTCTATTAGATTTAATTTGAATATTTTCTTCTACATTATTTTGTCTATAAAAATATCTGTTACAATTTTTTTATGAATATATTTTTTCGTTTTTTTTTACATCAATTGCATACATTGATCGTTGTATTTAGTATAAATATATTTATACATGTTTTTGGCATTAATTGCATACATTGACCATTGTATTTAATTTGAATGTACTCTGTAGCGAAGTACGGGTTTTCAGCTAGTTACTCATATAAATAAAAAGTAATTAAAATTTATATTTATGACAAACAAATACATTTTAGATTCAAGTTTCAGATGACAGATTAGATACATGAACAATCAGCATTATGTCTAAAATAAGGCTACAGTAATTTCCTTTGAATAATGAAAAAAATTATTAATTCAGTATAATATCTGTAAAATACAACATGATCTATGAAAATATATCCAGTAATATTAAAAGTATATCATACTCAGATGCATAAAATGTTATGACTATTAAATATGAAAGGAAATAAAGCCAGCCTTAAAATGCATAACCTAATGAAAATACAAAGGTAAGAATGAAATTCTGAATTTCAGCTATCCTTTTCCATTTTATATGAAAAAAAATATACTTAAAGAACAGATGGATAAAACTCATATTTACAGCACATCAACCATTAATGTTACAGATTCTAGAACTGTTACTGAAGCAGGTCAATGATTTTCAGCCTTCGTATATATATTCATAAAGTAGCTCCAAAGGTGTATAAACATGTTCCAAGGTCAAATATAGGATACAATTTTTTTATATATATTGTTAAAATCCTGTTATATCTATTAACAGAAACAAAACAGAATAAAACTGAAATAAATGTCTTCAAGTTCATTAGCACTTAACTGGTACGTAAATCAGAAAAAAAAAAATATATATATATATATACCTCATCAAATATATGACAGACAGAAGCATAGTTAGGAGCAAGTCTTCCAACAAGATAAGCAAGGCATGTATGATAATTATACCTGAAATTCAAAAGGTCAGACAACAGATGATTAAATTGTAAATCAAACAGACTACAGTAAAGAATAAAAATTAATACCAACAGTAAAAAAAAGATTAACTGTTCACAGACTAAATGTTAAATTATGCCTAAAATTTTTTTTTAACGTAGGATTATGTTCCTCAATAACGGTCCTCCGGAGAGAAAAAAAATTGTCCTGCGTCGCAAATTATAATTTTGGTAGTGCACCAAACCCAGTAGCAGTAAACAGTTAAACAGAAAAGTACCAAAATGAGTTTATGTGTTTAAAAAAAAAAAAAAAGGTAAGCAACGATAAGTAATCCTACGTTAAAAACCCACGGTAGTTTCATTATAAGAGACTACCTAAAATATTTTTCAAAGGATATTTACTACTGGAAGAAAATCTCCCTTACACATTAAACACCAGAGATATGAATTAATCTATATATATAAAACAATTCTGTAACTGACTGACTGACAGATAATGTACAAACAAAACTGCGGGACATAAAGGGCTGAAATTTTGCATGGGGATTCTTATAGTGTAGAGGTGCACTAAGAAAGATTTTTGAAAAATTCTTCTTAGATTTTTTAAAATTGAATTTTTAAGCTGTTTTTGTAACATTCTTTAAAGTTTGCATTTAAAATAATGATATGAGGGTTATAAAATTTATATCAGAAGAAAGATTATAAAAATTCCTTTACAATGAAATCTCTTTCGAATCTTTACCTCCATTTTATGATTTTTGGTGAATTTTTAAAGATTAATTTTTAAAATTTAATTTATTAAATGCTTATCACGTGGTTTCTTTTCTTTTTGTGATACTTTAAATTAATTTATCGTCACGTGCATAACAACGAAATAAATTGACAAAAAATATTAAAATACAGTAAAAGATAAAATTGAACCACTAGATTAATTAAGATGGAAGTTTTTTAAGAATTTAATTCAAATTAGTATGTTTTATGGATATTAAACATACAAATTAGTTGCATACATTAATCGTTGTATTTAATTTGAATATTTTCTTCTACATTATTTTGTCAGTAAAAATATCGATTACGATTTTTTGGTACTAATTGCATACATTGACCATTGTATTTAAGTTAAATGTACTCCGTAGTGATGCACAGGTATTCAACTAGTCTATATATAAAAAACAGTTCTGTAACTGACTGACAGATAATGCACAGACCTAAAGGGTTGAAATTTTGAATGACAATTCTTCTTATAGTATAGGGGTGCACTAAGGAAGATTTTTGAAAAATTCTTCTTAGATTTTTTAAAATTAAATTTTTAAACTGTTTTTGTAACATTCTTTAAAGTTTGCATTTAAAATAATAGTTTGAGGGTTATAAAATTTATATCCCGAGAAAGATCATGAAAATTCCTTTAAAATGAAATCTTTTTCGAATCTTTATCTCCATTTTCTGATTTTTTGGTGAATGTTTAAAGATTCATTTTTAGAATTTAATTTATTAAATGCCGATCACATGGTTTCTTTTCTTTTTGTGATACTTTAAACTAATCTTGCATCATGTGCATAACAACGAAATAGACAACAATATTTTTTTTTTTTCTTGCTAATGCGGCAGATGATTGAACATTATCCAAAAAAAAATATTAAAATACAGTAAAAGAAATGTTCCTCAAACTGTACTATATTCTTTAGTTTGTTCTAATAGATTAAATTCGAATATTTTTTCTACATTATTTTGTCTATAAAAATATCCATTACGATTTTTTATAAATATATTTTTTCGTTTTTTTAACATCAATTGCATACATTGATCTTTGTATTCATTCATACAGTCAAACCTCGATATCTCGAAGTTGAGGGGAGAGACAAAAAAATTCGAAATATCGTAAAATCGCATGTTATCAATAGTAGAATAGAGGAAAAAAGTTTTTTTACATACCTTTTTAAAAAATTATTTGAAAAAAGATCCAATTGTTTGCTTCAGAGGAGAGTATGAAATTTTATCAATTACACTTTCTAAGTAGACAATGGCTTTACATGTGTCCTCAAATGTCCACTGCAAATAGTGCTTCTTTGTTTGTTACATTTAGTGGCAAATGGCAGATTTCTTCCTCCACTTCTCCTGATAATACACAAGAAGCTTTCATCTGACCGATGATGTCATTGTCTTCCCACTGACCACACACTATTACTACATCAGCTACGACGACAGACTCATTGAATTCCATGTTATCGAGGTTCATGAGTCTGGTTAATCAGCTTCAATCATTTTCGGCGCAGTTTTCAGTAGGATGGTAGATGTTAATTATCTGAGTGCTTTCGTGGTCTTTTATGAATCCAGCCTTTTTAAAGTTATTCATTATCGTAGAGGAAGACACAATGTTCCAAGCTTTGTCTTCCATCTGCATAGCTTGTAGAATATTTACACCAGATGGTGAAACACATTCTTCCATTTCGGTCAGCATTTTTTTAACCACTTGATGACGATACTTGACTTTGAAACTTTGGATGATGCCCTGGTCAAGTGGTTGAAGTTTTGAAGTAGTATTCTGGGGGAGGGATTCAATTCTTATGTTTTCCACTCTAGTTATGCTACTGTGCACCGTACAATTATTGAATAAAAGCAAGTTTTCAAAAAGGTTAGATGTCATCCAAGCTTTTCGGTTAGCTTCGCAATCCAAAGGAAAAGATTTTATCCCCCTTTTTTTTTCGATTTCCCTATCATTAATGGTTTTAACTTCTCTGTTCCATTCATATTCATACAAAACAATAAAGTTAAGCGCTCTTTTCTCCTCTTCCCTCCATGACATGCTTCACCATTTACATACATGGTTTTGTCTGGAGTGCATTTAAAAAAGTCCAGCTTCATCCACCTTGAACACATCTTTTCATCGTAATCTTTCAGTATCAAGCTTACTTTCTTTCTAAATTCTACACAAACTTCCTCATCTACGCTAGCAATTTCACCACACATTTTCAAAAATGTAATGTTATTTCGCTTTTCAAATTTTCAAACCAACTATCACTGCCTTTGAAATTTAAATAACCTAATTCTTTTGCAAAAGATTCAGCTTTATCTTTGATTAAAAGTCCATCTAGGGGGATGTTTTGAGTTCTAAAATGCATAATCCACATCATTAGGCACTTCTCCATATGCGGAAATTCAATGGTTTGGAGCTTCTTTAGCTTGCCTAAGCTGTCATCGAATTTTTCTAGGATAATTGCTTTATTCTTTAAGAAACGTATTGCCTGGAATTCCAAACTCATTTGCAATTTCGTTTTTCAAACTTTTTTCTACGCCATCGATAATTTACTTCTTCACTTCAATAATAAGCATATTCAATTTTCGTTTGTTAGCCATTTTGAACAGATGACTTGAAGATATCACCTTCTCCAAATGTTATTTTCGAACGATTTCTAATGTTTTCTGCAGTAACCAAGATAATGAGAAAGGAAACTTTTTAGCCTTTAAAGGAGCGGCACTAGCTTGAATGCGAGACAGCCCAGGCATGCATTCACATGTGTAATTTTTAATTTCACACCTTGTTGGAACTAGAAATTCTACAAATCTTCTTGGAACCCACCCACCCATTTTTATCATGCCTTCATTTCCTGTTTCGTTAAAACCACCCCAACCCCTCTAGAAAGTAACCTTCGAGAATAAAAGGACAAAAAAATAAAAGAAAGGATGGATGGTCACTGCATATGCATGGCAACTAACTGAAAAGACATAAGGAAACAATAAACAAGAGTTTCAACTCCCATCTTGGGGGTCAAAGAGAAGTTGTGATTTCATTGTTTTATCTTCCGTGTATATACCCCTTCATTTTATAGTTCATGTAGGGTTTTACCACTGTAATTTTTGAATAGATTTTCTATTCTTTGGAAATCTCATTTTTTTTTTTTATTATTATTATTATTTTTTTATTTTTAGAAAACTTTTTCTTCTCCATTTATGGAAGTTATCGAGGGATGAGCCAAAAAAATTCGTCAAATCAAGGTTTTTTTAACATTGAGTGTATAGGAAATTTGAAGGGAATTTTTTTTTCTTCGAGATATCGAAAAATTCGTGAAATCGAGGTTCAAGTTAGCTAGGTTTGACTGTGTATACATATATATATATATATATATATATATATATATATATATATATATATATATATATTTGGCATTTGCATACATTGACTGTTGTATTTAATTTGAATGTACTCCGTAGCGAAGTACAGGTTTTCAGCTAGTTTATACATAAATCTGTTAGGGAAGTCTTTTACACTCAGTATTCAACATAAAGACAAAGGAACGAAAAAATAACTACCAACTTATTTCAATGGTATGAATAGAATGTAAGTTAATTTTTCAGAATTTTAATTTGTACTTACTCAATAGGTTTCCATCTCCCTATTTCTAAGTTAATTCTCTTTTTTAATTCTCTCATCTCCTGTTTATTGATTATTTTTGATAGAATTGTAAAGTCACCTACAATTTAAAAAAATATCATCAGAAGAAGAGAGGGGAAAAGAAAATAATTCATATAAAGTACTCACTTCCAATATATTAGCTATGTAAATATTGATAGCTGAATTGTCGATTGTAACTTTAGCAGTTCTTTGCTTGAAAGTACATAAATACAGTGATAACAACTTCTATTATTTGCAGTTATTGACGTTTATATTTCTATTAGTTTACAAAAGCAGCTACAGTTTCTTTTATCTCTTAGTAAGCACTGCATAAGACTTGCTTGACTCATTAACTGCAAACAAATCACATAAATAAAATTTCTGCTCAAAAACAATAATGTATAGACCAATAGTAGCACAACTAAAAAAATTTTTTTTTTAAATAAATTTTATATATATATATATATACATACACACACAGTATACACAGTCGATTCCGATTAATTGGATTGCATCGGGAATGACCACTTTGGTCCTAATAACCGGCTGGTCCGATTAAACGAACATGCCTTATGTTACAAGATGGGATTCAGTCTGAATAAGCGGCTGGTCTGATTAACCGGTGGTCCAATTAACCAGGATTGACTGTATATATATGGGTCATTCTCTGAAAAGTAGCTTTTTTTTTAAATTGAGCCCAAATAAAATTGCCTCAAAAATCTCAAAATTTAGCCTGCAAGTACATTTGTGATATATTTAACAAAAAGTATGATCCAAACTGTACCCAGTTAGATCTTCTGGGATTTTAATTATTGAATAAATGAGGGATTGATGCTGTGCATGAGGGAATGATAGATCACTATTAAAATTGATTTTGGAAGAGACGTAGATGTGCAGCATGCACTATTGAAATTGATTTCAAAAGGCTGTCAAAGCATGTATGCATGAAATGCAAAAACATAATTTGCATGACTTTGCGTGATTTACACCACAATGATGTTAATACCCTCCCTGATTGAATTAGGGTTTCTTTTGTTTTTCTCTGAATATTTTCTAATTATTTTGTATCAGAATGTTTTTTACCATTACTACTTGCTGTTAGGTAATCAAAAAATATGAAAAAGTTCCAGAATAATGCTTTTGTGAATGAAATTGTTTTCAAGGAACTATGCATTTGCTTAAAAAACACTTTAAAATAGATGATATAATTTTTTGGATGATTTAATTAAAATAAAGGGGTCTTTATAATTACACAAAAACTTATTTTTAGAAAGTACCTATAGGGTTCATTGCACCTGACTGAAGGTTAATGTACATCTATGAATGTTCTAGAACTTTTTGGGATCAGAATGTATATCAACCATTCTAAACTGCACTTCTGCTGTTGGCCACTGTCATGTGAAGGAATCAAGTCACTCTGTCATGCTTTGAGAAAGTTAAGTTGGCTTTCATGACAAAATGAAAATTATAATTAACTACACTGGATTATCCTTATTTGTTTTCCTCTATGAACTTGAAATTGAACAGAATTTTTAGTAATTTCTAAATTATTGCTCAATTAACCCACACTCCCACATATATCCATACACAAACACAAACTTTAGATGTGTTTTAAACAAGAACATAAATATAGCTAGGGCAAAACTAAATAAAGCATTAATAATTGTATAAACACTTTTAATTGTTGTTAAAAATTTAAACGCTACTGTATTAGTACTATAGCAACTATAAACTTATATTTATTTCGAGAAATTAAAGATTATGTTATTATATAACAATAAAACTGGTTATACATAAAATTTACAGGAAATTTTTTTTTAATTATTGCATTATATTATGTCAGTCAAAATAGAAAAGTCACTTGAAATATTACTCTAAAACAAAACTTTTTACATTACCATCAAATTCAGGAGCTACAGAATGAATTTTTTGTTCAATTTCATATTTTTCAACAGGTAATCTTCTATGTGATAGATGGTGACACAAATTTTGAGCTTCTTTAAGAAATACAGTTTCATTTTCCTCTGAAAAAATTAATTTTCTGTTATTTAGGACTACGAATCAATAATGAATTCAAGAAGTTTCACTTTGAATTGAATTCTTACATAATCCTTAGCTATGAGATAATTGTATAATCAATATATCTTTTCTGATGAAAATGTTTTGAAATAATAACAATAATACCAACACTTAATCTAGAACACAGTAAATGTTTTAACCAGGTTCCACTTCCTGTACATTCAGCAATATGTCAAGATTAGTCTCTTTTTTCTTTTAAATTATGAGGCTCCAGTTACTTTAAAGACTTGGAAATACCAAAATGCAGAGTTTTACAATTTTAAAAAAAAATCTGAAAAGTAAAATGACTTAAGAAAGTTTACACAGTAATAAAAAAAAAATTCCCATAATTGCATAAATAGATGAAATACTATCATCATGCTTAATTAAATACAAACACACAAAATCACCAGATCTCAATCCAATTAAGCATTTCTGGGATCAGGTGAAAAGGGACAACAGATAGCCCAATCTAGAACCATCAAATTTCAGAGAACTTGATAGTGCAGTTTATCAGATATAGGGTAGGTGGGGGCAAAGGTTCGCACGTACATTTGAAAATGACCGTGAAGAGTTATGGGAAGAATAGGGTAGGTAGTGCATTTGTATACTTCCAGTCAGTTACCTCGTGAAAGCTGCTGGAGTTACGAACTCCTCTTGCAGAGAAAATGAGTTAAGCTTATTTTTGTCATTTTTAATGTAATTTTTTGCAACTTTTGAGAAATTTTGAGCATCACTCAAACTCACGAACTGTTTTATGCCCATTTTCACATGTTAGGGTGGCAAATAACCTTTCAAATCCTACCTTGAGTTTTGGATTAACTCAAATACAATGGCGTCCATTCTGCCAAAACAGAAGCAGCACGAAATGGGGTAAAGGTTTGCGGGAGTCATGGGGTAAAGGTTTGCAGTGCAAACTTTTGTCCCTCATACTAATAACATTTGTTTCATGTCCTCTTTTCATTAGGAATCCTTATTTACAACGTCTTTCAGTTCTTGGTTTCAGTTTACAGCAAACATTCATCTTGAAACATGGTGTCTAGCGTGCGGGAATTATATGGGAGTTTTTGTCGTCGGGAAAAATGCACGAATTGTACGGAAATTTAGCATTTTGACCTACAAATGCGGGAATTTTGTTCAACCTTTTCCTTATAATATTTTCAAATAAACAAAAATTACTACAAAATGAACGAGAATGTAATGCTCTAATACTTTTATGTGCGGCAGAGGGGAAACGTTCCGAAATCCTTTTTCTTTTTTAATTTATTTTTATTTTTTATTATAGCCAATATATATTGGAAAAAGTTGTTCTACTATTATTTTAAAGTCAAGTTTGTTTCCATTGTTCCTGTCATCCAGCTTTCATTTACTACCCTTTTTACCTGGAATTAAAAGATTCAATAGAACTAGTTAACTAAGTTTTCAATGCTTAAAGGAAACTTCAAATTTCATTCGGAAATTATTAATGGGCATTCACATTTTTGTAATTTGAAAATAAATTAAGGTTTTTGATAAAAACTGTTTGTTTTTAATTATAAATTTTTTTGTAAAATGCTTGAAAATCCATAAATTAAAAATAGATAAATTAGTACAACACAAAAAATAAAATAGTTCTGAACAAAGACCTATTTTACAAGATAAAAGAATTAAATGTTGTTATAAGACATTATAGGCTTTGAAGGTCTGGTCAGAGAAATTAGCTCTCCCTCATTAATGGATGAGTTTCGGCTAATTTGCTACATAGATACCAAAGGATAAAAGAAGGTTGGGGGGGGGGGGGGTTGGATTTTACAAGCTAGTACTGCTAGACACCCTGTTTCGTTTCATACACTAAAAGTTTTTTTCCAGAGTTTGAATAATAATAAGATAAGTGATATTTAATAATATTTTATTCACAGAATAAAAAATCCATCAGTAAATAGGATTAATGCATCTAGTCAAGTGTACTAAGTCAATTTATTGCCTACCTTAATTTGCTTAATTTTTACGGCTTTAAAAGACTGAGTAAAGCCTAAGATATGATATAACGATAGTGTTAATAGTTGATATTTTAGTTGGAAGTTCTTTAGTTTGAGAAAAAAAAATATTGAGATTAACCCTGTTCAATTTCTGAATTCCTTTATTAGATTCAACTTTCTGTGTTAGTAGCTGTTACTTCAGTTTGAAGCTATTTAGTTTAAGAAAAAATTTATTGAGATTAACCTGTTAAATTTGTGATTTTCTATATATATAATACCTTTAAAAAGATTACAAAATGTGAAATAAAATTATTTAGACAACTCTATTTGTGATTTTCTATGCCTATCCAGTTAGAAACCAACGAGTGGGGTAAAGGTTCACACTGCAAACCTTTACCCCACCAGTTGGGGCAAAGGTTCGCAAACAGGTGTTTTGGTAAAATGACAAGTTCGGTGCCTCAATCTTTTGGGAAAAAATTCTTTATTTTATAGAAGGTAGAGGAGATACCCAACTACAATACAAGTGACTTTTGGGGGTGATAAGATTTAATGGAGGCCCGTAAAAAACCAAAAACTCAAAACTGCAAACCTTTGCCCCCAACTACCTGTGTCCCAGATTCCTCAAGCCTCTTATAATATCTCATAGAGTCCATACCAAAGAAAATTACAACAATACTGACAGAAAAGGGTGGCCAAATGATGTACATAAAAGGTGGTCATAGTAACATGCCCACTCACTGTATATACAAGAACCATGTTTGGGATTTCAGCTTCAAATATCTTAAACACATACTAGTACTCAAATAAGAAATTTGAATTATACAGACATCAAAAGATATAAACTGGCCTTTTTTCAACAAATCTTGCTAAATATTTTCTATTTTAAAAATATTATTTCGAGCAAAATAAAGCTTTAAAAATATTAATCATATTGAACATTTAAAATACTAATACTGAATGAAAACATGAAAAAATTTAAGTAATGACGCTTAAGAACCATATAATTTAGTGAGTAACAAGTGTCTTATAACACTTAATCTAACTATACAAAAATCTAATAATAAAAATCAACTAAAATGCTTAAAACTTTGATGATTAATATCATGTAATGGACTTATTTTATTTTTACAATGTTAAAGTAATTACAAACTTAAATAACAGAAATAAACTGTTACATAAAAACAATAATCTATACTGTAGCTCAGTGGCTCAGGGCCCTGTACACACAATTCACACATCATAATGAGTTAGTTTTTCACCTGCACAAGACAAATTGCCAAATTTAGCATTTATATTGAAATTTTGTCAAAAATTTGCCAAACTGTTATGAGCATATAACATGTTCTCTCCTACAATCAGTTTTCTTTTATTTTTAAAGTTTTATTGTTTATTTATTTAACATAATATTTATAGATATTTTACAAATAACTGTTTTGTTTACTTGGTTTATAGACAGATGTTAAAAGCATGACACTGTTGACAACAGCAAAATTTTAAAAAATCTATATTACTTCTTTTTTACATATGAGGCAGTGAAAGGCAAAGTGGTGTAAGTCATATTTTCAACTTTTTTATTTGAGGGCAAAAATGTATTCTCCATGTTCAATTTATAGTGGAATTGCAAATAATTGTTATTTGCAATATTATAATAATTATTCTGAATTATAATTTGTTCAATTTATAGTGGAATTTCTGTAGTTTTTGCTGTAAAACATTTTGGACTTACACCACTTTGCCTTTCACCGCCTCATACGTTATCTTTTTTTTATTTACAGAAATCTTAAAAATTATCAAATACAATAATTTTCAAAGACAGAAAATCAATTCACTAAATTCTATTCCTCACCAGATATAACATTTTGAACAGAAGACTTTAGTACTTCTGGCATTGTGACAGGATTTATTTGACGGATTCCAGGATGTTTACGATGCTTTAATTCCCCAGATTTAAAAAGATTTTCAACATCTGGTAATAGTTCAACAGTTGATTTCTGTTTACATACCTAAAAATCGAACAAAACTATAATCAATATCAAGAACAACAGAAAGCAGAGCTTATAATTACAAGGAGGATAGAAGTATAATTCTAACCTTTTCTCATATAATTATTTATTTGTATAACAACAGTTATTTTATTGCTGTCTCTCCCCCTTAATAATCAAATTTCTTATGCCGCATTTTCACATTTGCGCTTGTGCCTCCCCTCGTCACTCGCAAGACATATGACACTACACATATAAATTTAATTGAATATATATATGACACTCTACACATATAAATTTATTTGAATAGATCAACAGATTTTCATGAAACAGTTTTAAAATACATTTTCCCCATCTTGCAATTATTAAGTGGACTGCATAAGATTTATAGATGTAACAATAATAAAAACTGAATACAATGTATTAAAATCAGACTTAAATATTTGTGATTGCTTAGCAATTAAAAAAAATTAAATTAAAAGAACTAAAATAACTGCATTTAATAGTTATTTTTGAAGTGCATAAATCTGATTTTTTTTTTCTTGATCAAGCAGTAAGGGTATAAAATATACCAAATTAATATAACAAACGTTATTCCCTGAAAGCATTCACTATAAAAGCGAAAAAAAAAAAACAGTGAAATTCTCCCTAAAGTACTGGTAATTTGGGTGCCAAAATTTTTGTTATATTTACAGTAAAACAGTAAAAAAACAAGGAGGCATGTAACTTCTGTTATTATCAGATGTGTATTCATAATTACTGGTCGTGTTGTATATATTTTATCCTAAGATGGCCAGCTATCTGGAAGTCTGGTGAAAACAGAATAATAATCACGAGAGATTTGATATCGTAAACTCCCTCCTTGGAGAAAGCTCAAAAAAGAAATTGAAGCATTATATCCATTAAACGCTTTATGAAATTCTGTAGTTTTTCATCAATATATTTCCTTGAAATAGGCTTTAGTTACCCATTTGATGGAACGCTCATCGCATTAACAGTAGAAAACCCTTTTCTAAAATCTTATCTTTTTCCAAAAATCTTAGGGATACAAATTTTATTTAATAATTTATTCTTTGCATTAGGTAGAAAAATATGCAATCGTTTCGTTGTAAAATATGCATTCGTTCGTAGCATTCAACAAAAAAATTAAATAAAATTACCAAGTTTATTGAAAAGAGGCGATAGCACGGAATTTCGCACCTCAAGTTTGCTGGTATACATATGAAGGGTCGTAGAGAACTTAAAATATTTACAGCCATGAAGGTGATTGAATTAGTTGCAGCGCTGCAACAAAATCTTCAAGTATACAATGCAGTAATGTGTAAATTAAGTTGAACTAGTAAAGCTTAAAAAGTAGTCAAAATTCCATTTCCAGTCTATCAAATTTTACAATGAAAATAATACTATATACATTTTTCTCGGTTTCATGTGCGCGTAATTTGATAGTCTGCTGTAACTGAACGCTCCACACGATAGAAATCGTTTTCTAAGCGTAACAGCGTAACATGTGTTTTGAGCTTCATGCGTTTGATATAAACAATGATTTTCATCAAGCTAACGGAAGATGGAGAATACAAGATTTAAAATAATAGAATACTTTTTAAATGTAATTATTCCTTTTAAAATGTGAGATCCCCTTTACTATACATTGAATTTCATGCATGTTTTGTAGAAATGTTCCAGCAAAATAATTTATAATTATTTATTTATTTCAGATATGAGTTGTTTGAAGTTGAAGTGAAATGAAGTAACGACGTTTATCGACGATTGGTTGGTTTTCAAACATAAACGAAGTGCGAAATTTCGTAAACGTAGAAGTTGTATACTTCTAGGTATTTAGGATTTTAAAATGGACCTTTGTAATTTTAATTGCCCCCAGTTTGTAGACTTTCGGCAAGAATTTAATGAGGATTCAATAACAGGTAATACTTTAAAAAAATTGATCTCCACACATTCCTCCGTTAGTTGATTCTCTGTGAATTAGTGTAAATGTATATTGTAATATGTCTGTAAAAGTTTGATTATTGAGATTTGCTAATTAATAGTTGTTGCTTTTTAATTTTTTGCCGGAGGTTGGGTTGTTAAAGAGCGCAAATTGCAAAAAATGTGGGCCAGAGATTAGGATTAAAGTTAAATGTTCTTATTCTGATGGTTTTACATTTGTTTGTAGGAAAGATATTGTAGGGGGGAGCAATGTAACACTGAGAAATCTATTCGGCATGCTTCGTGGTTACAATCGTAAGGCAGATTTTAAATTCTACCGAGTGATGTACATGTTTCGGAAATCATGTTTAGCGGTAAATGTAGATTGTTTTAATAAATTTATTGAAATTGTTTCGAAAATTAACTGGGAGGAGTACAAAATTTCGGTATAGATACTTTTTTAAAAAATTCTATTGTATTTGTGCTTTAATTTATGTTTAATCAAGAAATATATATTTAACCAAGATGTATTTTATGTTTATTTAAATGAATTATTATTAGTTGCACTATACTGACTTTTTGTTGCGGGGAGGTTGGGAGGGGGCAGCCCCCCCACTTAACAAATTTCTTATTATTTTTCAGCTTTTATTTTTTGTATTTATGTGTTTTTTGTGGTTGTACAGTATAAAAAATGCATATTTTTGGGAATTTCCTGTTTCAAAGACACACGTTCAGCTAGGCGACCAAAAAAAAAATCGCTATTGGGGGGGGGGGGGGTATATCATACTAGTTCCATGTTTTGTGCCTTCTAGAGTGTAGTTTGTAGCAAAATGAGTGGCATGATTGAATTGAGGTTGTTGTTTAATTTGTATTTTATGGGGAAACAGGTGTGTAATATGTTTGTGGGTTAATGGAGAATTTGCGTTTATGGCCACAAATAACTGGCTGGGGATTTTTATAATGTTTTTGAAAGTTTAATACAGCTAGTAGTAAGTTTGTTTTCAACTAATTTGTTATTTCTTAGTCGCTATTGATTTTTTTGTTTACATTTAGCACTTTAAGAATAACATATTGGGAAAAGTTGGCATCATGGAGGTGCGTTGTCGGAAAAAAAAAATTTTCGCCAACGGAGGTGCGTCTGACAAAGCTGTTCCGTTATTATTTTTAATTTTGATAACATTTTATTTAAAACTACTTACTAAAGTATAGTCATAGTTAATAAAATTGATTGTTTTAAAAAAATTTAGTCTTATTTATATTCTCTAATTAGGTTTTAAATCAAAATTTTCAAAATGTGTGCCTTACAGACTAAAATTTCCTGTTAGACAGTTATGTTATTGATAAATTTGACTTAAAAAAATAATCCGTTCTTTTTTATCATGACTGCCATTATTACTTTAAATTTTTTTAGTTAAAAAAGTTACTCAAGAACAGCACCTGTGAACCTGTAACATCAGATGGACCACCAAGTGCCTGTGAATTGTAATTTTAGAACCACGTATACCCATTCATAATAAATAGATTAAATTTCTGCTTTTCCTTCAATATTCAATTTTCTTTTTCTGCTTTTCCTTGGGATAATTTCTGGCTATTAGATTAGAACTTAGGACTATTACAAAGACTGTTTATTAATTTATCTGAGAAGAATAAAAAAACCTTTTGTACAGGCATTTAGCATAATCTTAGATATGACACACTAAAAATTTCTCAAATCAAAAAAATTATAGTGAAATAGTCATAAAATAGAAAGCAGAACTAGTATGATATACCCCTAGTATGATATACCCATTTGTCGAATTTCTGGAAAATTAATGGACAGATTTTAATGAATTTTAGTATGGATACATAGTTATATAATGGGGGGAAAAAATTTATCATACAACAGTCATGTTATGTACTTGTGATCATCAATTAGGAATTTCTAGAAAATTAATTGACAGATTTTATTGAATTTAAGTATGGATACATAGTTATTTAAGAGAAAATAAATTTTATCATACAACAGTCATGTTAGACTTTTATGATCGTCATTTAGGCTCATCAGCGCAGGAATGTCCAGAGATGTTACAAGATCGAACATAAAATTACTCCAATATGGGAATGGTCCCCCCTCATAGCACGATGCTATACTAGGGTGACCAGACGTCCTGCTTTTAGCGGGACAGTCCCGATTTTTAACAATTTGTCCTGTGTCCCGCGGCATTTTAAAAAAGTCCCGATTTTTTGAAAGAATGCACGACAAGCTAGAGAACGGGAAGGGAATATACGGTTTTTGGCGGACATGTGGCTATTTAGCCAGAATATGAGTTTTATATTATTTTTGCTAATTTTATAATGTTTATCTTTAATAATAACAAATAATTGTTGAGAACTGCTTATCAAAGTTCGCATTGTTGATCAGTTGTTAGAATTCGACCACCATTGCTTGGACATAATGAAAATTGGGTTATATTAAAACAAGAACTTAATTGGAATGATGTGCAAAAATTATTTGATCATATTACTCAAAATTTCCCATATAGTAATATTTCCAAAAATGATTATTTTAATGAGGTATCATTATTAAAAGATATATCGATAAGGAAAAGGTTAAATCTTGGGCACCAGCAAACATCACAATAGAGAACAAATGGTTAGAAATATTTCATCAATTTGAAACAAACCATGTTCCATACAATAATGCACTAAAAATTGTGGAATACGCGCTGTCCTTACCAGGAATTAATGCTGCGATTGAACACATTTTTTCTATAGTAAATAAAGTGTGGACATCAGAAAAATCACAATTAAGTGTTGAGACTTTGAAAGCCATTTTATATGTGAAATATAATTTAACAAATTCTTGTGAAAAATTTCATGACCTTTTTAACAACAGCAATCTACTACAAAAAAATTTACGCAAATGAGAAATATGCCAAAGAATAAAATAATACTATACATAATTTTTTTTAACTTATTATATTTGTAAATTGTACTTATGTTGAAATTAAAAATATATTACAATACTATTTTTGCGTTCTATGAAATTTTTGTTGCTCCATATAGACCAAAATTTTTATCAAGAAACCCCTCCCCCCCCCTCCCGGTCAATGGTGTCCCACTTTACCAATGTTAAAATCTGGTCACCTTATGCTGTACTGGCAACGGGGCAGTTTGATGAGTCCCTTTGGCAGTTGATACTACTTCTGTAGCAACACAGTTTTCAGCACCTAAATAGTTCTTGAAAGGGGGAGGGGAGCTGCAATTGCCCTTTCAAGAGTGTCTCAGATCTGTTCATTAGGTATTAGGTCTGGAGATTTGGCTTGGCCAATCCATCCTGCAAATATCCTCATTTTCATGATAATTGCCAACCATATGGAACCTATATAGACAAATGGTGTCATGCATAAAAATGAACTGAGGGTCGATTGGGCCCTTGAAAGTCAAACGTACAGGCAAGAGGCCTTATCCCCATACCTGTTACCAATTGGGAAGCCTCTGTTTAAAACAGGGAGAGGTGTGCAGCTATCCAACACGATGCCTGCCCAGACCATGACACTTATGCTGTCATAGTGGTCTCTTTCTTGTATGTTGGAGGGAAAGGAATCGTGTCCCATGTTTTCTCCAGATGAAGGTACGTTGATAATCAGTGTCATGCTTGAATCGCAACTTGTGTGTGAAAAAAATGTTACTCCACAGAAGTCTGGTCTAAAGCTGATGTCTGCAAAATGCCTATACACCTCTGCATGTGTTATGCAGAGGCTCCCTGACTGTTGAGAAGTATCTTGATGAGACCTCTATGCTGTATGTTTCAGGGGCGCGGTTGGCCCTTGGTTTGTTTTATGGATGACAACACTTGTACATGAGGTTCACCTAGTCGACAATTTTCTTGAAAATGAGGATATTTGCCAATCAGGTATCTATACCTAAACCCTATAGAACATGTCTGAAACTCTCTTGGGAGGACAATTGCAGCTCACCATCCCGAACCGAGAACCATCCATGAGCTGAAAACTGTGTTGCTGCAAGAATAGGACTGACTGCCACAGGGACTGATCAAACTGCCCTATTTCCAGCACAGCTGGAAGCTGTATGATTGAGAGGTGTCCATATCCCATACTAGAGTAATTTTATGTTCGGTTTTGGAAATTCCTGCTTTGATGAGCCTAACTGACGATCATGAGTGTGTATAATGACTGTGGTATAGTATAATTTTTTTTTCTCTTTTATAACTCTATACATACTAAATTTTATTAAAATCTGTCCATTAGTTTCCCAGAAATTTGACAAAATGTGCAAATTCTCTTAATTTTTAACAGCAGTGTGGTAGCATACTAAATATCTTGTACTATCTTTGTAGATGCAGAGGCTTCAACCTGTTCTGTTAAAGAGTTAAGTATAATATTTATTGAACATTATAATAATGCTATCTTATCGAAAACCTTCTATTGTAGGAAAATCAAGAATTGTATATAAAAGAAATAAAATGAAATTAATGGTTGTATAAAACCTAGCAAAACTTGATTTTCCTTAAAAACCTAGCAAAACTTGATTTTCCTTAAAAACCTAGATCTTTCTGGGATTTTCCTTTCTGGTGTATGCATTCTTGCTGTGAAGTTTATTTTATTTATTTATTTTTTCTTTTTTTAGGCTGATCTTGATTAAGTCTGAACTCCTTAATATTTGGACTAATTAATATGTAGTTGTGCATAAAAAAACTAGAAAGTATAGCTAATCAAAAAATTGTCTTATATCCTATAGGAAAAATTAATTTTTCAAGGCTTTTGATTAAATGCATATAAGTACTTTAATAGGGTTTAATTACAATAATAAAGCTTAAATCGATATTCAGTTTTTTATCAGGAAACATCTATATTATTCCTTTGTTTATAAGCCATATTTCTATATATTGCTTTGTTTGTCGGTGATTATTCTTTCAAATATGTATTTTTTTCCTAGCATTTTCCCTTAGTGATGCACAGGTAATTGGCAAATTAAAGAACTTAGAGTTCACAGTAAATATTCCTGAATCTTCAGTTATTTACAATTGGAAATAACTATTATTGAAATTTTCAGTAGTTATATATTATAGCTGAAACTTTGCCACTTGGCAATAAAATGGCTGTAAAGTGGTAATTATGTACCCCTTGTTGCTAGTATCGCTACCACCTTTCATTGCTTTTTGCTGTCAAGGCTTTGCATTATATATTTTGTTTTGAGCTCTTTGATTTTAATTTTTTCAACTATAATAAAAACTAGCTGAATACTCGTGATTTGTGATGAAATACATTACTACCATCAATTATGTAATTTGGTAAATTTATATTACCTTTAGTAGTAAAGTGTTGTCATTTCTCAGAGGAGTTCACCATATAATTTAATGACAGTAATCCAACATTAAATATGGGTTTTAGATGTTTTTATTATTATTATTATTATTATTATTTTCCAATTTTAGGGTGATTAAGCCCCTATTTTAATAGCCTTTAAAAATTGAATTTATTTTAAAAAAATCTTCCTGAGTGAGCATCTTGGACATTAAAGCAGTGGCGAGCAAACTTTTATTCTACCACAACGCACTTTCTTTAAGTAAAAAATCAGGCGGCGCCCCCCCCCCCCCCCCCATGAGCATTTCTTTTTGGTAGTAACAAAAATAAATAGGAAAAATATTAACGAAAAAAAATAGAAAGAAAGAAATAAGCAAATTTTTACAATCTATTTTAAAAATCAATGAACTGGAGACTGTGGGTATAATATATTTGTTTTGCCTAATAACAATTTTAAAAAAAGTCTTGCTTACTTTCTACTATTATTTTTGACAAATCTCATGTAAACAAAACTTCATATTGAAATATTAATATGTATTTGTATTTCATTTAGGTAAAAGAACATATTTCAAAATTATATGCTTCATATTAAAACCTTGAAAATTATAAACTGTATTATTTTATATTAAAAGTAAAAGTGACTATGCTGGTCGTGCAGCAGCTAGTATTTCAAAATTATATGCTTTATTAAAACATTGAAAATTATAAACTGTATTATTTTATATTAAAACTAAAATAGAAAAAAAAAATGAGACGAGCGAGCCTGCACCTTGAATATTTGTTGAAATATTTTAGAGTGCTACTCTTGCATCATCTTTTTGGGTTCAATCTTGATCAAAGTATGTTTTTTAATGCAACTAATTTTGAAATGCCAATCTCACAGATAGGTAGTTTTGATACCTTATACTAGCCAGGCTTTGCCCATCTAGCCGGTCAGTTTAGGGACCCGCTCCCTTCAGCACTCAATATCAGAGAATGGAAACACTAAAATACAATGAATAAAGGTATTTAAATTTTGTGGTTATGCATCCCACGTCCTGCAAACAGTTGCAGGCAGAAAAAAAAAAAAATTATTTTCCTTCCCCCCCTCGGCGAGAAGTTTCCACCCCTCCGCGTATGGGCGAAAAATTCTTTCTTCGAGACTTTCCCCTCCCACATATGAAATGTTGTAAAGTACTCTATCATCTGTAGCATAAACTGTATCAACAGACTTATAAATCCGAGATGTGCCAGGCAAATAACCTAAAAGCTGCTTATTAATGAGTATAACATTGTCGTTTTTTGGTGCAAGGATAGCTCTTTCACGTAACAATGTTCTTTAAAATGCTGAGAGAGGTTTGGAAACACTTCTTGTAACAAATCTTCATGATTTTCAATTAATTTTTCAATATCTTCCACTGCTATAAGTCCATCATCGCCAAGAGACATCAAGTTTCCATTTCCTAGTTGAAGTTAAGTATCAGAAAACTGATGTGCATCAGCATCACCTGTCGTATGAACCCTCATATTAGTTTGAAGATCAAGTGTTTCAATTTCATTCCATATAACTGAAGATTTCATGCATGCATGTATTTCATCAGTTCTTGTTCCACGTGGAATAACAGGCAGAGTCTGTCAGAAGTCGCCAGCCAAGAGCAAAGTAATACCTCCCATCCTTCGGCATAATCATTTAAACATTCACAATAAAGGTTGTTTGATGTTCTACGATGTGGTAATTAAAGTGCTATAAATAAAAGAATAAAATGTTACTACACAGCAAATACAAAATAAACAAAAAGTGAACACAGTAAAAAAGGATATTTAAAAGCACGCAAATGGAGTAGCAGTAATCAAAGCTAAACACAAATATAACTAACAGTTGTTTTAAAAACCTTTGGTAAATAATATTAAGTGTCTAACTATTTGGAGCATAAATGTTAAGATTTTGCTTAATTCCTACTTGAGAATGATAATAAAAAAATATTTCAGAGTTTCAGACAGAAGCATAAAAAGAAAGAATATGCAAAAAAAGTAACTAAATTATACAGAAAATGACAGAATACAGAAAAAGTGAACACCGGCAACTTGTAAAAATCGGTAATCCGTATACTGGGAATTAACCCAGTAAAAAAGGATTAAAATGGAAGGTAATGAATAAATGAAATGAAAGGATTTCAACAATCAACGTTGCCACAAAATTAAAATACCGTATTGTATCATGATCAAAAAAGATTTAAAAATAATAATAAATAATTCAAAAGAAATAAAGTTTGACGTTACCGCATGGGTATATTTTTCATTTATCTATTGATATATTACCCTAACGTGTATGGCACTGGAATTGATGTTTATGTATAATAAAGAATGGTAACTGCTACGGCAATTTTATTTTGCTTTCTATTGAAAAAAAAGCAAAAGGAGTAATATTAGAAAATTAACTTTTAATAAAACAAAAAATGAAATTAAAAATCAATAAATGCGTTCACTTACCTTGCAACATCTAGAATTGATATCCAATGTGTGTGCATGTGCAGTTCTGATGAATGATTGATTCCAACGCCTGAAGATGAAATATTATTAAAAAACTATTTATTTATAATTATTTAAAAGCTTCCAAACTTATCTTAGAATTATCCCAAGGCTTCAAAACATAAGTATACAGAGTTTCAACCAGATTCGTCAAGAAAGGTAAATTTGTATACGATACATACATAGAGACACTTTGCTTTATTTATATAGATAACAATATATCATATATATTTTATGTAAAAAAAATTATGTGAGGAAATATAAAAATATTATAAATATGTTGTAGAAATTTTAAAGCATTCTTTTTAATTAAATAATTCAATAATAAAAATTTACTTCAAACTATCTGTGATCTCCACAGTAGATCACAACCCACAGTTTGCTTACCACTGCATTAGAGGAACCACAAGGCAAAATTTCAGATTCCTAGGCCTTCTGTTTACAGAGATACAATGATCAGTCAGTCAGGATGTTGGAGGTTTTAAGCCCCTTTAAACTCGCTTAAATTTTGAATTTCTGAAAAAGATTTTTTAGTGAGCACCTAGGGCCTTATAGGAAACACCATGAAAAGTTTCAGCTTTCTAGAGCTTATGGTTCCAGAGATCAGTTAATCAGTGTTTTTCTTCGGGGGTTTCAGCCACTTTAAACCGCCTTAAAGTTTTAATTTTTAAGAGGCTTTTTCAATGAGCACCTATGGTCTTAAAGGAACCACTACGTAAAATTTTAACCAGAGATACAGTGATGTCAGTCAGTATTTTATTTTGAGGGATTAAGTTTCTTTTGCATTTACTTTTAACATACACATTTTTTAATATCTTTTGTGCATTTCTGTATTGTCATTATTAGACCATTTTTAATTAGATCTAAAATTATTTTTAGTCTAAATTTTCTTCATCTGCCCCCCCCCCCCTTTTTTTTTTTAATCTTATGCAGTTTCCACATACATATTTGTATGTTTTTTAACACACTGCTGCTCAAAATGTTGTTTGCAACTTGCTGTTAGAAAATAGGGTGCCACAGTGATATTGTGCCAAATGCATCATCTTATAATACATAAGTACTAAATTTTCATTTCTAGTTTTCCCAACTCATTCCCATCCAGAGAAAGTCAAAATCCATCCGTAATACTTCATCCATCTGAATTTAAATTAGCATTTTATCTTGGGAAAAAACAGTGAGTTGATTCATTTGCAGATCTTAATATCTTGAAAGTTCAAAGCCAGATGATGGCCCAATGGCTAGGGTGTTAGCATTTGGTACCAGATTCTGTGGGTTTGAGTCCCACTATTGGCATGGACATTTATAGCCGTCCAGAATTGGTCCAAGGAGCCCTCGTGTAGCAAAATTTGACCATAACGCTCCAAACCGAACCTTGAAAGTTCAAATGAACCTTTGTTTGCCAAAATACAAGAGAGCATTTAAATTATTTTTACAATAACAATTAATAGCCTTAGTGACAATCTATTTAAGGTTAATGTACTCATAAGTAGGTTGTATAATTTCTGATTGAAGCTGTAAAAAAATGAATATAACTTGTAGTTTTTTAAAATAACTTTAAATCTTCTAATAGTTTGATACATTCTTTTCTGTCACATTCTTTCAACTTGGAAAGTGTATGTGATGGATTACTTCCTCCTTAATTTGGTGGTCAAAAGTGTCACAGAAGGTTAATAGCAACTAAAAAAGGTGTTAAATCATACAAAGTTTGACAATAATATAAGCTTCGTGAAAATAATTTGAATTTTTTAAAAGAGCATAGTTCATAAAATATAATTCAGCATGTTCTCTTTTACAGTATTTTTTGTAATTTCTTGAATATTTCTACAATCTATGTTCTAAATGATTTCGGAAAAAGTTTCTAGTATGCCTGTCTCCTAAACAATGAAACAAAGTTGATGAAATTATCCCTTCAACATACTTAAAATTGTTAATAGGAGAAAAGAAATCTTATTTAACTCAGTTGTTACTTAGAAAAAGAATAGTCAAACGTGTTGTATTGTTAAGCTATTAAATTTGATGAAAAATATTTTATAAATATAAAAGGCTTTATTCTGTTGCTAGTTATTTGTTCTTTGAATTATAGGAATAATAAAGTATACAGTAAATTTTATAATTGCATATATATACTTGCTCTTTATTTTGGCTTTATGCATATAAGCAGAACAGATTTATCAATAAATGGTATTAGGAGAAAATAATAAAACTAACAAGGGAAAAAAAAGGAGAAAATAATAAAACTAATGGTCCCAGTTCAAGCAAATACAACAGAAATGCATTGAAGGTATAAAACTAAAAAATGCCCATATGTTGAATTAATATTTATTGTACTAGGTTTTGCAATTTTTGCAACTGATTTTTCTTTTCCTTCTCTCCTTAACATAAATGTTATCAAGAGCAAAGTAGCATTATCTATTAGAAAAATCTGAAGATAAAAAGATTGTTTTCCTAATTTTGAAAGTAAACTCTCTATTAGATGATATTTTTAGGTTGCTAAGCTTTTTTCCATTTCATATTAGAAAATCCTAAAAACGCATTGTTTTATTAAACAAAATTTAGTTTTTACTTTCCTTTTGCCTTTTGTAAAAATTAAAAGCTTAAACCACTGTTTTACAGTGTTTAAACATTCTTTAGAAAAAAATTCTTTTAAATGCTATTATCCTTATCTTTGAACTTAATACTAAAAATAGTAAATTGCAGGGATGTGCAGTTAGAAAGCATGGATGTTGAAGATGAAAATGCAGATTCTTATAATTATCAATATCAAGTTTCGTATTCTGAAAGTAACCAGTCTACATTATCTGATTCATATTTGCCTCATAACAGTAGTCAAGAAAGTATGGGGTGAGTTGCTTTATTCTTTATATCTGTCAAATTCTTTTAGTGTTATTTAGTCAAAGTTCAACTAGTTTGAATGGAAACAAAATATCTTTCACAGTTTCTTTCACAATTTGATAATTTTTAGCTATATAATACTATTGTTGAATGAAAGTTATCTATTTGGAATAAACAATTGTTCAATCAAACTTTTTGTTTTTCTTATTCTTATTCATTTCTTTTTCATTCCTACTTTGAATCATATTTTTCTTTTTTAAATGTAAGTTATTTTAAATGTAGCAATAAATCATTGTGTTTAAACATATTCTGTAGAATATTATTTGGGATATTTATGACACTTTCCCTACTAGCCATTATATAAAAACTCTTTCTCGTTCAAAATTCAGTAGAAATGTATGTTATTTTAATAATATTAAAGTATATTTTAATATTTTTTGTTGATCTAGAGAATCAGAGTATCTGGCTGAAAATTTTCCAGTACATTGTCTGAAGAATTCATCATTGCCTGAAAGAGGAAAGAAAAAGAATGTAAAGGTAAAAAATAAAATTAGATTTATAAAACCCAATTTTTAATACAGTGGTACCTCGGTACTTCTCATTAATTGGTTCCAGATAGCATGACAGGTACCGAATGAATTTTTCCCACAAGGATTAATGTAAATTGAATTCATTTGTTCCTAGAAACCAGAAATTTCATATTTTACTGGTCAATTTATAAATTTATGAGTTTTTTTTTCTTTTAAATACAAAATCTTTAAACTAGATAGATAAACTTAAAACAATACTTAGATTTTTGGTTTTTTTTTTCCTTCACTCAACCTGTATTAAAAAGAATTGATGGCCTAATGGTATAGTAGAGAAGGAGAGAGGTTATTGTTTGGAAGGTGAGTCCATGACTGTCTTTAAACATTTCACTGTTCACAGCAGTCGTTCCAGGCTTGTAACAGTTGAGCATGCATTTGTGTTCTCATCTCGTAAATTATTGCCTTGAATATGCTATCACCTGCAAACTGTTTTCACTAATCTAAATGTACAGCAATTTCTTCATTTTTTTTATTATTATTATCTGTGACCTTTGTTCTGTCACAGCCTTCACCCGCTAGCAACACTGGCTTCTTTAATAGTTTCTTTATTTTTCACTATCAAAGAAATCATTGTTCTAGGCATTTTATACAGTGCAGCAAGATCAGACACATGGCTACTATGATCATACTCAGCTATTATCTCATTTTTTTTTCTGTTCTATTGGGATTCTCACTATTTTTTTTATACTGAGAAGTATCACTGAACTTATTTGAAATCATGATGGCTTGCAAGGGAAAAATAAACATCAAAGGAAAAAATGCTAAAATTGAGGTAATTGGTGAAATATGGATTTTTCTGCAGCGATTGTAAACTACTATGAGAATAGTGAGATGGTCCTTTCTGTCTAGAGAGACAAGTGCAGGGGCATTGTCTTGTCTCATACATGTTTTAGCCTGTGCAATGAGTACCAAAGCAACTTTTTTTCATCAAAATGTGACGATTATCGAGGCATGACTGTATATAGTTATATATTAGGTCTTACATATCTTTGTATTTTACTGATAAGAATAAAACCCTAGTCTTAATTCTTTTAAAACGTTTATTTTATTTTTGCTGTAGGTTGAAAAAACAGAAATAAAGCCTTCTCGTTTGAATGAATCAAGAAAACGCAAAATGGAAGATCAGTATGTTCCTTTGGCTGAACAAATTGCTGCTTTTCACAAGAAAACTCCTCAACGATTTCACTCAACTGGACCAAAAGGTGAATTTTTTTTAACAACCATTTAAGCTATAGTTTTAAATCTGTGTAGATTTAAAAATGTACTAAAAATATATTAGCCAGGCAATGTTTTGAGAACATAGCATAGCTATATTCCTAATGGGTTTTCCTGTTAAATATTTTTTATTCAGGTTGATACTATGAAATCATGGAGAGTTAAATAATTCCCTTTAGGTCAATAAAGTGAGGCAGTTTAATAAAGTGAGACAAGAATAAAATGAACATATATTTATTAAAAATGTAAGCATTAAAATATACGATACTCACAACCCATGATAACAGTTGTCAACGACATAATGGTGGTAGGTATACAGTGAACACTTATACTTATTCTAAATGAGATGCAAGAAATAATATACACTTAAATAAACAGTTACTAACTCAACTAACCAGCCTTAATAGGCAGTTATGCAAAACCTGTTTATGATGTGGATGAAACGTCATCAGAATGCTAGTATAAGTATGGTGTGAGGCTACATTTCACGATACATGCAGTAGAATGGGAAAAATGGCAGATCTTTCATCATTTGAAAAAGAGCTGATTGTTGGGGCCCGTTTAGCAGGAGTCACGATTGTGAAAACAGCAGAACTCACTGGGTTCTCAAAAGCAACCATTTCAAAGATGGTCAACAGTTGTAAGCAGAACCCACAGTCCTTGTCCAAAAGACGTAACTGTGGTTCGAACACAATCAACCAAGACCGTGGTCGTCGACGTCTTCAACGGATTGTACGGCAGAGAAGGGACTCTACTGTATTTCAACTGACAGAAATCTTCAATCAAGGTTCGTCCCAACCGATCTCGGTGTGAACCATGAGCAGAAAATTGCAGAGGATAGGATTACGTCGTCAGATGCCTGTGAGGAAATATCTCATTTCTGCCCGGAATGCCAGAATTTGTTTGCAGTGGTATCTGGAAATTCGAAACTGGGCGAAAGAGGGTTGGGAAAAGGTTATTTGGTCAGATGAATCATTCCTTGTTTTGCCCTGATGGAAGATATCGATTTTGGCGAGAACCCCACGAAGCCATGAACTCATCTTGCCTTGTTCGCATGTGCAAGGGTCTCATGGGAGTATCATAGTGTGGGGCATGTTCTACTGTTATGGAAGTGTTCCCCTGGTGTTCGTTGAGGGTAAACACACAGCCATATAATACCTGAGTATACTGACAGATCAAGTGCATCCTGCAATGTTACATTTTTACTCCGCAGGTGACGGATACTTCATGGACTATACATAATGCAACTATACATCGTGCCGCATCCGATAGTAATCTCCTCTTCCATTCAATTTACAGGATCTTAAGGTCTGTGTAGCGAATGCATAGTATTCTCTGGATGTAAATGCACTCTTGAAGCTTGTAGAATCGATGCCTTCACGAATACAGGCTGTTATCCGTGCAAAAGGAGGTCCAATAAAATATTTATCTTGGGTTTCTAATTATTGGCCAGTGTGTGTAAATGCAATTGTGACATCAAGGGGTTAATCATATTGTATTACACAAACCAGTGGAGTTAACTTTAGCGGTTTAGCCTAATTCTAACTTGTGGCCCGCCTGTCATTCCATCTGTTGCTTGAGGTTCTGATGAATACCTTATCTTACCGGTTAATTATACTTGTTAGTAAACACTACTAGTATGAGTTAATAGACAGATAATGTATAAACACAATGCGTAACAATTCAGAATTACCTGTTCAAAAGTAGTGGTATGTATAAACACGCTACTACAGTTTAATGACATATTATGGTAAACGTTTTCAGGATTTTAAAGATAATATATTTATGAAGATTCAATTCAATTTATAAATAAACATATATATTGTGTCTGTCTTGTATAAACATTGTCCAACATACTAGTAAAAAAACAATGATGCTAGTACATTGCTATTTATAATGTGAGGAACACTCCTTATATGTATAATCATTGTTTCTAGCATATAACACAATTTCAACAAGGAAAAATATACACATAGAGCATTAAATTCCAATCTGCTTTAAAAAAGAGTTTCAGTAATATAACATTTTTAACACATTTTAGGTTACAAGTTACATGTTAAATCACCCTTTTTTAATGACATAGGTTTAAATTTACATTACAAGATTAAATTCTACCCCCCTTTTTTTTTTTTTAGCGATATGGCCATATCACTCACCACATTCACACAACACAGTATAGATCTATATGTATCAAACATACATGAATACTTAAATTTAAATATACATATATAAAAAAAATTTCATGTCACAATATATATAATTTCACACATTACAAAAGTATGCTTATTTAAATTATATTTTCAAAAGTCAATTGATATTTTAATTCATTCATATAAACTTAAGCGGGCATATAGGAATTTCCAAATTCAAAATAGGCTCACAAACTTAAAAGAAATAACATCTCCCGTGACATGGCCCATTCCATAGTTCAACACTGAAGAATGATTTTCTCATGGTTACTATGGCAAATTATATTCTCTCTCTATCCAAGGCGGTTTTTAGGGGCTGCTCGATATGGTATTACATGGTCAAGTTTCTTTAAGGGATTAATTTCAATGCTTATTGATGTATAAAACTGCTTAATTTCAATAACCAACTACAAAGGTTACTTTCAAGCATTTTTTTCTCTGTTCTTAATTGCATTGTTCAATAATTGGTTAATTTTATGGTTTCATATTTTATTGTACATCTTTTTTATAAGATTTAGCATTACTGTTTTCATGGCTTGTTCTTATACATTTATTTTCTTTGGATTACCGTAGAGAACCATGAAATTTGAGCAATAAGCTACGTTTGTATTTCTAATACCAGTAAAGATTGTTTAAATATTTCATGAAATAATGCCAAATTAAGTTTAATACAAAATATAAAATATGAATTTTATTAAGTAATAAAGTTTTTGGAAATTTTTCTTAAATGTTGCTTTTTGTTGTGATGTTTATTTATTTTTTGTTTTTGTTTTCAGTGTGGTAGGAGGTACTTTGTCCTATGCCTATAGGCTTATCTTTAAAGAGGAAAAAAAAAAATTCTCTTTTCAGTAAAACTAAATCCTACAGTCCCCCTTTCTCACCAAAATTGTGCCAAGTGGTTTTCGTGGCAGAGGCTTAGCGTGTGTCTAGGTTTGCTAGAATGGGAATTCAAAACACTGCATCATACTTCTTCCTTCCGTGCTAAGAAAAGCCAAGTATTGCAAGTTCAAATGCATGATACTGTGCAATAGTAAAACAAGCATACTGCTTGCTGTATAAACTCGTAGGCACAAATGGCATCTTTGCTTCGCTTTGCAACTAACTGTTACATCACTGGATTTGTCAACTGCCAGCTACGTTATGATTATGCTGATTATATAATCAGAAAAACAAACCTACCGCTGGCTGTATAAACTAGTAGACGTAAATGGCCTCTGCTTCATTTGGATAGCCAATAAACCACTTCCAGGCACACAATTCAAGGTTAACTAATAAACACTTGTAAACATTTTAAACCATTTTCTGTATTATAAAATAAAACATACCTTTAGTTTATACACATCATGCACATTTTCACCACTTCTCACCTGATATCTCCATTCATAACTGTTGGTATTTTTACCGAAAAGTAACTTACCTTTAGTTTTCCCGTAGTGTAGTTTTGCACTCATACTATTGTTTTGATTTTGGCAGTTATCAAATATGGTTTCTTAATATCCTAGTGATCGGGTAATCAACTGTGTTAACCTAGTATATTCATTTGTAAATGACATCATTACCCCCAGATTCTGTTGTATAATGTCATTTGCATTCATTGAATGTTAGTGGGGTTTTGTTTTTCCCCATAGTTATTGATTATGAGTTGGAATTGAATATGTTCGGAGCCAGCCCCCCCTCCCCCCCCCCCCTTTTTTTTTTTTAAATCAGTTTTGTGCTGTTTATAAATTTTGCAAATATTGTGTGTGTATATATATCGACTGTGTAGCGAGTTTGTCCTTGCTTTTGCTCTCGCCCTCTTTTCTCTGTTTTGCTGGCTGAGGTAGAGCCTATTATAAGTGAGATGTCTCATGGACTGCGTGCCTGAGACAGTTGATGGGAAACTATACTTTTAATTTCTTAAAACATCCTTATTTTTCTTCCGTATAACATCTTTATAAATCACCTTCTTTTAACAGCGTCATTACAAGCCAATGATGTGTAAGCTAGTAATTCAATTTATCCGATGTGTTAATTCCTACCACTGCTAATGTATCACAACCACAACGGTTGGTGGTATGACTGCTAACCGAGAGGTATATGTAAATTTATCTATCAGAAACGAGTATTTAAGCTCTTTTAAATCGGGGCACTCCCTTTCAAGATCGATCATAGTCGATCTTATACAATATAAACGATTTTTGTTTTTACTGCTGACTGTTGCAGTGTTGTCTCTTTTACAAATACTTTTATGATTATATAATAAACTTTAATTTTAATGTTAGACTTAAAGGAGTTGTTTTCTATTCACGGAAGACAGTTCATCGACCACTGCTGAAGCCTGATGTTATTTTTTTTTTTTAAGACTTTGTTTTAGATGTTGGCAAATTGGCTATATATACAAATTTCTCAACAACAGTTTTATTTTATTATGTTTGAATGTAAATTAATATTTTAGTTTATTTATAATGTAAATTAATATTTTAGTTTATTTATAACTTCGAATAAGAAGTTTCGTTTTATTTCTGTTCCTATCATTATATACTGCCAGCCACACTCTGCTTATTGTCCCTATGTCTGACAATAACTATCAGAAATATCCTTTCATTCAACCATACGCATCACGGACCCACACTAATCACAATTCAAACTTAGCGCTAACACGCCATTTTCTATACACCAATTAATTATACAATTTTCACTAAATTCTTAAAATTCACACTTTCTCCATCCATGTTGAACACACAAATTCAATTTAAAAGCACAAAGGGCATGTAAATACAACAAAATATCACACATTCAAGTATTACTGCAACGATGTGAATTCGACAAAACCTACCTAACATGGCACACTACCAATGAGTTCAAATTTTATAATAACCCCTTAGGTGAATATTGTTGCCAAATCTCTAAAATTCCATTAATTATCACCCAATCAGGTATCTTTAACAAAATCTTAAAACTTTAAAAATGTTTGCCATATTTCACAATAATCGCCTGGGACTTTATACTTAAGTGTACCTGGCTTTTCATATTTGATTTTACTGTTCTAAAGTTTGAAAAATAACTAACGAGTATTTAAGACAGAAATTCACTGTTAGCAAAATGTCAGTTCAATTTTAACTCACCCAACGTATTATTCCCCCTCATATCTCATGCTCACTGAACATTATGTATGCAATTGACCATTATGTTCCATAAGTTGTCTGTATGTGTTACATCATTCTTTAGTTTTTCTGTAATTGGTTTTTCCTGCTATGGCCATAGCATGTGATTAGTAATTGTGAGTTAAGCACTGTACCTTCGTGTTCTTATCAGTTCTCTGCCAGTTGCTTTCGACAGATGTTAGCACTTGTGTGTTTGTAATTATTTAAGGTATCCGACTACATTCAGAGCCCCCCCCCCCTTTCTTTTTTTTTTCCTTTCCTTTCCTTTCCTAAACTGTACTTTCAAAAATTTCCATCTTATTTTCTGAAGGAATATAACACCAAAACTCGGAAATGATAAAAAAATAGACATTAACTATGCAAATTTCTACAAAATTGGGTCAAAATTTAGCAAATTTTTACAAAAACGGTTCTAGCGCTCCTTAAAAAAAAAATGCATATAACTTTTTTTTGTCATATGGACGTAAGTACCTTCTAAGTATAATGACCTACAAGTTAACTGATATCTCAAAATCTAAAAAAAATACAGGTCATTATATGCAATTACATGTAAAATTTTAGTAATTTTCCATGAGATTTTTTATAAATACAGCTATAAATCAACAAATAATATACCTAGAACCAAAACAGTAGTCCATTTCATTCTTAGTATTATGGAAAACATATGTGAAAATTTTCATAGACATATCATGATTAGATTCTGAGTTATCACAAGCGTTGTTTACATTTCTGATGAAAAATAAGTTCTTCAGAAAACACTATTAAAGTTTTCAGCTTGTATTGAAATTCATAGCTGCTGCTGATCTTTAAATCATTCTAATTTCATTTCTAATGATCGTATCGAAAAAATGAAAGTACATATAGAAACATAAATTCACAATCTTTTTTTAAAAAAGGAATAAAAACAATTTTGGAATTTTCATCAAAATCGATGTTTTAAACGTAGTTGGATACCGTTATGTTTCTGTTGTTACTTTAACCTTTTTGTGAGTTAATAAAACTACGATTTTAAGCAGTGATGTGTCTGCTTTTATTTTTTGAGCTGAGAGTTGTAACATTTACTGAGTTACATTTACTGAGACGACATTATTTACAGCTATCAGAGTTGAAATTTTTATTCTTAATAGAATGATCAGGAAATTTTTGTGTAGTGAGAGAAAGAATTTAAAGGTCAAATTCAATTTTCAAAATTGTGTTGGAACTACATCTTAGAACACTTTAAATAAGCTGTTAAACAGTGCACTTTTATTAACAGTGTTTACTAGTTAATTATAACTAAAAGTAAATAATTCAACAGAGAAAGATATTTACTAACAGGAAGAATGCAGATAAAATAAACAGAATTCACACACTTATAGCTAAACACACCATAAATGCAAGATTCTGTAGCAGTAAAAGAACTAAACCATATAACGAGGCAACTGATTGGTCTCTTCATCAGGAGGCCTAACCAATTGATTGCCTCGTTATATGGTTTAGTTCTTTTACTGCTACAGAATCGTGCATTTAGCTCTAAGTGTATAAATTCTGTTTATTTTGTCTGCATTCTTCCTGTTAGTAAATATCTTTCTATTCACTTTTTAGTTATAATTGTCTGTTTTCAGTATGAGGATTTGTTGCAACTGCACAATCTTTTATTGAAAAGTTAAAATTTTTCAAATCTTGGGTAGTTTTTCTGTTAATTTGTTTGGCTGTCTATGCCTTCTTTATGTGTATTATTTCATGTTGAATTATTTACATTATTTGAGTTATCAGTGTTTACTAGTGTAACAGTATACCAATATATTTGCTGTTCAAGACATTTTTTTTATTAATTTGTGAATTTTATTTTGTTATAGAGAAATAAGAAAATTGCGATTAATTTAAAAATATCAGAAAATCATTGGTGGAATTTTATTCTTTCTATTTTTTTTCAGCGTATGAACCAGTGAAACACTGGTCTCCTAAAATGGTCATCCCAAAATCACCAACTTTACAAGCTGCTAAAAGGATGAGACCAATCAATGTTCTGAGCAGAGAAGAACAAGAAGCAAAGGAAGCAGAGGAAATGAAAAGGTTAGAAAAATTTTGTTAGAAATTTGATTGAAAGGATCATAAGTAATGAGTTGTATTTTTAAGATTTTATTTTTAAAAGGAGGGAACATGTTTTGACGGCAAGTGCCACTACTCCCTTATTACAGATAGTGCTACTAGGGGGACTGAAAATATCATTATCTTTAATTCTCTCTCCTGTTTTAGTGCTATAAAGGTTCTAGGAATGATATCAAAAGACGCCTGTTGGCGTAGTGGTTAAAAGCTTGAAGCTGCCAGACCACAGTTCAGGGGTTCAATCCTGTGCCTGGGCAAGGTCGACTCAGCCTTTCATCCCTTGAGTAGGTTGATAAATGAGGACCAAGCTTGCTTGGGAACTAAACTCTGGGGGTCCCACATCAGGTTGCCCACCTGACTGAGACATATGCTGTATGGCACCCCAAGCACGCGGTCAAGAAAGCGGAGATGGGCACTGCTGGCCTTGGTCCACAGTGAACTGTTGTGTCATGAGTTTAGTTTAATGATGTAAAAATTGTCTGCATAGGCAAGGATTTGAACAGATTTGTTTAAAACATTTCTTCTAGTATTGATATCTGAGTGTCTAATTACTTTATCTAGCACAGTATTAAAAAGGAAGCAGGACAGAGTGTCGCACCATAAATAAACATGATTTATTGAAATGTTCTATTTTGTTTAATACTGGAACTGGAGCGAAATGGATTTGTTTGACACTAGATAACAAAATACTGAAAAATTAGCAAAAAGGTTTAATTTTGTTAAGTAAAGCATTAGTTTTATATGGTAATTAATATTTCTCAGAATGTACATGAAATACATATACATCAACAGAAATCAAGGGAAAAATCCAAATAATGTAAAATTTGAATAATATCATCCAAAATTGTGGAAGATGATATTATTCAAAACTTTACTTCCGTATGTGAAATTATACTTCATAAGTTTAATGGAAAATAGATTATCTTCTATAAATATGTTTATAGAACATTTTAAAGGAGAATTATAGAAATATTAAAATTTTTATTAGTTACTTACTAGTTTTACCAATTTATTTTATACAATTTACTGTATGCACTCTATGCAGAACTTATTAAGTTCTGTGCATTTGCAACAAATTGGGGGCTTTACATTTTGAACAAATATCCTGTTTTATTTTCACATTTGGTCGTTTGACATTGAATCCGTTTATGCTTAGCTTAATTATTTTCTATTTATATGGATAAACAATAACTAAACTCCAGGGAGTTTTCATAAATCTATAGTCTGCATTGTTGAGGAATACTTAATAAATGGAAAGTAAAACATTATAGGATTGGATACACAGATATTTTTCCTTTTAAGTAAAATTGACAGAAATTTTCAAAGCACAAAATGTTAACCTTATTTTTTAACTCCATTCTTCTATGTTCTGTATTGGTACTAAACATACATATAAGGGGGCTATTATGTTACGGAAGATAAATCTGCAAATTTAATATAAAATCAATAAAACAGGAGAGAGGAAAGAAGAGCAGAATTGTAAATTCTGCTCTTCTGTAATCTGTAAATTCTGTAGTAGAGAACAAAATTAGAAAAGCTAAAATGAAGTAGCTTCATTTCATATTGTCTCCTGATGGAAATTTTGATACATGTGTCAATTTAATAAACACTGATACAGTTTTCTAACAGTTAATTGACTAAAAAAACACATTAACAATTACTGTTTTTTAGTCAAGATAATCTATATTTGTATTGTTTTAAATTATTGGTTGGATTGGTAAATATTTATATGTAGAGGGAATATCAGAAACTACCTGCAATTTTAATCCCTAAAGAGTAGCTATCTATCTTGATATTAAATTGTGTTTGATTTGGCTAAATATACTGCTCAATTTTTACAGGAAACAGTTAAAGTGAAATAAGGTCACAAATCTTTACATTTCGAGTAAAAACTTATTAAACATCTCAAGGCCATTAAAAATTGTTCATTAAAAAGTTTCCCTTTTTTTATGACATTTTTATTTTCAGCATTAAATTTTTTTTCTGTGTAATACTGTTCTTATTAGACAAAAACTATGGATAGAATATATGTAATATTCTTTCACTTGGATTACTAGTGTTTTTAAGTAAAATGTTTCTGCTTTCGTTATACATTAGAATTCAATGTATAGAAAGTATTTGTTTAAATATTCTGAAATTTTTTCTCATAAGTGTCAAGCTTAAGCTTGGTTTGACTTCAGTAGTTTAATAAATAAATAAAAGCAAATATATCTTGTTTCTCCCCTTTTATAGGTACAAATTTCGGGCACAGCCTGTTGGATATAACAATTTGAATAATTCTCAGCCTAAGGTAGGGAAAAAAAAATCTACCAGGCCAAAATCTTTTAATCTTAGAACAGCTCAAAGAGCAGCTGAAATACATGCAAAAAAGAAAGAAGAAGAAAAACCTTATGAATTTCGGGCAAACCCCTTGCCGAAGTCTATACTCAGTGGCCCTACTGTAAGTTTCAAATTACAATTTATATTTTTTTTTATATATGTTGTGTTTTTTCTGTCCAGTTAAAAACAGCAAAGGCAGTTTTTAAATATTGCTTTTAATGTATTATGAGGAAATGTAAAATCAGTAATAGTAAAAATAACATAATTTCTATTTCACTGAGGCTCATAATATATTGGGAATTATTTGTCATAGTCTATTTGACCCTAGGCATAATCTTATAAAATTAGAATCTAGTGCTTTTACTTAGCATGCAAAGAACTTTGGTTTTATGGTTTATGTTTTCATGAATTCTTGGATGAAGCAGCATTACTGTGCTGAAACATAAATTATAAAATAAACATGAAACAGCTTGTGTGTGTGCGTGTGTGTATATATGCATGTTTATGATGTTTATGTATAAAGACAAAATTGTGGAAACCTTTTTGTCAAAAATGATGTTTAACCCTTAGACCGTTACAAACGTGTTCAGCGCATTCATCAGAGTTTTTCCCCCCAGTGTTCTGGACGCGTCTGTCTGGATTTTCCAATGTTTTGCACGTTACAAATGCATTTAACACATTCTAATTTTTTTTTCATTCATCAATAGATGACAGTACTTTAATGGCATTCGAATACAATTTCTCCTGATAAGAATTATATTTTTATGGGATTATTTTTAGAATACATGCAGTATAAAATGGTGGGAGTTTTGGGTTTTTGAAAGCTAAAGGCTATTTAAACTGACATTTCAAGTGATTCCGAGAGTGGTATTCAGATTTATTCGATGATAAAAGTGATGAAAAGACAATAGTGGACTAAGTGATGAATAGACTATATGGTATAAAGACTGAAGTGGGTTTATGCATATCACCTTGCTTTAAAATATATTGTACTATAAGAAATTTATGAACCAAAAAATCTGTACATCATCTATATATATAAAACAGTTCTGTAACTGACTCACTGACATACAATGCACAGACCAAACCGCTGGACCTAAAGGGCTGAAATTTTGCATGGTGATTCTTCTTATAGTGTAGGAGTGCACTAAGAGAGATTTTTAAAAAATTCTTCTTAGATTTTTTTAAATTAAATTTTTAGGCTGTTTTAGTAACATTTTTTTAAAGTTTGCATTTAAAATAATAATTTGAGGGTTATAAATTTTATATCACGAGAAAGATCCTAAAAATTCCTTTAAAATGAGATCTATTTCGAATCTTTACCTCCATTTTCTGATTTTTTTATGAATTTTTAAAGATTAATTTTTAGAATTTAATTTATTAAATGCTGATCACGTGATTTCCTTTTCTGGTACTTTAAATAAATTTATCGTCACGTGCATAACAGCTAAATAGAAAAAAAAAAAAAAAATTTTCTTGCTAATGCGGCAGACGATTGGACATTATTTTGTCTATAAAAATATCCCTTACGATTTTTTGATAAATGTATATATTTTTTCTACATCAATTGTATATATTGATCGTCGTATTTATTATAAATATATATATAGATATTTTTTGGCATTAATTGCATACATTGACCGTTGTATTTAATTTGAATGTACTCCGTAGCGAAGTGCAGGTTTTCAGCTAGTATAAATATATATATTTACTAGCTGAAGTACCCGGCGATGCCCAGGATTTTAAGAATGTTTGTTAACCACAATCAATTTAAAAATTAACACAGTATAAATAACAGAGGAAAAATATATGTGAAATGTTATACACATCTCAGAATTTCAGCCTTTCATCATTGTAGCACTAAAATCTGAAAAGTAAAAATGTCAAATTTACTTAGCCGTGCTTCGCCTGTCTAGCCAGTCGGTTTAGGGACCCACTCCCTTCAGCAATCATGGAATAGCAGTAATCAAAGCTAAAATCAAAGCTTGACACAATTATATCACAGAAATATTCCAAAGAGAGAGTTTCAATGGTAATCCGTATACTGGGAATTAACCCAGTAAAAAAAGGATTAATGACAAAAAGAAAACAAAAGGAGTAATATTAGAAAATTAACTTTAAATAACACCAAATAACTACAAAATAACAATATTCCTGTTGCATTTTACTTCGTAGTCGAATGCTTAATTTATATACTTAATTAAATTCTTTTCCCATAATTATTATATTGTGTTTAATTGCCGTAATTAGTTTCTTGACCCATAATTAACTTCAGCTTTAATTTTGCTTTTATTTGATTATTTCTTTTTCTCATAATTAACTTTCACTTTTAAGTTTTGCTGTGAATAATGCCAGTGATCGTATAATAAAACATGCCCACATAATTAAATTATTTTCTCATAACTAACCCCCCCTTTAAGCTTTACTTAGAATAAAGCGCAACCTGTTGGCCCACCAATAAAAGGCAAACTCAAACATTCGCTACACACTAGATTAGAGGCAAAATAATTCATTTATTTAATTTCTATAATTCTAACATTTCTTCTTTTACAGCTTTACCTTAATTTAATTACACATAATAATCTCCAATCATTTCACAAGATAAATCAATTAAACAAAAATTAACAAATTTCTGGTGGCTGGCGAATACCCCTAAAACGTAGAATCAAAATCTGTCTACTTTTTTTTTTTTTCATTTTACTTTTAACTAGTTGAGCTCAATACTAAGTACAATTAATTTCTCATTATGAAAAAAAATTAACGATACCTTCAGTCGACTGAAAAAAAGAAGAGAAGAGGTAAAAAATGAAAGAAAGGGATGAGAAAAGGTTGGGCATCAGTAGTCATGGATGAATAGTGTGTTGAAGGCTCCGGTTGCTCTCAGACTTCCGCGGGATCGGAGAAGCAGGTGACAGCTACGCGGGTCAATTCGGAACTCCTCTTCAATTCATCCGCGCCTGTGGTGGAAACTTTTTGTTAGGGAATTTGGCAGGAACGCCCTTCGAACGCCTTACTGGCAGGAACAGTTTTTCGACAATGTTATGTGGCTGTGAAGCGGCCATTGTTACATAAAAAAAATTCGTTATTTATATATATAAAAAAATACACTATGCAAAACACTTCTATGTATAAACACAGTACACAATTAAATATATAAATGATATAAACACATTTGCATGACTGACAGATACCTTAATTATATATACAGGCGCCCCCCCCTCTTATTTACTTTGGTAAATGTTGGGCCTTATTAGTAATAAAACCTCCTTGTTTTCACACACACACACTCAAAACGGCTTTAACAGGATTAAATTTTTAGAAAAAAAAGGTATCGTCAACACCAACCGGTAGCTAGTGACTCTGCAGGTAAGCAAAAATATATAGACCCTGGGCCCATAACCAAAATGTTATGGAATTTGGCAGGAACGCCGAATCCCTACTATTGTAATATGTGCCAATAGCTTTACACATGTAGCTTGGGGTTACAGAGTCGTATTGGCTCGCAGTGGAAGGTGGACGATAACCTGATAAGTTTCTTAAAAGTAGCTATATTAGCCGGAAATAGTGTGTAGTGTGCAAACATACAAGAATAACAAGAAAAGTTTAAAAGTAAGCTAACGTTTATTCATTAGCGGATACTGAAAACAAAACAAACAACATTCAGGAAAAAAATAAAAGTCTTGATTATCACATAAGGTAAAGCTCCTTGACTTCAAAGTTTGCTTAAAGTAAAATTAAACGGAGGTGAAGAAACAAAGTTAAAAGTTTGGTACAACCTGATTGATGTTTATGTACTTTATCACTGCGCGGGTAACATACAAAGATACCAAGCTCCGATACTAGTTGCCCGGAAACGGCCCCTCAAGGTTCTGGTAAAATCTGCTGGTGCTCAGCTGGGGATCCGTCTGTGCCAGAATATCTTTCCATATCTTTCGTCTTGCTATGTGAGAGAACTCGGTGACTTCTGGAGGTACCTGGACAAGATCTGGCGGCAGAGCGTAGTTCACCAAGCGCGTTGTAAAACTATCCTGCTTTTTGTTTCTTTACATTGCGTGCAGGGAGAGTGCCTGTGCCTATCGCATAACTGCTGGCTGTCACTTCCAGCGGGTAACTAATTTCCTACCAGCTTACCATCTACCAACGTACTCACCATACTCACAACTAACCTGCTAACAACACTCAACTCACTAAACTAACTACCAATGACCAAACCAACCCCCCACTGCCTAGCTGCTGCGGCTTTTATACACAACTGGTGTGTGTGTCGCCGTCTGGTGGCGCGCTCGGCTGTGGAAATATGCAAATATTTTCAAGAGGTTGAAGTTTCGGTTACAGTGTCAACCATTACGAAGGTGTACGTCACTGGGTTGGTGATCGCGTCATAGCTATGGATGAATGACGTAATCGGCGGAAATGGTGACGTCAAACATACGGCTCACTTAGTAAAAATAGCTTGGGGGGAAAAACGGCTTTTTCTAACACTTTTCACCCTCCCTAACGCATGCGCGCCGGAAGGCAGGACGTAGGAAATAGTTCTTATCCGCGCCTCTTCCAGACGCCGAAAAAATCAGTCAACAAAGCACAACTGTTCACATTTATATGGGTTGTCAGCTGTAGTATTTTTTTTATTATATTTTTTTTTTGGGGGGGGGGCTTATCGCTGGGCTCTTGGTTTTTTCGAAGAGAAGACTTGAAGTCAGAGCAGCGCGCCGATAGCCGCCTTGTGTTAGCCCATATATGCAAATCTTGTCACTTGCTATGTATTCGAGCGAAATCTCAGCTCATCGCTCTGCCCGTGAGGCGGCGTTCCGCACATGCGTGGTAGCCTTACGGGGGAGTAGCCGGCTTCCGGCACTCAGAGTATAAATACGGTGACCGGGAGAAAAACTCGCCGGTGTGTTGTGCGTTCTTGCTCGTTCGGTTTGTATGCGTTGATATTATTTACTGCCCTGGCATATGTTATTTTATTTCCTTTATATTCTCGTTTGCTGTATACTAAAGCCTAGTATAAATAAATTTTAAATAAAAGGATGAATTCATAAACCCTGCAGTTACTCCTTATTTTTGAGACTCTGCCTAACAAGGGTTATGGGCAACCAGATATTGTTGCTTCTCTGTGCCTAACAACGATTAAGGGCCGTAGGAATAATTTAAGGTTTTTTCCTAAGCCCAACTCGTTTACAAGTCTTCAATTTTTTTGAAGAAGTTTTTTTTTATTAAGCAGGGTCGGCAACTGTGGCCCCAATTTATGAGATACGCTAGTAATATAAGAAGGAGGGCCACAAATAAAGGCTTCGTCGTTTTTTTTAAGGGAATTATATAAAATGGCTTTAATACAGCATTGTATTGAAAAATTAAACGCCACCAACTATGCCAGATGGGCAACAGACGTAAAATACCTGTTACTTGAAAAGGATGCATGGGACATTGTAAATGGTGAGGAAAAGGCACCAAATATTAGAGAGGAAGGTGTTACTGCTAAAGTTGTGAAGGACTATAATACTAGAGCTAGGTTAGCTCTGTCAACAATCTACCTTAATATAGACTCTGAATTTCGAGGTATCATCGAGGAATGCAAAAATGCTGAAGAAGCCTGGCAAATTTTAAAGTTGCATTTCCAGCCCGACAATAGGGCTCGTCATATGCAGCTCTTTTCGGAACTTATCGCGTGTAAAATATTACCAGGAGAGAGGATTGACCTGTTTTCAGCACGCCTTAACAGAATATCAGAGCAACTAAAAGGTATCATTGAACCAATTCCTGAGATATATGTCACCTTCCAACTCCTACGCTACCTACCAGCTGAATTTGATTCCATCGTTCAATCTATTCTGATATGGAAGCAGGAGAAATTCATCTATAAAGATGTGCTGTTGGAGCTCATCGCCGAAGAGTCTAGACTCCAATTGAGAGATTTCGATAGAAAAAGCGAATGGAACCCAGAAACTCAACAAGTACAGAGGACTAGGGTAAAGTGCTACGGATGCGGAAAGACCGGTCATGTGATTAAAGACTGCCGACGTACGCAGAAGAACCTCCACAGAGTCCCGCTCCCGCTACGTCATCCCGTGCGAGTACTCCTGCTAGACCAATGAATCCTGCGACCACAAGACGCCAGCCATCTCCGGAGGGACATGCAGCGAAAGACACTCGGAGATACCAGTCCAAATCCAGAACTTTTTAGTCAGATTTGTCTTTTTCTTATTTCACTCAAGCTTGTTTTAGTAAAAGTAACTGTTCAGAAACTGGGTGGGTTTTTGATACAGCTGCCTCCCACCATTTTTGTAGAGACCGTTCACTTTATATAGATTTTACTTCTGTTAAAAATGAAGAAATGTCCGTCGCTGTTGACGGCATAACATTCCCCATTGAAGGTAAAGGTACAATTCAACTGAAATTTGGTCAACGAGTTTTTAATTTTACTAATGTAATGTATTCTCCTAAATTACGACGTAATTTGATATCAGGTCCTCAGTTAGATTTAAAGGGTGCCACTTTTTCAGGCAATGGAGGTAAAGTGAGGGTGACTAGAAATGGTCAGCACCATTTTACAGCAACCTTAGATAACGGAATGTATTATCTTTATCCTACGATACCTAGTAAAACTTCGAAAACTGAAAAATTTGAGACTTCATCAGTCCATGTAGATGATATGTTAAAATGGCATAGGAGATTTGCCCACATTAGTCCGGACTTGATTGAAAATACAAGTAAACAAAATTGTGTCAGAGGTCTTCCTGGAATAAAGAGTAGGAAATTTCGCTGTGAAACCTGTAAAATTAATAAACATAGAAGGGTAACATTTAAGTCATTAAATAGAATTAGGTCAAAGCATCCCCTTGAACTGCTTTATATGGATACATGGGACCCCGCAAAAACACAAGGTAAAAGGGGAGAAAATTTTTTCCTTTCGATAATAGACGATTACTCACGCAAGGTATCTGTATACCCCATGAGAGATAAAACCGAAGTATTTAAAATTTTTAACCAACATTTGAGTCGAGCAGAGAGGTTTTTAGACAGAAAAGTAAAGGTCATAAGAACAGATAATGGGACAGAATTTGATAATGAAAATTTTAGGACATTTTGCAGAGAGAATGGAATTAAACATGAATTGTCAAATACATACACTCCCGAGCAAAACGGAGTTGTTGAGAGGTATAATCAGACCATACTTAACGGCATTCGTACAGTTTTAGGTGATAGCAATCTACATCAAAACTTTTGACCTGAAGCTGCCCTGTATTTTACATACACTTGGAACCGTACATGCCATAAAGATATGAAAATGACTCCTTTCGAATTATATGGCGGCTACCAACCCTCAGTAAAGCACCTTAAACCGTTTGGTTCAATTGCATACGTAGGCGTACCCAAACAACAGAGATCGAAATTTGATGCAAGAGCCAAGAAAGGTATCTTAATTGGTTATGCATTTAGAACCAAAGGTTATAGGATATGGTTACCCGAGAAAGGGAAGGTAATAGAAACCATAAATGTATCTTTTCATGAAGAAATTCCAAACACACAAGATGGCAGTGGAGCAGTGATGGGCGCCATACCCAGAAATGAGTTTACTGATAATCGGGACTCCGATACCTATTATTCTTTAGATAGCTCGGAAAGTGAATCAGAAGAGGAACCACAGCCTCAATTTAGTGTCAGATCCTTTTACGAGCCACCAAAGTCATCATCGGAAGAATCATCCGAAGAATTAGACTCCGAGTTACTAAAGTCGTCATCGGAAGAATCATCCGAAGAATTAGACGCCGAGTCCAGTAGAGATTTAATTTTAAAAACTCCACCTAGAACTGCCACGTGGGTTAGAAAAGCTGTAACCCGGCCTGATAAGAAACGCACAGATATTTACTATTTTGAGCTGGGAAAAACTCAGAGGTTGAGGTCAATATTTGACGTTGAAAAATATTGTACAAAGGGGTAGTTAAAGGACAACAAGGAAGTTCGAATGCAAATACGAATGTTAGCTCAAGTCATACTGATAGTACGGTTAGATGACTAGATGAAACACCAATACCCAGAGCATTTAAACAGGCTATGAAATCCCCACAGAGAGAATTATGGGAAGGAACAATGAGGGAAGAAATTAAAGTCATGAATAGTAGAAAAGCCTGGAATTTAGTACAATTACCTAAGGATGCAAATCCATTAGGATGCAGATGGGTTTACACAATTAAATATGATGACAGAGAAAAAATTGCGAAGTATAAGGCCATACTTGTTGCCCAGGGATATACACAGGTGAAGGGAGAATCGTACGACGAAACCTTTAACCCTGTTGTCAATTTTAACGTTGTGCGTTTCTTCTTTTCCCTGTTAGTCTCATTTAGCGGCTGGGAACACATACAATGTGACATCAGTAGCGCATATCTGTATGCACCCCTTCAAGAGACTGTTTTTATGAAACAACCCCCAGGTTTCATCAAACCAGGGAAAGAACATCTGTATTGTAGACTTAACCGTGCACTATATGGATTACACCAAAGCGGTCGCGCATGGTATTTCGAAATACATCGGGTACTGACTGATATAGGATTTGTTAAATTCGACAGTTGTAATTGTGTATATATTTTTGAAAATAATATAGTTCTCATTTTGTATGTCGACGACATCGTAATTTTTGGTAAAAGAAAAGATGTTATAGACAAAATCATTAAACTACTAGGGAACTATTTTGAGCTAAAAATATTAGGTAGGACCAGAAAACTTTTAGGGATAGAATTCGAGGAAGATGGAGGTTCGCTGGTTATACATCAAACAAGTTATATAAATGAAGTTTGTAGAAGGTTTAATAAATTCAATGTTCCCATCTCATCTCTCCCAATAAGTAAAGAGTCAGTGTACTCTAAATTTAGTTGCCCAGGAACTAAGGAAGAAATACTAGAAATGACCAAATTACCATACCGAAGTATCCTAGGTTGTCTTTCCTTTTTAGCTAGTAGAACAAGGCCTGATATCAGTTACGCCCTAAACATAATCAGCCAATTCCAAGCCAACCCGGGTATTTCACATTGGAACGGATTATTAAAACTGTTAGGCTATGTTTCGTACACCAGAAATTTAAAATTAAAGTTAAATTGCTCTAAACCATTTTTAGTGACTTATTCTGATGCAGACTTCGCGGCAAACCGCGATGATCGCACTTCGATTGGAGGCCAATTAGTTTTACTTGATAACTCCCCCATTGAGTGGAGAACATTTAAAGAAAAATGCGTGAGCCTATCCACTATGGAAGCGAAGTTTATTGCCCTAACAGAATCGGCGAAAAACGTGTTGTGGTTTAATAGGATTTTAAGCGAATGTCACAATAAAATGATAGTCACAGGTAAGAAAATTAAACCCGTGCTGAAAGTAGACAACCAGGCAGCCATTGAATTCGTAAAACCTCCAATCGAAAACCACCGTTCCAAGCATATAGACGTTAAGCTATTTTTTGTCCGTAATTTAGTATACGACAGTATTTTTGAACTGAATTTCGTAAGAAGCAAAAATAACCTCTCCGACGTTTTCACCAAACCAAATTTGACCAAATTTGACCTGAATACATTTAAAGAGTTTATTTTTAAATAATGCATTGTTAAGTATAAGAACGAGTTTTTATTAAACTTTCATGTGTATAAATATTTGTAATAGTGTATGTATAAAAACCCTTATAGTCTGAAACTTTGCTATGATTAACTAAAAATGCATTTATTATAAATTTCTAATGTTTTCTTGACTAGTATATAATAAACTTTGTGTAATTATGCTTAGTATCATTTTGCTGTAAAAATTTTCTTTTAAGGACGTGGACTGAACTATGTAAAAATAAGTTTTCGATAAGACCGATCTGAGTGTAATTAGATTTTTTTTTGTGCGTACTAAAAACTGTATTGTATTAAGTATATATATTCAATCAATGCAGTAATTTAAATGTATATGATGTACTTTTATGTGTCTTGAAAATCTGTTAATAATCGAATCTAGATTAAAAATTGCATTTTTGTTGTTTAGGCTAATGAAATTGAAACTGTGTATAGTGTTATAAGTTTCAGGTTCCAAAATGTAATGGAATATTTAAAGTATTTGTAAATGTTTTTTTTTTTAGACGAACGAGGAGAACTGTGCGCAATACATGAACTTTTTGTACGAGATAATATTGTTAGCTAAGTGACAAGAGGGGGGGGGGGGCATTGTTAGCCCATATATGCAAATCTTGTCACTTGCTACGTATTCGAGCGAAATCTCAGCTCATCGCTCTGCCCGTGAGGCGGCGTTCCGCACATGCGTGGTAGCCGTACGGGGGAGTAGCCGGCTTCCGGCACTCAGAGTATAAATACGGTGACCGGGAGAAAAACTCGCCGGTGTGTTGTGCGTTCTCGCTCGTTCGGTTTGTATGCGTTGATATTATTTACTGCCCTGGCATATGTTATTTTATTTCCTTTATATTCTCGTTTGCTGTATACTAAAGCCTAGTATAAATAAATTTTAAATAAAAGGATGAATTCATAAACCCTGCAGTTACTCCTTATTTTTAAGACTCTGCCTAACACTTTGTAACCTTCCGCGGGTCACCTCTCGGGCTAGGCGCGGAATACGGGAAAAGTCATGAACATTCCTTTTCCCTGCGAATTCAATCTGTGCTTTTTCCCCAACATCCTGGGAAATTGTTGCAATGTGCACAAGTAAAAAGAAATGGCAAAAGGGGAGGGTATCGAGTTACCCAGACATAGACTTGGGAAAGAAAGAAAGCAATTTAGGGAATACAGGATTTTAAGGCCAGACAAAGGGGTAACTTCAAAACTAATAATTTTTTATTTTTTTTCTAAACTTGACTAAAATTCACCAGCCATCCACTTAGACATTCAACCACCTTACTACATTTTAACTGTACTTACACACTTAAACACTTCTTTTAACATCAATTCTTTTAACACATACAACATTCCATGACTATCACAGAAATATTCCAAAGAGTTTCAACGGTAATCTGTATACTGGGAATTAACCCAGTAAAAGAGGATTAATGAAAAAAAGAAAACAAAAGGAGTAATATTAGAAAATTAACTTTAAATAACACCAAATAACTACAAAATTCACTGCCCTTCAAAAATATCCAATAAAGTAAACACAGCATAATTAACATTTAAAAAAAAAAAACGTGAAATGTTATGCACATCTCAGAAATTTAGTAGATTCAGCTTTTCATTATTCTACCAATAAAAGTTTAAAAGTAAAAATGTCAAATTGTCTAATGTTTGTTAACAAAAATTAATTTAAAAACTAAACACAGTATAAATAACATAGATTTAATAACAGTATGAATATCATAAAATATATACATTTATAATAAATCACTAAAAGCTTAAAAGTAAAAATGTCAAATTATCCATATAAATACCTCCATAAATGCAGGATTCTGTAGCCAAAAAAATATATAAATAAAGTATTAAAGTATTGGTTAAAGGCACTGACTGACGAAAAAATTAACAGAAATCTGCAATTTGGGCTACACGCACTATAAATGCAAGATTCTGTAGCAATAATAGAAACATCCTGTCCTTATTAAACTCCATATAAATCTGTTCAATTAAACTGATCCAAATATTATCTCAAAGTACCTTCATAAACTGTTTCTCATTTCTTGATTCGGGGTTCAATATGAATGTTTGTTAACCAAAGTCAACTTAAAAACTAAACACAGTATAAATAACATAGGAAAAAAACATGTGAAATGTTATACACATCTCAGAATTTAGATAGATTCAGCCTTTCATCATTGTACCACTAAAAGCTGAAAAGTAAAAATGTCAAATTGTCTTTTGCCTTGTGAACTCTGCGTGAAAAATAATTAAACACAGTATAAATAAAGTATTGCTTGAATTGAATTTAAGTAAAATGTAAATAATTCAACAACAAAAAATAATAAAGTATTAAATCAGGGGTGTCCAACCTTTTAGCTTCCTTGGGCCACATTGAAAGAATACGAATTGTCTTGGGCCACACAAAAATATACCTAACATTAAAAATTGTTGATGAGTAAAAAAAGTATAATGTATAGTTAACATATGTATTTATTTCATTATAAATTTTATTTATAATTAAAAAGATAACTATAGGATTCATGAAATTAATGTGATATTTGGCATTGAATTTGAAAAACTAAAGCTTCAGTATCTGGGTCGATTGAAGTGGTTGCAATTCTCATGGTGTTGTTAAGATGTTCATCCAATATTTTGGTTCTAATTTGACTCTTAGTGTGCTTCACTCTTGAAAATAGTTGTTCACAGATGTACGTGCTTCCAAACGTTGATGACCAGAATAACGCTTGACTATGCATTGAAGGATATTTATATCTGGGCAGGTATGATTTATGAGTACAACAAAGAGACTCGATTGAATTTCTCTTTTAGTTAGATGTCAGATTGCAACTCTATGCATTCCATTTGACAATTTGGTATAATCTTTTTGATATAATTCTAAAATATATTAGAGCTGTAAGCTGTTAAACTTCAGAAATGCACATTTTCGAAAAAGTTTCCACAATTTTGGCCACTATGTGTGTTTCATATATTTAGTTTCTATGTGTATATAATTAATTGTTCTTATTACATCTTTCAGGGCTTGAAAGAAAAACTACCCCTTCCTGTAACTGAACCCAAGACTCCAAATTTTGCTTTAAAAAGTAGAGCTGAAAAGTGGAAAAGTGAAAACAAGTTGGTAAGATAAGATTTTAATGTAATTCAAAATTCATTCCCTAAATTAGCCTTGTTTCCATTTAACTCTACTGCTTGTTTTGATACTTAACCTAGTGTTTTAATCTTTTTGTTATTTGTATATTTTAAAGTAGAGTGGATATGTGTTTATTATTTTTTATTTCTATTCTTGTGGTTGTCTCAATTATCTTTAGGGAGTGTTCTAAAACTGTTCGTAGAACAAATGTCCTGTAGAATAGGGCAGATAAATAGATGCTCCCCAGTCATAGGAGCTGAGGAATAGAGAACACATAAATGAGATCTACAAAGTCCAATGCGAAAAGATGGGCCTGTAAGTCAGCGTTTCTTAAACTATAGGTCACGGAAATTTAATTCTGATACATGAATTCAATTCTTATCGCCTGCCACGAGTATCTAAGACATATATTTAATTTTATTTACTACTGTTTTTCATATACATACGTCTCAAAAACCTTGACACATTTTAAAAATTTATAAAAATAAAAAAAAGGTATACAAGGTATAAAGGTATCCAATGCGAAAAGATGGGCCTGTAAGTCAGCATTTCTTAAACTATAGGTCACGAAAATTTAATTCTGATACATGAATTCAATTCTTATCATCTGCCGCAAGTATTTAAGACATATATTTCATTCTATTTACTACTGTTTTTCATATACAGGGTGTCTCAAAAAACCTTGACACATTTTAAAATTATAATATTAAAAAGAAAGGGTATACAAGGTAGGAACTGGAAATTCACAGATATGTTACCGTATATATTAGTTTTTTCTGTGTCAAAAAAGTTCAACATAGGGTGCTAGTTGTTCCGTGAAAGTTGTAAAATGGCTGTAAAGGTTGTAAAAATTTTTGCTGTCCCACAAATTTCTTATTTACATCCCAAAATCATTTGGCAACAAGATGGTGCATCGCCTCATTGGGGTATGATTGTACAAGACTTTTTTAAATGAGGAATTTCCAAACAGGTGAATTGGACAAGATGGTCTCATCCAGTAGCCACCTCGATCTCCAAACATTAACCTCTTAACTTTTTGCTTTGGGTATTTGTCAAAGACAATGTTTATACAACAAAAGTAGACAGTCTTGAAGTACTCAAATAAACACATAATTGCTGCAATTTCATGTGTTATGCAATCCATTTTGAAACACACCTGGGCTGAAATAGATTACCGACTGGATATTCTCTGTGCCACTAAAGGAAAACATATTGAAATTTATTGACTATACTAAAAGAAACTCTAGTATATACGGCAGGGGTGGCCAACCCGTGGCACGCGTGCCACAGTATGGCACGGCAGCATTTTTACAGTGGCACGCGGAGACTTATTGAAAAATTAAGAAATTTGAAAAAATAATAATTTGTCAATCTGTAAAAACCCTACTCATACGCTACTGAAAATAACAGCGCAGGAATATATGCACCTTTTAGCCTATAACAGTTACCCTATGCGCACCTTATTATATTTTTTGTATGCTGGAACAGTTGGAAGTGGCACGTATAATTTTTTTTTTTTCAGATAGTGGCACTCTTCCCAAAAAGATTGGCCACCCCTGATATAGGGTAACACGTATGTGAATTTCTAGTTCCTACTATCAGTGCTTTTTTTATGAAAATTTTTAAAATGTGTCAAGGTTTTTTGAGATACCCTGTATACTACTATTTTTTATATGTACAGTCAAACCCTGTTATAACGAACTTCAAGGGACCAAAGGTTTTGTTTGCTTTATCCAGTGGTTCGCTCTATCCGAACCGTTAAGAAAAATGCTAGATTTCACAATGTGTATAACTCATTAGTTTCAATGTGTATTCAATAATGATGTATTAAAAAATTATAAAAACTATTAAAAATGATCATTAATGAATTAAATCAACTAAAATTGATTACATTAAACTGACACAATGCTAATTAAATTACGTACAATTGGAAAACATTGGACCAAAATTTTTGTTCATTATATCCGTGAGTTCGTTATATACCAGGTTCGCTATAACGTGGTTTGACTGTATATTGTTTATCAGAGAGATAAATTATTTTTGAAAAAAAATTTATCCTTATTTCGTGGCGTCACAAAATAATCTGGACGATAAAAAGGGGTCATGAATGAAAAAAGTTTAAGAAGTGCTGCTGTAAGTAATCATGGTCATTAAGGACACAAACAGGCAACTTCAGTAGTTCTGGGAAAAGCTGCTGGAGATGGCTGGATGCATTTCTTGCTATCAATCAAGGATGACCAAGATTTTCCCTCGGCCTCCACTTTAGGAAGAGGAATTGTGTTTTCAGAATATTTTCTGAATTTTTAAGTTAAACTTTGTTTTTTGAATGCTCTTCAAAATACATATTTATTCAACTCTTAATATTATATTATAATTAATATTTATCACATGAAAAATTGAACAAATTATACATCTAAGCATACTGGAAAGACAGTTATGTGTATATCACTTTAGAAATCCGTTTTTCCACCGTGGAAGTTATATGTACATAGAAAGGTACAGGTTTTGGTATATATTTTATATAATTAATATTAAAAAATATATAGTGGAATCTTTTTCAAGGGACTGACTTAAATGAACGATAGATGCGGGACATAACAGAGAAATATGAACGTCTGGACTAAGTGAAATAAATGACACATACAGGAAAACAATGAATCGGGGAACAATCAATCGAGATTCTACTGTATATATATACACCTATCCCTCACTATACGACTGCTCTTTATACAGGATTTCGCTATAACGGCCTTTTTTAATTATGGCACTTTTTCGATTTACGGCCACAACAACGGAAAGTGATGATGGCAACATATTATAGCTTAGTATTCTTCATGTTAATGTTCGTCATCAGATTAAAACAGTTTTTAAACATTTTTTTAAATGTTTTTTATTATATGTGCATATGATTTCTTTTGTTTTTTATTTATATATTTATTTTTTTTAATATCTGTTTATTATTACACTGTTTTGTGCTTTTATTTTTATGTAAGCATTTTTATAGGAAATAAATAGAATAAAATGCTTTATGAACTAAAAACTATTATTAATAAAAAAATTAGAACAGTTCTAATTAAATTTGTATGGGTTTGTATCAAAATAATTGATTCATTATATAGCTTTTCGCTTTACAGCCAACTTTTTCAGAATGTATCTAGGCCGTAAAGCGAGGTATGGGTGAAGTGTTAAAATCTCATCCTAAAATATCTGATCAAGAACAATGGGAAATGTTGATTCACTGTTTTGTTATCTGTTAATTTTTGAGTTTCCAGAAGAGTTGTTGGGTTTATTTTTTAATAGTATTATTTATCAAAGTGATGCCTAATAATGCCTAAATGGGGTACACCAAGATTAACTTTCTGCATTATCTCTGATCATTGCCAAGCAAAATTAAAATAAAATAAAATAAAACTTATTTTATAACCCCTATGAATATGGCACTTACAGACAAATAAAATTTATATTTTACTATTTTGCTTGTTCACATCTGAAAACTGATTATCATTTATAGAGGTATTTTCTCATTCATATTTAAACATATCTTTCTTAATTTTGTAGAGTGAATGTGCTGAAAATAAATTTAAAGCTTTACCTGCTCCAGCCCCTACTTCTCCTTTTACTATAAAACATGAGAAGAAATGTACAGAAATCCAGCCATTTAGTTTTGATATGAAAGACAGAGAAAGAATGGCCAAGAAAGAACAGAAAATCCATGAAGAAATTGAAAAAGAAAATAGAGTCGGTGCATATTTTTTCATTTATATATGATTGCCTAGAACGTAAATGTGTGTATTCAAGGGGGGGGGGGGATATTTCTTTATTCTGATCAAAATTGTAAACACTTTGGTCTCTCTATATAAATATCGTGTGAATACTTATTTTTTACTATATTTATATTGTTTACAAGATTTTAATTTTTTACATTTCAGTGTAACAGTTATATTGAAAATTGCTAATAGAATAATGGGCATGAGCAAGAACTATGTACAGCAGGGGTGTCAAACTTGTGGCCTGCGACGAAAATTTTTGCGGCCCGGCCAATATATTGGCACACAATAATATATAATAAAATAACTTTTTTCAGGAGATTATTTTGAATTTTGAAGTATGGTACAAGATTCAGAATTTTCTTTTGGGGGAAATCTAATAAATAATTTTTTAAAAAATTTTTGGGGGCCTGGGGCAAAGTACCCCAGTTGCCCCCCCCTCTGGGCGGCCCTGCCCAAGGGGTCCACCTGGACCCTGTTGGGAATCCCTGGATTAGTGTAATATCCATTTGACCTCGGGTTTTGATATAATGGGAAGACCCTAAAAATGAAGTATTCTCTCTATTATAATAGCTTCATAGCTCCCAACTCTCCACAGTTTCCTAATCTTGCAAAAAGTATTTGAATTTTCAAATTGTAAGCAGGGTTGCCACCAGCCCTTTTTGCTTCTATTTTTAAGGTATGCTACTAAATTATCACCACTATTTTCAAGACATATGCCACTATTTTTCCTGATTTTGAAAAAAAAAATTATAGAAGGAAGAAAGAAAAGAAAACTTAAATGGTTGTTTATGATCTTAACCCTTACGTCGGCTCATCTGTCTTTATACTGTTCCCCGGCTCATTGGTCTCACAGACCGCCACGCTATAAAATAGGATATTTTCTTATTTTTATAAGTTTTTTGCAGTTATAAGTCATTAATGCAAAACTACTGTCACCTCTCATTCTTGAAAAGGGTAAATAAAAAATAGATTATTCAACAAAAATTTCAGAATCCGATTCTTCAATCTGTGATAGTGCAAGGAAAACAACAAAATGTCTGGTTCATTGTGAAACAGGAAGAATTCCAGCCTTGCTAGCTACAACAATAAAAGAAAGATCTTGGAAATAGAATGCATGCAGCCTTACAGATAATTAGTACGGTTCAAGGCTTATCGATCATACAGACCGGTAAAGAATTAAATCAGTTCAAGGCTCATCGGTCCAAAAGACCAACTATGTTTTACAAAGATTAAATTTACCAACAAAATACGAGTGTTCAAAAATCTCCGATGTGTTGTACTTGAAGGTCAGGGCCCGACTGAAGAACTCACAAACCCTCAACAGTCTAATCAACCCTGTTGATTGTCACCACCACCCCACCCTTCAGAACAGGTGCAACAGAGGTCTCCTATACCGATGAGCCGACGTAAGGGTTAATATTTGAGGAAAAAATTAACATTGCAAATAAAAAATTTATAATTCTAAAGGGCTAATAGCCCTTTAGAATTCTGCTGATTAGTTTGTAAAGATAATTTAAAGGTACAAAATCATTCTGTCGCAGTTTTTACATTACAATTTACAGTCGATCCCCGTTATAGCAAACCCGGTATATAACGAATTAAAATTTTGGTCCCGTTGTTTTCCTATTATACGTAATTTAATTAGTATTGTGTCAGTTTAATGTAATCAATTTTAGTCAATTTAATTCATTAATGATAATTTTTAATAGATTTTATCATTTTTTAATACATCATTATTGAATACACATCATAACTAATGAGTTATACATTTTATGAACTCTAGCATTTTTCTTAATGGTTCGGATAAAGCGAACAAAACCTTTGGTCCCTTGAAGTTCATTATAATGGGGTTTGACTGTATTTGATATAATCTGATTAAGTTGTAAATGTAACCAAAACTTGTTCTTACTAAAATAAGCTATTTGCTTCATATAATATTTTATCTCTTCCCTTGTTACAAATACATTTTCCTGATTAAAAATCCACTTTAATTTTTGTTTCAGTTGTTTCAGTTTAAAGCCCAGCCAATACCAAGTCCTAGACCATCTGCATTACCAGCAGTTCCAAAGAAACCTTTAACTCGTCCTGAGCCATTTGCTTTAAGCTCAAAGGGTAAAGATTTTAAAAACAGCAGTGTAAGTATTTTACAATTTTAAACATTAGTGTCTCTTACTTTGCAAATATAACAGTTCTTGTGGAAAATATATTAGAACTAGTTTTTATATTTATCTATATTAATAAAGTCTTTAATAAATAAAGACAAATTTCAAAATTAGTAATTTTGTAAATGTTCATAATTTTTACAACGGCATTAAGTAGCAATACAATTATAGTTCTCTTTAGTGGTATTGTGGGTGAGGGAAATTAAAATTTGTAAATTTTAGTTTTGGTATTTCTAAAAATGCATATTAATTACATTGTAATACATATAGAATCTATACTTTCATTTTTTTTCTCATCCCCTTTTTAGTTGAACTTATCAAATAATGTATGTCCAACTTTCAAAGCACAACCAGCCACTGTTTTGGAGAAACCACCATTTGTGCCGGAGAAACCACAAAAGCTTCCTCTTGGTAAAAACTTTTCTTTTCTCTGTTTGCAGTTGTAAGAATCATGCATGCCCAAGATGTTTTCAATAAGTATGTACTAGAGGTGTGTCTTCAACTTTATTACCAAGCTGAAACTTACCTCTAACATCTAAAAAGGCATCCAAAGCACCGAACACATTTTGACAAGATACTGATATTATTTAATGTGTTTTTCAATAGCAAAGGAATGTTTTTACACTTTTTTGTGTATGTGAAAGAGAGAGAGAGAACTTCTGACCTTCATGGGCCACTGTCAAGTACTTTCATACCATCAGAGACAAAAGAAAGGAAATATATAACAGAATTTCTTGGAGCACTTTCTGGATCTTAAATAATAATTTAATTTTGCAAATGAAAATTATGCTGCATGTTCAAGAACTGATTTTAATCTGTGACATGCATTAAACTTTATTGAATATTGCAGTTTAAAGTATTAACAATCTACAACTTTACAGATTGTGCATAATCTACAGGACATCATTTTTCTGAAAAGCAGTGGTGCACCCAGGGGGTGGGCCAAGGGGCCACCCCCTGGGTGCACCACTGCTTTTGCGACCACTGCACTTGCACTTGCTGGGTCCCCCCCCCCAAAAAAAAAAAAAAGAAAAGAAAGAAAGAAAGAAAAATTGCATTATAAATATTTTTATCTGTTCAACTCGCAAGAGGAAGGTCCAAAGTATAAGAAACACAAATAATAAAAAATCTACCAATTGTCGAAAATTGATGTTTTCAACGTAGTCGGTCACGTTAATATCACATTGCAATAACAACTATTTTTTACGAGTAAGCCTTATTAAGGGCCGAAGGCCCCGTACGAAAAGCGAGCCTAGGGGCGAAGCCCCTAGTGCATGCAAAATAAATGTTGAATTTCTCTTAATTATTAAATGATAATGCCTTATTTTATGAGCAAACATGTAAACAACTTTTATTATATTTTATTTTTAGAAATAAAAGCATTCCAGCTTCACACTGTGGTTAGAGCAGCAGAACGTCAAAAATTGAAAGAAATACAAGATATTGAAGAACGTGAAAAAGAATTGGAATTGCAACGATTGAAAGAGCTGCAAGAGGAAGAAGAGCGCCGGGAAATACAGAAGTTGCGCAAAGAGATTGTGCACAAAGCGAATCCTGTTAGGCACTTCAAGCCAATGGAAGTTAAACCTAGCAGCAGGCCTCTGACCTTGCCAGTCACTCCCAAATTTCACACAGACGAACGTCTTCAAATAAGGCATCTGGAGTGATGTGTATATTTTGTACTAAGATAATTATTCTTTGCTATTTTTCTTAATGTGTAAAATTATATATTTTATAATGTAAAATCCATATTTTTTAATTCTCAATAAAAATTAATGAATGTTTTAGCACTATGAATTTCATACTTTGGTGGAAATAGAAATATTTATTCATTCCAGGTGTCCGAACGGAAGATTTCATTCATATTAAGTTTCAACTGAAAATGAGTCCTCAATTTTAAAAGTGATGCAGCCCAGAAAAATGTATCGTAAGTCAGGACTTTGATTTTGAGTGCATCTTATTCATGAAACTTTTGGGAGTAGTAAAAAATCAGTTCAATTGGTTGGGAAATGAGGTAGATACAGAATTTTGAAAATAGTTTTAAAAATTGTTAGAAAATACTGTCCTTCTTTTCGGGTTTTACTCTTTGTTTTATATCAATGCCGGAAAGCTTGTTGACTGCACCGTGATCTGACATTTGCTTATACTTTGCCTCTGTTCAACGTCATCACCTCACAACGTTGATATCACTGTTGTGGTGACATAATACATCATAATTTGGTATAGCGTCACTAAAAGGGTGGTATCGATTTTTTTTTTTTTTTTTTTTTTTTTTTTTTTTTTTTAAAGGTAGTGTTTTTGACAGTTGGCAGCCAGTATGCAAATCTCAGATCCGGGCTGTTGCAGAATTTTTCTTATTTAAGCCGCGTGCCAACGGCTTTGCACTTACTTTGTTGTAATGTTGCTTGTAGTATCTAGTTTTTGTCTTGTTCAGTTTAAGAATTATTTTTATAAAGTTTAGTGATGAAAATAAACTTTGTTTTTTAACTTAAATAGTGTCTACTATATTATTCAATTTCACGTATCATTCAATGCACATTATCTACCGGCAACTGCTGTGCTATTCTGCTGGTGGGCAGAAACAACCTACTCAAGAAGACTTAGGGCCGTACATGCACATCCAACAAGGGTTTTGGTCCCAGAACGCTGCCTAAGCCAGTAAAGTTAAAAATTAAGTTATCAAAGACAGAGGGGCCCCTGACCTCAGACAATGACATCGACGGGAGTTGCTGGTCTGTGCAGTGCTATCAAAATTAATATTGACTCCATTTAATATGTTGACAGTGAAGAAATTTTTATGCGAATTTTTTTAGGAACTTTTGCATAAAGAACTTTTTGTAGCAGTTGTTCATCCGATATTTAAGAACATTATTGGTTTCTCCTACTACAAATAAAAATGGAAGTAGTCATCAAGCCTTTCGGACCTGAAAATAATGATTCCTGGGCAAAAGATGTAAAAATGCTTTTAATCAAGCGTGATGCCTGGGAGATTACTCAAGGCACCAAAAAAGCTCCTCCTGAAGATGTGAGTGCTAGGGAGATAAGAAACTTTTGCTCTCGGCGTAATAAGGGATATAATGTTATATATTTACATGTAACTGAAGAGTATCGTTCCTTACTACATGATATTGATGACCCTAAAATTGCATTGGATACGACTAAAGCCCATTTTCTGCCGGATTCTAGGGCAATTATTTATCTTATGGACCAGTTTTTCCAATATTGTATACAACCAGAAGAGATGGGTTTGTTCAGAGCTAGGCTCCAAAACAAATTAGCAGAGGCGGGGGAAAAGCCAGATGATTGGCATCATGCTTTTCAACTTATTAGATGTCTACCCCCAAGCATTTGCAGCTATAGTGCAAACAATTTACAGGTTTGATGACGTGAAATTTACCCCAGTTAATGTTATAAGCGAGTTAATAGCGGAGGAAGCTAAGCTCAAGCAAAGCAGAAGGGATCAAGGGAAAACAAACTGCCAACTCAAAGCGAGGAAAAAACCTTCAGATAGCCAGAAATATCAAGATACGAAAACAAAGGGAAAAACAGAAGTGCTGTCCTTGTGGAAAGGTAGGTCACCAAATAAATAGCCTCTTGCAGAGTTAAATTCCTGAAACAAGATGGCCCAAGTGTAAATCAGAACTCTAACAATAGTAGTCAGAAGATAGGTAGGGGAACCAAAGGTAGACAACTGAAGAATAACCTAATAGAAGTAGTAAACAATATTGAAGATTTAAAATCTAATAAACAAGTATGGCTTTTTGACACAGGTGCAAGTTTCCATTTTTCATGTAATAAATCTCTATTTTCCACCTTTAAAAAGGTTACCAACACAAAGATGTCAGTAGCCGTAGACGGTCTAACTTTTCCAGTTGTGGGAAAAGGTGACGTAGTATTGTTTATAAATAACTGGGATATAATCCTTTAGTGTCCTGTACTCTCCCAAACTACGAAGAAATCTGATATCCGGAAAACTAGATAGTCAAGAGAAAGCGTTTAAAGGAGGAAATGGAAAAATCGTGAACGACCAACATGGAAGATTCAACTTTGAAGCGAAGCTTACTAATGGGTTATATTTTATTTACCCCAAATTTAAAGAGCATGAAACATATGCAATTGGTGGAGATCTAAAAGAGTGATAGAAAATTCGCCCATATAAACATTAAACAAATTGTGAGTGCCAGTAAGCACAATAGTGTTAGAGGTACCAGAATCTATATATGTATCTTTGATGCAGCTTCTGTCACAATTTTAACAATTCTTTCCACAGCCTGGGAGTGACTTGTAAAGTAGCTAGTGACTCTTCTAACATGGATCCTGAATTTATGTTGTCTTTAATTTCTTCTGATGAAAGACTTGGTAATTGGAGGCTCTTTTAATTTCGCTGGAGACCCAGTCCATGCAATCATAGTACTCTGGTGCCTTAAAGTTCAGCTTTGGAACCTAGAACTCTAGCACTTTATTGGCCTTATTCTTATTCGATTTTTGGAATTTTTTAATTCTTCTATTGTCTTGCTTATTGTCATTTGCCTTTGAAAGCAATAAATTCTCGGGATGAGCATATTATCCATTGTTTGAACCACTGGGTGCACTGTCTTCTTTAGCTCATCCGTGAGAAAAGTTGGGAGTTTAAGAATCTGCCACACATGTCCCGGCCTGTCTGCGTAACCTGACCGTTTCCTTACGCCAAACCATACTGGAGCATAAACTCGTATCACGTGCTGAACGAGATATTTCTGAGCTTCGTCAGTATTCGAAGTACTGGCGTACAAGCGTAAAATTCTGCATGGATTTGTGATCCATCTCGATTGTTCAATTGGCCCTGGCTCTCTGTTTTGAAGTCCTCGAGAGCACTGTCCAGTTGAAAACGCTACACAAATATCAAATAAATACTTTTGTTATGTTCTCAGATCTTCAGTCTTTTGCATTTCTGATGTCCAAGCGACAGAAATAGGCTCAAACGAAAGACACGTAGATTTTCGCACCCATTAGTCTAGCTCCGATTGGGCCATAAAAGGTCGTATGTCCCGTGGTTCCTCCATCAAGTTTAGATAGATGTCGATGTGGGAGCTCGTTCGTATGAAGAATACCAAATGTTGTAGTTCTCTTCTTAATTTTTCTTTAAGACAGGCAATGACACCGTTGCTTTTTCCTGCATTAACAGCGGTGTTGTCACACCCGACTGCTGTCAGTTCAGAAATATCCACTTTGCTCTGACTTAGCTTCATGAGTACATACAATCCAGCATAAGTCTAAAAATGATACTTTTAAAGGTACGTAAAAGTGACCACTCCCCTTTTAAGGAGGGAGATCACCTTAAATCTTTCAAAAAAACTCAATTTTTTATTACGATTTAATTTAGAAGAATGGAATATAAGGAATCTTATGAAAAAAATTTAAGTCGATACGACAATTAGAACTGATTTTATGGCCAAATGTTTAAAGCTAATAGTAAAGTAATTTATAGAAAATTTAAACTTTAAATTGCTTTTTCTAAAAACTGTTGTTTTGAAAGTTGTGCGCACCATTTCTTCAAAACTAATCATCACAAATTGCTAAAAATTTTTGTATACATGTATATCTTGCATGTTTCTACAATTTAGGTACTGCTGCCTAAATTTAGGTATTTTTTCGCAGAAAAAAGTTTTAAAAAATTTATATTTTTTTGTACATTACGATACATTTGACTGAAAAAATATTTTTATGTGAAATATGGTAACTCTTTTAGGTGTAGATTAAATTATAACCTATGGATAATATATATACAAATAATTTAATATATATCTCTTATAGTTTAAAAAAAAATCTGCACATTGCATTGATCTAAGATTTACTATTCATAAAACATTTTTTTCTTAAAATAATTTCTAATAATCTCCCAACAATTCTGTTTTTTTTTTTCTAATAGATAAAACTTTGTACAATTCACTTTTAAAAATTGGTTTAAATTAATTACAAATTAACTGTTTGACAACACAAGCTTGGTAGTAAAATCAGTGTATTTTTGTGCATGAAAAGGTGATCTCCCCCTTAAGAATTTTAATGAAGTTTAGCAAAAAAGGCAGTTCAAATAAACATTTTGAATGAAGATAAACAATTGTTAAGTTGAAAAAATAAATTCATATTAAAAATGCACTTTAAAAAAAACATTTCTTTTCAAAAATACGAAAAATCCATATTAAAACGTATGGTTTCCGTGTTATAGCGGCAACAGTACAGGCGCGCGCGCCATCTAGTGGTGGCGACCAAATCGGAGACACATTTTTAACACTGAACTTCCCCTCCTTCTGTAGCTTCATGCTACCCAGCTATCAGAAATTGATCATTTTGTAAACTCTATAAAAATAGATAGGCATAAATAAAAATTACCCCATTGTAATGAAAATGTAATATCCTTGGTTCACTATTACGTTAATAGATGGCACTTTTTTTATTTTTAACATGGAGCTACTTCTCCTTTTGTAGCGTCATGGTTAGCAGAAAGGCGAAATTTGACTGATAATATCTTCGTCTAAGCTCCTGGATCCTGTTTCGTCAACCAATCAGGTTGCGGGACACATTTTGCTCTCGACCAGTAGTTAAGTTTGATCTTTTTAAACCTCTGTAATACAAATTCATCATCTTGCTTCCTTTTTCGGACTGTTTTCAAGCACGGGTTGCTTGATAGTTCTTTCCCATCTTGGGTTTGATCCCAGCGTTTAATATCTTTGCTGCTCGCTGTCCTCTGTGGCTCGTCTTCGACTTTTGAAAGTTTAATCTTTATATTTTGCTTTTTATTTTATCTTATATTGGGAGTTTTTTTTTTTTTTGGACATGTCTTGCTGATATAATTTTGTGTTAACTTTAACTTACTAAATTCCAACATTTTTATTTTTATTTTTGTAACTTTTTTTTTAACTTGATTCATTTCTTCTTGGACCATGCGTGAAAAGCTTCAGTGCTTCTCATATCCAAACCGAGGGTAAAGGGCTTTCTTAGCCCTATTTGGAACCTCACGAAAACTTTTTGTCCATGTCAATGGACATGTGACGAAATTTGAAGACGGGCCTCTGCGATATAAGTTGTTTACTTTCTAGTGAGTGGCAACGATGTTAAGCGTTGTTTGTTTTTGTTTGGAAAGCTGTTAAAGGTCTGTAAAACAATTTCGTCTTGCATTTATGCTAGTTTAAAATTTTAATAAATTTTTATAGTGTATTTAAATAATTTTTATTTGAAATTAAGCGTATCTATTGCACCCTCTTCGTAATTCTTAAACTATAATACTATGTGAGAATCAAAGCTACCTGTTAACTATATGTTATATTTGGTAACAATCTCTTACAAAAAAATGACTTGCTTCGTCATCTGCGCTAAGAGATTACGGTGGAAATTTTAGAGTCGTTATTAATGGGAAATTTTACGTAATGTAACAGAATTGAAAGTATATTTTGTGAATATCAATATGATTATTTTTGTCTTATCATTTAATGTTTTACTAGTTGTAACTGAGAAATTTATGCACGAAATCATAAAATGTAATTTAAAAGCAAAAGTTATAAATAATCAAAAAATTTTATAAATTTTTCTTCTGATATCTGCTGTTCAAACTCCATGATTTTAAACATAGATTTAATATCCCCTCCCCCTTTTTTTAGTTATATTCGTTATGTTCTATCGTTAAGAAACAAATATAAGATGCATCGCGTGGATTAGGAATGAGCCGGAATTACAACTGCAGCACTAAAACTTAAAATATTTTCATCTACCTAAAAGAAATATGTATTTGATCGATCAGATATTTGAAAATTGAAGGATACAATGAATGTGAATATTGAAATGTTGAGGAAAATTTGTAATAATCATATTTGTATGTTATATAAGTAACTACAAGAGAACAATTATCAACTATAATTTTACCATATAGGACATAGCTATTTTTATTTTAATTTTTAATTAGCTGATAATATTAGTAATTGTAAATTATCCATAATATCTTACAAATTTGCATTGTTTTTATAATGTAATTAAGCTATAATAAATGACTGTACTATTTTATAGTGGCTTTTGTAATTTATTATTTTTGAGTAAGAGCATGATGATAAATTTTTATGATATGTAAATAATATAATTTTATTTATTTTTAATATTAGAAATCTTCATTTTTCTAAATTCTAGATAATGATTGTCAGTTAATACTGTGGTGCTAATATAGATTAATTTGGACTATGGGTGGTGGAGCTCGTGAAATACATGCAATTGAAATTCCTTTGGTACATGTTCAACAGCATCTGTCATGGGACTGTGGTGTATCTGCTGTTATGATGGTTCTTAAGTATGAATTTTTAATATCAATTTCATAATTAAGTATAATATTTTTAATTCTTTGAGAAATAATAGTGATGTTCATCTTCAGAGATTTTTAATTTTGTAATCAGAATATAACAGTATTTGTTACAATATTTGTTTGTTTTTTAAGAAGGTTTAGAATAGAATAAGGAAACTCATTATACCCAATACAAAATGTATGTGTCATAAATGCATACTTAGTTTAATAAGACTCAGCTCCTGATATTGTTATTATTCACCTTAGACCTTCATTTATCAACTTTTAATTCTGCACACAAAAATTTTTCAGTGTTTTTCTCATGGATGCATGTTTCTTACCCCAGTAATAGAGACAAAATGAGAAGAGAAAAAAGATGGAGAATCTTGAACCTCTTATATTAACTTACAAGCAGTAAAAATTATTGGATAAGGAGTGAGTAAAGTGAATTCAAAGAAAATAATAATAAGAAATGAGAGACATGAATAAGAGTACACTTACTCATGCATCATCCGATATTTTTTTTCATCTTATATTTGAAACCAACATTATACTTATGATATTTTTCATATTTAAGTTAGAATATAACTGTTACATAGATACATTAGGTACATTCTGTGAGCAGAATATAACTGTTACATAGATGCATTAGGTACATTCCGTGAGCCCTAACAGATTCTCTTTTGCATAATATATTGCTTTCAATCTTATACATTTCCATTACAGCTCTTAAAATTTCATTACACATGATGCTAATGTAACTATAATCATTAAAGAGTTTTAACTTTCTTTTTAAAAAACGAAAGTGAATTATTTTCATTGAAGAAATAAGTAACATATTATAAGCCTTGATTAATAGGTAAAAAATTGAGAAGTATAAAATCAGTGAGAAAAAATAGATGAAATAAAACTCTCATAAATGTAGGTTTTAATTTTCTGTCTCTTTAGTGTTATAGTTTATGTATTAACAGTATCAGTAGAGACTGAATTTTTCATAAATAATTTTTTTTCTAGTCCTAATGCGAGTTAAGGCATTTTTTGCAGTCTCAGGTCAAGAAATGTAGATTTCAGATTATCATTGTACGACTGTGAATATGATTGCTGATACAAATAAATAATTTAGAGTTTTAAATCTGGTATCTTAAATACTCCTTTATTTTATATTCTGATATCAAATATTTAGAATCCAAATTATTTGACAAACCTTACTTTTAAAGTAGTAAATTTTTTAAGGAGTAGAACCATAAATACTTTTATTAATATTGTTATTTATATACATTTATATTTTCTTGTATTATCATCTACAAAATATCTATAGACACAAATATTTTATACTGATTTTACTAAGTTTTATTCAAACTTTACAGTGATGCAGATAGGCAATACATGCAACGTAACCTTGATTTAATATCTAAAGAAGAAGGCTTTAATAAAAGGTGAGTCTTAAATGAGATTTATTTTAAACATTTGTTTATTAAACCATATTTATGTATAAATTTCTGTTATATTTTTAGTTTTTATATCTTAGAATGTGCTTTCTCTAGTTATTTTTTCTATTGTTTTTTCTACATATATGTTTCAATATTACAATATTATGTTATCTAAATATTCTTTGTTATCTAACTCCCCCCCCCCTCTCCCCTGGGAGTGCTTGATCTAAATTGAGGTGACAAAAGTGTGTGATGGTTCACCTATATGGTTCTCCCAGTACAAGCAACAAACAATTTTGTAGTGTAGAATTGGCAAGTGTCAGTAGACAAAAGTGCTGCCACATTGGAAAAAAAATGTTATCTTCTATATAAATTTAATTTTTTTGAGCATAAATACTTCCTAAATAATTTACTTTAATTTAATTTTATTTTTTTCTTGTGTCCAGTTATGACAGAGCGTAATGGCTCAGGTTTCAACTCTTACATGACTGTAACGTATATTATGAACTACAATTGAAAAATGGTCTCTGAGGAAGGAATTGAACAATAGATTATTTAATCCTATCTCACTCTGTCAGTTCACTGATAAAGCTAGTCACTCAATATTGTGTTTTAAAGTACATGTATTTATACATAGTTCATAAATAGACGTAATATTTTTCATGGTACACATAAATTAAGAGTTGCATTGTAGTATATGTCCCAAGAAAATTTTGGGAGTCTGTGGGTTCAAGTCCCACTCTAGGCATAGATGTTTGTAGCTGTTCAGAATTAGGTTTAAGCGGTAGGTCCTGGTCTAATTAGCCCTCATGTAGCAAAAATTGACTGTAGTGCTCCAAACCAACTGAAAAAAATTTTCTTTTTCTTAAAATTGATGATCTCTGACAAGAGTAATTTAACATTTTTGTATTTTATAAAGAAAACCTCTCAAATATTTCAAAAAATTAAAGTCTGTACTGAGAAATGTATAAAAATTGAATGGTGCCTCTCTCAGTATAATAAGTCAGTCGCACCAATTATGTATCAAATTTTAAACACTAAAAAAAATTAAAAATATGTTTAAAGTTCAAGTAATGCATAATGTTATATGGATTCTGTGTTGATCTTGGAAAAATAATTTATTTTTTCCTCATACTCATTGGTTTATGATTGTTCATAGTTGTTTATCTTGGTCTACTTTTCAGGTTATATTTACACTTTCAAGGAAATGTTCAGTGCTGATAAAAGTTATAAAACACTAAAATTTATTAATTTTATTTAATGGAATTGTATTTACAAAAACACACACAAAAGTTCATTCAGGTCTAGGGCTACCAAGTGGTTAGCATGTATAGATCCAGTACTGAGGGTGCTTAAATTGAATCCTGACAACTGCTGCTGAATGCCTTTGTGTCTGTGTCAGATATGGGCACATTAAATCTACAGACCAGAGAGTCCCTCAGTTGGGCTTACATTGGAAAAAAATGGGCTCTCCTCAGGGGTGGGAAGAGATTATATATATATATATATATATATATATATGTGTGTATATATATATGTATTTACAGAGAAACTGGTCTATGGCGGCTAGTTGTGGGGAAAAAAAAAGGCTCCTTTGAGAGGTGGCCATTAAATACAAGTTCCTTCCATAACATAGCTCTATGGAGTCTAAATCAGATCTGAAAAAAATAGAGCTGTTTAGAGGCTTGGCTGGCTAGAGAAGCTTCACTGTATATCTTCCTATTTTGCCTCATTCTTCTGAGTGTGTAGAGGAAGTTTTTTCACAAGTTAATAGTCATAACAAAACATATACTCTTAAACCTGAAACTGTAAATGATCGTATAGTGGCAGAATAAATAGATAGATTTAATCAAAGTTATTGTTCCTGGATACCTAAAACAGAACTGGTGAAAGTCATAATAGAAGGAACAATGCATGCATTTAATGCTGTTGTATATAACATGCTATTGTATATAATATAAGATGCATGCATCTTATGTTATATACAATAAGATGCATGCATTATTAAAAAAAATAAAAAATCTTCAGCAAATTAATTTGAGGTGAATGATGAAATGGATTCTGTTTGATTACAATTAAATAAAATAACTTTTATTTAACTTCAAGTAACCTTAGAAAATGGGGTGTGTATTATCTTGTTTGTATTTTTTTAATCATTTTTAATAATAAAAAATATATTTTAACCATTTAGACACTGAATTATGAAGTAGATCGAACTTGTACTTAAATTTGCTTAATTATGTACACTTATAGATCCCTTATAAATAATCAGAAAAACATTTGAAGAAAAAAAAAATTATATGGAATTTTTAGATGTTCCTAAATGGGAACATTGGCATTTGATAAGTACTTTTCTTATAGATTTTATAGATTTTCTTTTTATGAAAATACTAGCTGAAAACCCGTGCTTCGCTACGGAGTACATTAAAATTAAATACAACGGTCATGTATGCAATTAATTCCAAAAAAAAATAAATATATATATATTTATAATAAATACGACGATCAATGTATACAATTGATGTAAAAAAAACATATTTATAAAAAAAATCGTAAGGGATATTTTTATAGACAAAATAAAGTCCAATCGTCTGCCGCATTAGCAAGAAAAAAATATTTTTTTGTCTATTTTTTTTTTGCACGTGACGATAAATTTATTTAAAATACCTTTCTCATGATGTAAATTTTATAACCCTCAATGTATTATTTTAAATGCAAACGTAAAAAAAGTTTAAAAAGCAGCTTAAAAATTTAATTTAAAAAATCTAAGAAGAATTTTTGAAAAATCTTTCTTAGTGCACCCCTACACTATTAGAAGAATCGCCATGCAAAATTTCAGCCCTTTAGGTTCAGTGGTTTGGTCTGTGCGTTGTATGTCAGTCAGTCAGTGAATGAATGAGTCAGTTACGGAACTGTTTTATATATATAGACTAGCTGAAAACCCGCGCTTCGCTACGGAGTGCATTCAAATTAAATACAACGGTCAACGTATGCAATTTATGCCAAAAAATAAATATATATATATTTATAATAAATGCGATGATCAATGTATACAATTGATGTAAAATATATATCTATCTATATATATATATTTATAAAAAAATCGTAAGGGATATGCATTTTTTTTGGATCCAATCGTCTGCTGCATTAGAAAGAGAAAAAAATATTTTTTTTGTCTATTTAGTTGTTATGCACGTGACGATAAATTTATTGAAAGTACCAGAAAAAGAAATTACGTGATCAGCATTTAATAAATTAAATTCTAAAAATTAATCTTTAAAAATTCACCAAAAATCAGGAAATGGAGGTAAAAATTCGAAAAAAATTTCATTTTGAAGGAATTTTTATGATCTTTCTCGTGATATAAATTTTATAACCCTCAATGTATTATTTTAAATGCAAACGTAAAAAAAGTTTAAAAAACAGCTTAAAAATTTAATTTAAAAAAATCTAAGAAGAATTTTTGAAAAATCTTTCTTAGTGCACCCCAACACTATTAGAAGAATCGCCATGCAAAATTTCAGCCCTTTAGGTCCAGCGGTTTGGTCTGTGCGTTGTATGTCAGTCAGTCAGTCAGTGAATGAATGAGTCAATTACGGAACTGTTTTATATATATAGATTTGACAATTAAAAAAAAAATTACATTAAATTTGTTTACCTTTTTATTTTTTACAGCTTTTTATCCATTTTATTTGTTATGATATGACGGAAAACATGCTTTATGCAACCTCTTGTCACACTCAACACATGTGTTGCGGCAGTTTTTTTGGCAAACAGCACAGCATCCTTGTGCAGTGGCGTAGCGAAGGGGGGGCAAGGGGGTCTATCATGCCCCAGGTGCCACTCGCAGAGGGCCGCCAAATGAACCTCAACGAATTCTATATATTATATTACTATATGTTTTTCTTGGGGAGGGGGGGGGGGGGCCAAAAAGGTATTGTGCCCTGGGTGCCAGTTGTGCTCGCTACACCACTGTCCTTGTGATGCGGATTTCAGAAAACAATTATCGGTTTTTCTAAGTTCATTTGGAACATGCATTTTTGGTCCAGCTTGAGAGATAAGTTTTGGTTTGGAATGCAGTAAGTTCATTGTAATATCTCGATGAAATTCTAATTGTGGCATTGAATTCTTTCCATAAATGTCCCTATAAATTATCCAAGAGGCTGCTGCAGCAGTATTTTGAGCGTTTGCAAATAAATTCCAGTACCATTTTTTATTTTTGAGCTGCAGTCTGTACGATGACAGAAGATTATCCAGAACATCAACTCCACCCATACTTTCATTGTAATACTTTATAAGAACAGGTTGGGTAACATCAATTTTCTTTTCTGCCAATTTGGAATATCGCTTTGCATTTGATGTAGGCTCATGTTTTTGGTGATTAGAAGCAACTGTCACAACTGTGTTGTCATTTCAGTGGCAAATGAATACAGTTTCATCATTACGGTAATCGATTGCTCTTCTGGTCTCTTTGGCAAGCGTTTTATTGTCTCGTAAAGGACATTGATTGATGCGGTTACTTTGGACTGTACCTGTAGCTCTAATTCCAGAATCTGCCAATTTTTTTAATAAATCATAAGATGTAAAAAAGTTATCAAAATAGATTTTGTGCCTTCTCATATCTGCAACTTTGGAGAGTAGCTGCATCACAACACCCTCACCCAGAGGCATTTCTCATTTCTCTTTCTTCCTTCCAGAATAAATTTCCATCGCATACAGATATCCAGATGATAAACATAACATCTATATTTTAAAGCCGAATCTTATGGGTTTACATTTTATAAACATTTTACAAGTGTGGTGTCCATAATAAGGTACCATCGATTCATCAATGCTCAATTTTTTGTGGAAAGTTCCCAATTGACGCAAATTTCCCCCCATTTCTTCATAAATTGGAGCTAATTTTCCAAGTTTATCACCTGACTTCAATTTAGAGTTATAATTTAAGTGAAAAAAACTTTTTGATCGTATATAAATAGTTTCTTGACATGACTGTTGGAACAACATTAACTTTCAAATCTTCAGCAGTGCTCGAATAATATTCTTCCTTTGGCACACAATGGTAACCACTCACGAGGAGCAATCCTAGAAATTGGGCAATATCTGTACCGTCAATAGCAATCATCTCTCCTTTCTGACTAGCGTATAACTTTGTCATGCATGCTAATGTTCCAAATAAATTTTTCTCCTCTACTCAACATCGGAAAAAGATTCAACTGTGACTCACTTGTTTATATTTTTCGGTTATACTCAACAGCATCGGTGCAGGCGGAATGAAATCAGGGGAGACACGAAATGAAATCCAGAGAGATGCAAGTTTTATTTTTTATGGGGCTGGGAGTGGGGGCATTTGCGATAAACTTGAATCTTATACTAAATAAGCCACCTTTACACTCAATTATATCTTGCTTTCATGCAGAAAATACCTGCAAAAATTCTTTTGAATCAGTTAATTCCATTGAGTTGAAACATATAGAAAAAGTTCATGGCAAACGCCAATGTTTCCATTTGGGAACATCGAAATATCTCTCTTCATAATTACTCAACTATACCCTTTTTTATGATTTAATTGTATTCAACACATTGTTTTAAGCTTACTATTTCATAACTCATCCAAATTTAAAATTAATTTATATTTTATTTACCCTTTATAAAATTCACACTTTTTCAATATGAAATATGTCAAAATTTGCATATTTGGACATTTTTTTTTCGATATAAAAAAACTAAATTATACCATTTTCAAACATTTCAAAAAATCAGTCATACTTTTAAGTTTATGAAATAAAAATTGCATAAAGATATCTTTAAAATTAAATTTTTGGCGATTTTATAAAATTGATGTTCCTAAATGGGAACATTGGCGTCTAAACGGTTAAAAAAAAGGTCAGGTTTTTTTATTACAATTTGAGTTTTTATATATATATATATATATATAAAGATCCTTAGATGTTGCTCCAGAGGGTGCTCAGTCTGAAATAAGGTAACACCAGGGGGCAATGTTAGTTCAACTATGTGATGCTCCTATTACAAGAATCCAATAAATTTGCACTATTGAATTATGCTAGCTTGGCTGAAAAACAGAAGTTCATTAATGAATATAATATTAAAGTTCAACTTTGTAATCTAATGAATAAAGGATAATATGCAGCAACCATGCTAATGGGTCAGAATTATAAAATTTATATTTATGTCATGTGTTTCTTGCATTATTTGATTTTGTTTATTCTGATAAAATTTTTCTTATGCCTGTGAAAAATGAATTTGTGGTAGTTAGTGTACATCTCATTTTTCTATGAAAATTGACCATTTTTTTTAATTGTGTTTGAATCAAGAATTATTCTTTCTTGGTGAAATGTTTAGATCAGGAAGTGTGAATTAGGTAAATCCAATTTAGTTCAATTAGGAAAAAGGACTCTTTCATTTCACTTGAAGCAAATTGCTTTATCATTGTTTCATTCGAATAAGTAACTATAATGATGCAGTTTTTTTTCCCAAAATGTAAATAGAATCACTAAAATTTTGCTCTGTAAAGATTATGTTTAATTAATTAAATTGTAAAACTTGAGTAAAATAATTATAATTATTTTCTTTTCCGATAGTAGTTTATGTCATAATAATCTTTAGAAAGCTTGCAAAGGCTATCAGTATCATAAAATTTTTTATGATGATATGTTAACATATTACCATCATTAAAAAAATGAATTCATTAGGAAAGTGTTCTTGTTGATTATATCATGTTGAAAGAGCTATAATAGTGTTAATGGCTTCTGTATATTTATGCAGAGATTTGATGTTCTATTTATAAGGTGTGACTTTTTATATTTTTTTACAGTATTCTAAAGATCTTAAAGATAATCTTATTATAATTGAATTTTATTTGATTTTATAGTACATGGACTATTGATCTCGCTTACCTGCTCCATAAATTTGGTGTTCGCCATATGTATGCTACTGTTACATTGGGTGTTAACCCAGGTTACACTGAAGAGGTATGTATTAATTTGATTTTGTATTTTTCCTTTTATTTACTGATCAATATCACCAGATTTTACTGCAGAAAAGGTTCATGGTTACTAATTTTTTAATTTTGTGACATTTATTTGATTTGATTTTCACATGAATTTTTAATTCTTTTTATTTAAAAAATGATATGATTCAAATACTTTGAAATATATGACTGTTACTGTTAAGTTAAATCTCTAAAGGTAATATCACACTCGTTAACTTATTTCACAGGACATATGTTTTTTTTCACTGCTGTGGACAAACAGCTAAATTACAGGATTGCTCTAAAAATCCTGCTAGTGCTTGTTATTGGGGTTCCAATGTATTGCAAGGTTATCATTGTTTTTTGCTGTAAAAACAAAGTTTTTTTTCCTACTGGTTCACAGAGCTCATATAGTCCTCTAAAGTCCTTAAGAACTCCTTATTTTCATTTTCTGTTTTTAAGGGCCCTTAATAAGCTTTTGAAAGTACTTATTGTTACTTTCAAGATCCATTAGTTTTTTTGTTTACTTATGTTAGCCTTACTTATGCCACAATTATTTACCACAATAATTACTTTACGTTGTACTTTTATGTTACAAGACGTTGCACTTTGTGCCACGCATGTCTGCTGGTGTTCCAAAAATTGGCATGCAAACTGAAGGGTTAAACTTTGTTGATTGTTGCAGCTTTAATTAAAAACAAGCTACAATTTTACAGATTGTACATAATCTACAAGAAGAGTGGTTACAATGTTCCTCCCCCCATTTGTGAGGACACCTGCACTAAAGGATTTCTCTTTCTGCAGCAAATTGCATACTACCAGAACTTGTCCCGGAAAACAATCTGCTAGTGTGATACTGCAGTAAGAGCTCTTAGAAAAGAAAATCTTAATTTTTAAGAGGAGGGTCTTGTCTTCTTCTGACTTAATAATGTCCTTATTCTGAAAGAATGTTCTTTAACTCTAGGAATTATACAGTGATTTTATGAAAGAGTATGTGGCTATATTTCTTTAATATGTACTAATGATAAAGCTACTTTACTATGCACACAGGATTTCTACTTGCAAGTTTTAAAGAAAGATGCACAAAGAATAAATGAGAAGTTCCTTACAGCTGATCTCCGTGGAGTCAAAGTTGAGAAAAGGTAATATGTATTGCCTAATTTTAGTATAGTGGTAATCTCTGGGTTATATAAAATAATTACTAGCTTTGGGTGAAAGGGTTTGTAACTTTTTAAATGCATTTTATTTGTGAAGTAAATTTTTTGACTATAGAAGCTACTAATAATATTTTGAACAGCAGAATCAATAATATGTGTAAACTCAAGGCAGTTGGGTATCAGCCCTGTTGGACATAGGCGTAGTGTGCTTCTGACTTCTTTTTTTTTGGGGGGGGGAGGCACAAATTGAATTCAGTTAGGGCCCTCCTCCGCACATTGACTGCCTGGCGGTCCTTAAAATATGAAATTTTATGATTTTTTAAAAATTTAATAACAATAGAATTGATGTTTGAGTAGCATTCAAAAGTTATACAATGAGAAAAATAAATATAATATAAATAAAATGAGAAAAAAAATAAGCATCGAGTTTTTATTATGGATCATATCATTGCTAAAAACTATGTTGAGGCTGAAGGCATAATCGGAATCTTCAGTTTCACAGTTTTATAAAGCACAAAAAAACAATTTTCTTAAAAGTTTTCTGTAATTTTCCAATTTTAACTGAACTTCTATTAACCTTTTAACTTATTTCAAGTTGGGGGGGAGGGGACATGCTAATTTTGTTTATATTAAAAGTATAAATTTTGCAATATTTTATTTTTATATGGTAATAATCAGGATTTTTAATCAAGCAAGAAATTTTAGTAAAATTTTCATATTTTTAATAAACTAAGGGGGCACAGGACCTTGAGGTTCGAAGAAATGACCATAAATAAGGTCTAATTCTAACCACAGAAACTCAAATAATATTAGAAAAAGAAATTTTCTTTCTTTATACATATAAAGTACATATCTTTAAATATGTCATATATAAAAATGGAAATTATAAATCTATAACTAATTTTCAAATTAGCAGTTTAGAATTTTATACAATTAACTGGTGATTAAAAATCTTAAAGTGCTGTGTGCATCATAAAATTGAGATATATGCTTACAGAAAATAATGAATGGCCAGAAAATAATGAATACACTTGTAATATATTTACCTATAATGTAAAACCAAATAAATTGTAATAAATATTATTTAAACTAAAAATTGAGCATAAAATTGGAAAACTTCAAAAATTATCACAATTATTTGCATAATTTTCCCACATAAAAAAAGTATTCCAGAATTGCACATTTTTTTTCAGGTTTTAAAATGTAGAGTACCATGAAATATACACATGAGTGTAGTTTTATCAGTTTCCTATTGATAGTTTAAAATTAATGCTGCACAAAATTCAAAATTAGTAGTTAATCATATAAAATTCTAAGCTGTTAATTTGAAAATTAATTATAGATTTATAATTTCCATTTTTATATATGACATATTTAAAGATATGTACTTTATATGTATAAAGAAAGAAAATTTCTTTTTCTAATATTAGAGTTTTTGTGGTTAGAATTAGACCATATTTATAGTCTTTTCACAAGCCTCAAGGTCCTGTGCCCCCTCAGTAAATTTATTTTTGAAAGTTAAGTGGAAAAAAATTGAACTGCTCTATCTCAGAGGTAATGGGAAAAGTACTGCAACACTGATGAACAAAATTTATGATAAGTAAAAAAATTCAGCAATCCATTTGCTAGGATGAGGAAATTTTGGCTTCGCCAAATCTGGCTTTGTCTAAAATTGTTCTTAGACTGTCATACTTCTGATCAATTTAAATTGTAAACTATACTTTGTAAACTCTAGAACTTTATTTTTATTCAAACCTCAGTCACACTTTGCATAACATTAAACTTCATTCTATTTTTCAATGATGTGGAACAACTACTTCGGTAAATCAAATTTGTTTGTCTAATTGAACTGTCAGATAAAGATAAATACACACATGAATATCAACAACTTTATTTACAGTCAAAGTTTTTACTGATGCAAAACATAGATAGAAATTATGGTTGATTTGAAATTATAAATGGCATGAACTAAAATTTAGCTTAACATGTTAAGGACTGAAGATATGAATAAATGTCCATTCACATCATTAAAGAACATGTTGATGTTGAGTCAGTGCATGCAAATTTTTCCTGACCATAAAATTTTTTTTGTAAGAGTTGGTTGACTCTTGATCCGAAAAATAATTATTTTCAACAAGATTTTCATTTAAAATTTTGTACAATATTTAGGCAAAACACATGTTTTCTAAGAGTTTTCACTCAATAAATATAAACTCTTTTTCACCAAAGTGTGTATTTTCCTAAAAAAATTTCATTACAGTATACTTCATGAACAGTGGTACGATCTGTATCAAATACTCCAGTTCAACATCAATTAACACTGGGAGTAATAGCAGTGTTTGTACAGTCCTTAAAAGTCCTTAAGAACTCCTTATTTTCAGTTTCTGTTTTTAAGAGCCCTTAAAAAGTTTTTAAAAAGTACTTATTTTTCATTTCAAGAACTTTAAATATTTCTGATTAATTACCTATCCTTAAAAACTACTTATTTTCAAGTTGAAATATAAGGTTGGTTTGGTTTGGTGTGCTACAGTCAATTTTTGCTACACGAGAGCTAATTAGACTGGGACCTACTGCTTAAAGCCAATTCCGAATGTCTACTAACATCCATGCTAACAGTGGGTCTCAAACCCACAGGCTCTGGTACTGAATGTCAGACCCTTAGCCATTTGACCATCGTCCGGCCACAGTCAATGATTGCCCATATCAAAATGCAGATTATAATTTTTTTGCATGTTTTCTTTTTATATTATTATTGAACAGGATGAAAATACCACACTTAATCCCAACTCCAAAATATATTTTATACATATATCATATATATATATTATATATATCTGTGTTTGCTGTGCAAAGAGTGTTAAGTCCAAAATGGGCTAAAATGAGTTATCAAACCAGGCATGTTTGAGCAATCAAAGGCTACTGCAGGGTACAGAAAGCTAAGTCCAATTCCACTCCTAAATATTTTTATTCATCAGGGAAAATTTGGGTTATGTGAAACAAAACACAAACATGTTAGTGTTAAAGGAGTTATGTCCCAATCGAGGACTTAATACTCTTTACTTAACAAAAATAAAATGGAAAAATTTACTTTAAAAGAAAAAATTAAAAATTAAGCTTAAAAAAACTGACTTTACAAAAGCTATTTTTTTTTCAATTCCGTTTTTCTCAAAACTACGATTTTAGACTTGACACTCTTTACACTGCAAGAGTAAAGAGTGTCTATTGGTACTCTTTACACTGAAAACATCGATATATTTTATATACATATTATATATATATATATATATACTCTATAACAAAAAAGATATCGACACACCAAGAAGGAGTTGTCTGATTGTAATGAAATTCCATGTGGAAAGATGGTTTGACCGAGCATGCAGATGATGAACATTTAGTGTCCAACAAATGAATAGTAGAAGCTCCAGTGTGTCAGAACTGTGCATCCAGCTGGTGTATATAAGGAGTGATTCTCGATCTGATGTTCCAAATTTCTGTTGCATTTCGACTGCGGATATCTTACATTGACTCTAACAATGCCTCACCAAAGGATTCATGCTCATTACAAGCATATTTCAGAGTTTGAAAGAGGTCATGTCATCAGATTGAAAGAAGCTGGTTGGGCAAATTGAAGAATCGCTTGACATCTGGGTCGAAGCGATACAGGGATTTGCCGATGCTGACAAGAGTGGATCAACAATGGCAGATTTAAGCTTCAGGATAACAGCAGTCAACCTAGGATCACAACAGAACAGGGAGACAGAGCGATTGTGTCACAGCAATGGATTCATTGTTATCAGCCATGTGACATCTGACCTGCACACAAGTGTCCAACATGACCATTGACACATGACTGAGAGAGCAGAATCTATGTTCTTGCTGACAGTTATGCTGCTTACCCCATATGCCTGTACTCTGTGAAGTCCATTTACAGTGGTGCTTAATTCAATCAACTTGGAACTATACAGACTGGGAATGTATAGTCTTTAGTGACAAGTCCCTTTTCTAACTATGTCCTTAAGACCACCGAAGACATGTCAGAAGATGTCTAGGGCAGAGCATGGAGATCTTGCCCCTATTATCTCATGCTATACAGGGACCACAACAGAGTGTTATAGTTTGAGGTGCCGTTTTCTTTGATAGCCGAACCCATTTGGTAGTCATTGATAAACTTACAGCACAGCGGTACGTAGACAACATTCAGCAACCTATTTTGTTGCTGTTCCTCTTTGCTACCCTGTATTTACTTTTCAACAAGATAATGCCCTGGCCATATACGGCATAGCAAGTATTGCTATGATTTGTCTTCAAGCTTGCTGAACACTTCCTTAGCCACCTAGGTCACCTGATCTCTTCCCCATAGAGCCCATTTGGGACGTAATGGGAAGGCGTTTGTAACTATTCCAAACTGTTGCTAATTTAGCCCGACCATCATTTGCGACAAAACATTTTGGCAAGAAAACCCACATGACAACATCTTTAACTTTATCAGTTTATGCTATGTTGGGTGACAGTTTGCATCTAGGCCAGAGGTGGACCAACACCTTATTGACTTCCTCACTTTGTAACGATCACATTTTGGAATAAATCATTCAGTTGTTCTGAAATTTTAATTGTTTTTCTCTATGTTCTTCACAGCCACCAATTTCTATTGTAATTAGACAACTTCTTTTGGTGTGTCAATTTTTATTGTATATATATATATATAATTATATATATATATATACACTCTAATCACTCACTATGACACTGTTTACCAGTGTGTGTTAAATTAAATACAGGGATAACCAAACAGATTGCAATCTGTCAAAGTAATTTTAAAATATTATTGTCCATATTAAGAATTATAAAATCGATACAGAAGTTATCATAAGGTTGTATGGGCTCCTAAAACTCAAATACTTTTAAATGTCTAAACTTCAAAAATAAAACACATTCAAAATCATTTTTGAGGTCCTTAAAAATACTAGCACTGGTTCTTAGAAAGTTCTTAAAAACTCTTTATTTTTAATTTCAGAAAATGGGTATGAACCCTGAACAGTTAGAAGAGCATAAAATGGTTGGCTGTAAAGGGGTTAAGAGAAAAAAAAATAAAGGTTTAGCTTGTAAAAAAAAAGAAAAAAAAACTGGTTAAAATTGTTATTCACTGATGCTTATGATTGTCATGATAAAGTGTCATTAGATCTGACATTTATGTCTCAGGAAAATTCTAGATCCGTTTTCTCCTTTTAGATCTGTAGAAATGGAAGAAATACTTGACCATTTAGGATCTGGTAATCCCGCTATTGTCCTTGTGAATGCAAATTTGTTGTTTTGTGATACCTGCCACACTAAAAAGGTAACAGCGCTATTATTTATAGGAGTAAAATGGTATTCCTAGTTTTGTAAAGTCTGAAATTCAAAATTTGCAAAATTTCTTTATTCTTAAATTAAGGATAATTCTCTACCCTTTTATTTATGAAATTTAAGGAAATTTTGATAAAGAATACTAGTTAATTTTGCTGAAAGATTAACAATTTTTTGGCAGCAAATTTTTTATGTGTGTTATTGAACTGGGAGGTAATAAATGTTTATGACTGTATTATAAAAATTTAGATGGAGTTTTGTTTTAAGTGTAAATAAATTATCATTTTATTTTTCTATATACTATAATAGCATTGTGTGCAATCTTTAGGTTAAAGTTTAGAGAGGATAAACTAGTTGTATCATATATATATACAGTCGAACCCCATTATAGCGAACCCGGTATATAACGAAAGAAAAATTTGGTCTCGCAGTTTTCCTATTGTACATAATTTAATTAGTATTTTGTCAGTTTAATGTAATTGAGTTTAGTCGATTTAATTCATTAATGATCATTTTTAATATATTTTATTATTTTTTTAATACATCATTATTGAATACTCATTGAAACTAATGAGTTACACATTTTGTGAACTCTAGTATTTTTCTTAACGGTTGAGATATAGCGAACCACCAGATAAAGTGAACAAAACCTTTGGTCCCTTGAAGTTCATTATAACGGAATTCGACTGAATGTAGTTTTGAAGATAAAACTTATAATTGCTGAAGTGTTGAGAAAATTTTCTGCTAGAATCATTTTTATTTATTTGAGTATTCAAGTCATACAAGTTAAACTTCTCTGCATAATTGATGAATACATCTCAGTTTTCATTGATTTTATATTCTTTCTTTTTAGTGCCTGATGAAAATGCTCAGTTGTTGCAATAGTAATTTCTCATATCAAGGTAATATTATAATATTAATTTTGCATTTGTTGATGTGTTATAATTATGTTTGCAATAAGTGTTATCCTCCCCCCCCTTAGTTTGTTTTCATTTGCAATTCATTTAAAGCTGAGGAAGAAAAAAAGAAACAGTTATAAAGGAAATTAAGTAAAAGAGAAATGTACATGAGACATTTTTGATAACTAATGATGTAAAAATACGGCAAAATAAATTTGGTATATCTATGCAAACTGAAATATAAATTTGCTTAAAAGTTCGTTTCACAATTTAACTTTTAACTTAGTAAGTCATGTGCATCTCACAGATACAGGGTGGTAACTTTTTGTTCAGGTAGAATTGAATTGGTCATTTTGAAAAGGAGTTATCTCCACGTTTCAAAAACTCATCTCCACTTTTCTGCAACTTTCCTGGGCCCCCCAAGTTAAAAAAAATATTTACAGATTCTATTTTTGCATCAAGGTTGATGCCTTATAAACATAATAAATACTAAATTTAGTCTAACTAATAATACATGAAGGCGAGTTATAGTTTTTTGCTTCTCATGAAAAATTTTTAAAAATGGAGATGACTCCTTTTCAAAATGACCGATTCAATTACAGGTTTTGGAGTGCACTACCTGCTAGCTTTCTAAATCAACAAATGGATGAAAATAATGAATTAGTTTTATACCATTTGTTTAGAATTGTTTGTTTTTAGCAAAAAAAAAACTTATAACATTTTTAATCTGTGATTTGTTACTGTTTAAAGGAATATTAGGATATTGTTATCAATGACTAAAATATTTACCACTCAGCTGATTCATCAAAACTCAGTTCGGGTAAAATTTTGCTATGATTAAACTGCATTTGGGTTTGCTTTAAATTTATAGGGCTATCTTGCTTCAGTGGCACACCCCAGATTTAATCTTGGGGGGGGGGGGAGGTGAGTTGAATGGATAAAAATATTTATAATGTAAATTCAATATTAATAATTCAATTTCTATTTCTTTGGACTTCTTTTACTTTATGCCACTGTCTTGCTTTGTCCAAATTTTCATTAAAATGCTTTGTTTCAGCTTCTTGACCACAAAGCACACATTTATGCTTAGATATCGTTCTGGTGCAATTTTTGTCTTCAGTATTGGATTCATGTTGTTGTCATCTTTTGTGATTAGAATGTTACAATGGATCTTTTATTTATTTTATTTGCTGTTAGCTGTTTTAGAAATAGATAACTAAATGATAAATATGCACTATTATTTTTAATGCAATTTTGTTTTCTGCTTTTCTCATTACATTTGCTTGTTATTTTGTGAGTAGAATGCAAAGAAGACATTTTTTCTTTTCCAATAATATTTTCTCACCTATATATAATTCAAAAAAATTTTGTGATCTCAGTATTGCTTCTTTTAAAAGGGAATTGTTAAAATTTTCAGGTCATTACATAGTTCTATGTGGATTTGATAAAAGGGAAAATAAGATTCTGTACAGAAATCCTTCAGTTTTGAACAGTAAGTATAGAACATACATTGAATCTATTTTACTTGTGTTGATTTCTAAAATAATTTTCTTTGAAGAGATAAGAATATGGGATTTAAAACTTTCAGCACAAACTATAATACGCTGCCTTTAGAGATTTTAAAGAATTTTTAGTTTTTATTCATTAATAGGATTTTTTTTATGAATCAGGTATATTTTGATAAGTGAAATTTGGCCCCCTGGTGCCACCTCAATTTAGATGTGACATTTGGTGGGGCTTGTGGACTTTCTAGCCTACTGATTGAATGTGCCTGTAGCTTGCATACATGCAAGGACATTCAATGGATTTGATCAAGGGTACAGTGGCCCAGTTGGCAAGAGCAGCAGGCTAGTGATCTGAAAGTCACTGGTTCGACACTCATCGCTGATAAATCCACTGCCGTGTACACTATTGGTGGCAGGTATATGTAAAGTCTGTCACGGCTGCAATGTCCTCCAAGTTCTGAAAATTACCTCTGGAGGTGTGGGGTCAAGTGTTCTGGTCTTGTCACTTGACTCAGTTCAAAATTATGAGACTGGTCCTTTGGCCAAGTCAGACTCCGACCCTTGTGGTGCCAGTCAAAACAAGAGCCGCACCTTCACTGCCCATAGCCTTCGGGCTTGACCTGATGTTGTTGTCGGTCAAGTGGCATAAGCAACAACATGGATTTGATCTCAACACTCTCGGCACGGAGTCTCTATGGGTTCACCACTAGGATGCCAATTTTGCTTGATACTTTCCTACACATCATGTTGAATGCCTGATAACTGGGGTGCTAGTTGGACCCATAGCCTGCTAGAATCAAGGGCATTATTAGACCCGAGGTATCCTATTGGTAACATGTTAGACTTTGGATTGGGGGGGGGGGGGGGTGCTCAGTTTGAATCCTGATGACTACCATTCAATACCATCATGTCTAGGCTGGATAAGGGCACATTAAATCTACAGACTGGATAGTCCTTCTGTAATGTCAATGGGTGAGAGAATGTACAAGCTCTCCCAGATGTCACACCTGGGGGTGCTCCGTCAGAACTGTGGTAGCACTTGGCTAAATCGAACTCTGACCCTTGTTATGCCATTAAAAAACTAGAGCCCCACCCCTCAGCCCACAGCATAGACGTAGCAGTGGGGGGGGGGGGGACATGCTCACCCAACTTAACTTGAAATGAATTAAAATGTTAATAGAAGTTCAGTTAAAATCAGAAAACTTTGTAGAAAACTTTTAAGAAAGTTGGTTTTTTTCCGCCTTTTCAACCTGTGAAACTGAACATTCCGATTATGTCTTTAGCCTTAACATGGTTTTTAATAATGATAGGATCCAAAACAAAAATTCAATGCTATATTTTTTTGTCATTTTATTTATATTATATTTATTTTTCTCATTGTTTAACTTTTGAATACTACTCAAACATCAATTCTATTGTTATTCAATTTCAAAAAATCATAATATTTCATATTTTAAGGACTGTCTGGTAGTCAATGCGCTGAGGAGGGCCCTAACTGAATTCGATTTGTTCACCACCCCCCAAAAAAAGGTAGAAGTACGCTAGGCCTATGGCCCACAGCCTATATGGACCTGGCTAAAATACTCTGGCCACAGTGCATAAGTCATAACAACAAGGGATATATAATATCTAAAAAGATGGCGAGCGTATATAATTGGTATTTTTGTAGTTCAGAGAGTTAAAAGTTGACCCCGAGGGACTCTTGGGCTTAGTCCACTTCAGAGAAAATGGGAGCCCGAGTGACACTTGTGCTTAGACCTCAAAGTGTTAAGAATACATTTAACATAATTCCAAATAAATAGAAAGTTTGAGATTATGGATTTCATCAAATTTTAAGTTTCAATAGGTAAAAAGCTTAATAACATTTCAGTTCTCTTCTAACTTTTATTATTACAACATGAAACTGAGATTTTATGCTGAATAAAGCAGGTTTCTTTTTAAAGGATAAATCCTTATACTTTTTCTTTGTTGTTTATTTCTTGCTTCTGTTGCGATACCAGTACATTTTCCTTGAAAAATATTTCTGTATTATTTAATTTTGACCGGGGGTAGCCTAGTGTCAGGATTCAGTACTAAGGATTCTCTCTTTGAGTGCCTCTCATTTTACTAACCAGGTATGAGTGGGTTAAATCCATATGCTGGAAAGTCCCTCAGGAATTTGTTGGAGTGGGAGGAGATAACAGGTCCTCTATGGGGTGCTCAGTCTCAATTGATGTGGTTCATTTAAAGCAACCAACAATTTTGCACTGTAGACTGGGTGAATGTCAAAAGACAAAAGTACCTGCCATGTTGGGAAAAATAATAAAAAGTATTTAATGTATGACTGAATGAAATTTGTTTATTTCTTACCATAAATTGATTCTTTGAAAAATAATTATGTATCTCTTTGAAATATTTTGTGATTTAACCCTTCAGTGGGCACACCAATTTTTGAAACTTCAGCAGGCACGCCAATTTTTGAAACTTCAGCAGGCACGCGTGGCACAAAGTGCAACATCTCTTTGAACCTTGATTATTCCTTTTGTAATAAAGTTTTTTTTAAGATTAAAAATAATAATTCTGTATTTTATGACAAGATATAAAATGTTTATGATATTGAGTTTTAGTTATAATTAAATAATTAAAGAATACAGATACAATCGCCTTATTTCAAAACTGTCCGGTTTATTGGATCTAAGGACAACATGCAAATGTATTCCTATTATGTCCAAAAACCTAAAAAATAATGAGATTGTCCATCTTCGTGATATGTGGCATACAGTGTAATAGCTGCACATTTGATTGACTATATCAACTTCTTTTGTCATATTGTAATCCAGTATGATCGTGGGTTTACCATGGTTAAATCATGATTACCAATGAATGGAAAGGAATACAAGGGTCAGAAAATCAGACTTGCATTAGAAAGGGTGTAGCTATAAATAGAAACTTCTTAGAACATTCAAACCTTACATGTAAAGACAAACCATTCAAAATTATGAAAATGTTGCAATTTGTACTTGGGCGTGCCTGCTGAAGGGTTAAACTCATAGACTAAGGGAGTGATTCTCAACCTGGGGAGGTGAGAATGAAATTCAAAGGGGTGCAGATAATTGACAGAAAATTTGTATAGCATGTATTTTACTAGAGTTACTAACGTTTTTAAGCATGGGTGGGGCACAGACATAATAAGGTTGAGAATCACTGAACTAAGGGGCTGTATTTTCTATCTGAAATATGTTTTGAAATGTATTTTAACTTTGTTTTCAGAAGTATGCTCCATGCCTTACGAATCTTTCGAATCGGCCAGAAAGAGTTTTGGCACAGACGAAGACGTACTGTTTGTGTTTATCAGCTCTTGATGAAGTTCCTATGCAGCTGTCTGCTTCTTGTTATTTCCTATGGGTAATATGTAGTGTGCTGGGTAGAATAGGATTTCAACTATTTTGTTGTTTTCTTTCTCTGTGTGAAGAAAAATGTGGAAAATCATACTTCAGTGGTCAATGAAGCATTCCTGTGTCAAAGTAGTTTCAGTTACTTTAGATGTTAGCATAGCTATTAAGTGGACTAAAAGTGCCCATTTTATAAGGAACCACATGGTTCCTCATTGGCAGGTGTTCAGTTCAGTGTCTAGGGTTCAGACTGCCTTCTTTTCATTCATTTTAATGTTAAATAACGATGGGCATTAGCAACCTACAAACTAATCACTTACATAACTGCAAATTCATGAAATAAAGCAAAAATAAAACAGAATGCTCCTTTTCCAATCAAAAACGGGCAAACCTAAGTTTGCAAAGAAAATGTATTGTTTCTGTACTTTTAGGTAATTTTGTTATCATTATATATTCTTATTGCCTCGCTGAAAGTTGTATAAATAATTATTTACATTGTGTAATTCTATCCAATGTGTCACAGTGTCAGCAACGTATAGAACTATTTATTGATATATGTATGAAAACTGTCATTGTAAGATATATAATTTTTATCTGAAATTATACAAATTTGTGTATATTCTTAAAATTTTAGCATATATTGTGCCTGAAGTAAGGCCCTCAAGAAAACCTCACCTGCCTTGTTGTAGGAGGGTAAATCAAAATGCAGAGCTTTCTTAATAACATTCCCTTTACCCCACTTTTATTTCATTTTTCTTAATTCTATTTACAACCGCATTTTTCACCTAGAGGATAAAAGAAAGAACAAATTTACCAGTATTACACCGTACAACTAACCATCACTTAAAACTGTAATCATTATGGATGTTTAAGTCCTGTGATGTCATGAATATTAAGTTTTGTATCAGTGAAAATATGCTCTTATATACGAGGGTTGATCCAAAAAAAAGTTTACAAGGCAAGTGAAAAAGTATTTATTAACAATAGAAACAAGATACAAATGGGAATCAAGAGACACATCTGGCCTTCACTTTTCCACATAGTCGCCAAACCTGTTTAGGCATTTGTCAGAACGTTTGGCCAGCTTGTTTATCCCGGCTTGGTAGTAATCAGGGCCCTCCTCGGTCAATGCACGTGGAACCCAGCGGGCACAAACTTTGGAATATCGCAACTCATCGGTTACGATACGATGAACGTTACCATAACTCAGGTCCAACTCTGAGGCAATCTCACGCACGGTTACTCGTCGATCCCTTTGGATGATTTCTTCAACACGTGCCGTGTTGATATCCGTCCTTGAACATCTTGGACGGCCGCTCGCTTCCATATTGCGGTTTTCCACTTGCTCCCTGCCCGCTTGATAAGAACGACACCATTTTGCTACCTGTTGTCTACTCATTGCTTTGTCCCCGTATACCTCAACGATTTGTCTGTGAATTTCGGATGCGGCCACATTCTTGGCCCATAAGAATCGAATTACAGCTCGCACCTCTATGCGAGACCACTTTTCTAGACGTCGTGCCATTACTGTCGCTACTTACTCATAGAACCGCTGTAGGACCATCTGTCAACCACCCTGAACTAGCGCCATCTGTCAACCACCCTGGGTGGAAATATTCGCTCTACAGTTATTACGTTTCAAATGCTTCTGCTTGTAAACTTTTTTTTGGATCAACCCTCGTATATACACAGGACTCGATTGAGGCAGAATGTGCCAGAACGGCATACCGGTACCTCTCTTTAGAGAAAAAAATTATGATAGTTAAAAACATTATCACATATTATTAATCACATATTATTCTGTTGTTCAGTCACATATTGTTCTATTGTATTCTGGAGTGGGTCTGGCCTATTATATATATATATATATATATATATATATATATATATATATATATATATAAAAAAAAATTTGGAATACCCCACACACATCCCGGAAGGTTACAGTTCCGGCACCTCTATTTCTAGAAATTGAGTACTGTGCACATACATACACATACCACAGATATACAGGACTATATATCTTTGGCTTGGTACTAAAAGGGTCAAAGTCTGAAAACCATGCTTTTAAAGATTTTCAAAAAAATTCCATTGAAGTTTCTATCCTTCTTGTTAGAGGTGGTAAGGACTACCTTTTACTATTATCAAATAAATTTTAACACTCATAGTTTTTCCAGAAAAGCCCAATAACTCAAGATATTGGCCTTTTTAGCGCTAAGCTTCATATAATATATATATATATATATATATATATATATATATATACATACATACATACACGCACACACACCTAAATGCTTACACTCACAGACATATCAGTATGTTTGCCTGGAAATCTTAAAGCTGAACAAAGCATTCATTCAGATAAGTTTAAATAAGTATAGGACAGGGTGAAGAAATTCAATATGTTATTATAACCAAGAATTCAAGAATCAGGCTTCAAGCATTATACTTTTTTTCTTCCAAGAATAACACTAACTATAAATATGCGCTTCACCATGAAGTAGACAGATGGCACTACCAGTACACCAAAACAATATATCTCTTTTTAGTTTGCAACAGAGGGGATATTAAATCCTAATGACGTTCATAATAAAATAAGCTTTTCTAATATGCTATGGTTTGATTGAGTCAAGAGCCCTTTTGTTACATAAGGGCTAATTATGGATGGGGACCTACAGTTTAAAGGCAATTCCAAACACCAGGACTCAAATCCACAAACTTCATTACTAAATACCATCAGTATTAAATGAATAACTATTCCATCTAAAAAAAAGCATATTTAGTGGAATTAGCAGTTGTTAAATGGGTATTCATTCTCTTAACACAATGGTTCTCAACTTTTTTTGCTCCGTTATCCCTTTTACCCTTGTTCAGAATATCATTCTCCATTTCCCAGGACTATCTCACTCAAAAGGTGCATTCCAAATAATATGGATATAATATTGAAAATCTTTTATTTTTTATTTTATCAGTACATATATATTTAATTGGATTATTTTTATAGTAGAGTTTCCAAATTTAATAACAATGGTAAAAGCCAATGCTTTTCAAAACTTGAATGGAATTAGTTTTTTTTAATATTCAGAACTAATTACTCAACAGACTCAAATTACTGAAGTATGCTTTGATAAATAAAAAGTTGAATAGAATGTCAGGAAAACATGATTTATTTTGTTCGATAAAGATTACAGTCAATGAGAAACCTGCATTGACAGTTGTTTTTCTCATGAGAGAAACATTTCTTAGAATATAATAGAACAGAATTTCTTGGAGCACTTTCTGCTTTTTAGATAATAATTTAATTTTAATTTTCAAAGGAAAATAATGCTGTTTGTACAAGAACTGGTTTTAATCTGTAACATTCAATAATTTTCAAAGGAAAATAATGCTGCTTGTTCAAGAACTGGTTGCAGAACTGTTGCAGATTTCAAGAACTGTTGCAGATTAGAACTGGTTTTAATCTGCAACATTCAATAATTTTCAAAGGAAAATAATGCTGCTTGTTCAAGAACTGGCTTTAATCTGTGACATTCAATAAACTTCATTGAATGTCACAGATTTTACGGATTGTACATATTACTAGAAATAGTGTTTTTCTGAATAGTGGTTCCAATTCCACCCCCACCCACCCCTTAAACTCTAAAATCCCCCCCCCCCTTGTTGAGAACCCCTGTCTTAATTTCTTAAGGACCATCCACTTTAGGCAGATCTCAGTTGTTCTCAATTTGATCAGATTGTAAAAATAAAGGAAACAAACATTGGTAGGGTTGATCAGGGTGTGTATATACATATATATGTATGAATATATACATACCAAGTCCAAAAACCATACTTAACAGGAAATGTTTTTAAAGTTTTAAAAACAAATTCCATGGAAGTTTCTACTTTTAACACCCTGTCCTACTAGTTAGAGGTGGTAAGGACTACCTTTTATTATTATTATTATTGAAAAAATTTTAAAGTATAAAAAATTTAAGCAAAAATTATAAAAAAAAGAGAGGGATATTGAAAAAAAATGGTTAGACATATAAATTAAAAGTTGGGAGGATTGTACTAAATCTGCCTACCCGGTATTTCTTATATCCCCTCCTCTCCCAAATTTTATTACCCTTTCAATAGGATCCCAAATTTTGGTTGATAATTATTTCATTGTTAATTTTCTTAACCTCCCTCCTTCCCTCATGCACACCCACACACCCACATAGCCACTCACTCGGTGGAGGAGAGAATGACTGATTTCATTGATGTCATGTCCCAGAGAATGCATCCTTGTTTTTAGAAAGGCTTTAAATGGTAGTGCACAATTTGGGCTTTGGAGCAGGGTATTAGTCCACCAGATGTTGCCACACTGGGGATACATGGTTAAAACAGGGCTGCCCAGAAGGGGGGCCAACTGGGGCACTTTGCCCCAAGCCCCCAACTGCCGGAGGGGCCCCAAAATTTTTTTAAAATATTTTTTTATTAGATTTCCTCCAAAAGAAAATTCTGAAACTTATACCGTACTTTAAAATTCAAAATAATCTCCTAAAAAAGGGACCCCCCCCCCAAAAAAAAATAAAAATAAATTATTCAATTAATCAGATTTCTCTTACTACAAAATAGTCTTCTGAAAAATAGTCTTGGGGCCCCCAACAGAAGTTTGCCCCAGGCCCCGTAAAGTCTCTGGGCGGTCCTGGGTTAAAATTATGGTGGCACTTGGCCAATGGCAGCTCCAAGGGGGGGGGGCAGTAGGGGCAATCTCCCCTCCCCCCCCCCAAAAAAAAAAAAAAAAACTGGCGAATTTTTTTTTCATAGCCTAAAATTATATAATCCTAGACCTAATACTAAGTGAGTTTAAATTTAAAATTTTAAAATGAGAGGATGTTTATTTCTTATATATATCTCCCTAAGAGCCGACATTGCCCCCTTCCCAATTCTCTGGACTGGAGCTGCCACTGCACTTTGCTAGGTCAGGCTTGGACTGACCCTTGTGATGCCATAAATCTGGAGCTGCATTCCCAGCCTGTTCGGCAGGGGAAAAGAAACAACAATAACTGGTAGTGAAATTTATTCTCAACATTAAATGCCCCCAGTAGAAAAAAAAAAGCAAAACAGTTTGTGTTTAGATAATGTGAGCTATGAAACATTATTTCTTATTTATAATAAGCAATGATTCATTAGGCAGCTGATAATGCAAATAGTTTGATTCATCACAGTATAGCTTATAGTGTCATGTAACTCACTAAAAAAGTATCTTAGGAAGACTGTACTTTTTGATTTACCCTCCTAATTACATTTCTGGAAATAGAAAATGAAATTATGCAACTTATTCATGTCTGCATAGATGTCTGACTCCATTGACAGAGACTGATAAAAAAAAAATTCTCATACATTTATTTTTGTTGAATTTTTTTATAAAATAGTTTATTTTAAATGTTCACATCATACTGAGTTTATTTATGTTTCATAGAATTTCGTATATGTAAAGATGCGAATTGCAAGCATCTTTTTTTCCTTTATTCTTTGTGACATTTTATATTATTCTGCCAAATTAAAATTTTTATACTATATAGTGAAATTGCACGCGCAGTATTATGTATTTTAATATTTATTTTAATTTATTCATCTGACATGATTATATCTGAATTTTTTCTATACATTTCTTCGTATAGAAGAAATGTATAGACAAAACATTTCTTCTATATGAAATAGAAGAAACTTATTAAGTATGTAAACATTTTGCTCATTTGTGAGTGGGCTTGAACAGAGCTTAATTTATGCAACTTTGAAAAGTGAACAATTTTTATAATTTTAGAAAGATTTATTCAAATTCTTCACAATCTTGAATTCGAACTTTTTCAGTCAGCATGAACTTGCAGGAAAATAACAGCACTTATTTATAGTATATATTTTAAAGATATGTAATGTCGTGGTGCTTTTTTAAGGTATGTTTAACAAAGAGTATTTTTTACTCATAGATAACTGTATAAATAATCTTAAGGCTTCTCTATTGGATTGGCACAGCACCATGTTAACCTATGGAGAAAATGTTTCCAGTGACTGTCATCTTGGATGGAAAGATTTTTTTTTTTAATTGTACTCTATCATAGAAAAAGACATATTTAAAAAACAAATAATATTTTCAATGACTTGCAGGAAAAATGGGGTAAACTGTGTTATAAATATAAATGTTGTTGTTGTTTCTAATGTTCCCTGGTTGGAAGTTCTATTCACCAGGTCCTAAAAGGCTATTGGGCAGAAAGGGGCAGCTCCTGTTTTGAATTAGCACTATAAGGGCCGGAGTCCAACATGGTTAAATGACAGGTCCCACAATTTTGAACTGAGTCAAGTGACGAGACTGGAATACTTGACCTTGCACTTCCAGAGGTAAGTTTGAGAACTTGGAGGACATTGCAGTCACGACCTATTTTAAGTGCCCCGGCCACCATTAGTGAACACGGAGGTGGATTTGCAGCGATGAGCATCAAACCAGGGATGTTCACATCACTGGTCCTCTGCTCTTGCCAACTGTACCACCGTGCCCATAAATATAAATAATAATTTCCTTTGGTGGCCAAAATTTCTAAAATGAATAAATTAGTAGAGTTCTTTAGTACAGAATAAAATTTTTTAAAAAAATTCTTTCAATGCAAGTTGACCGTTGTTGGTAACATTTTCTTCACAGATTATATACATACACATTTATTGTTGACCATCGTTGGAAACATATTCTCTGTAGGTTAAAATGAACTGAGCAAATCCAAAGGGGCTACTATGCAGCAATCTTAACTTTGTAGACATTTTTTATAATGCAAGATTTTTGTATGATTTGTTAAAATGACAAGTTTACTCAAATCATTGGTGTTTGAAAATTATTTTCTCTGAATTTATGATGAATGCTCGGAGATTATGATTTTCTCTTGAATACTTGAGTCATTCAGAATGGGAGATATATACAGAGGCTGTTGAAACATTTTTAGAACAGTTTTAAGGCAGGTTTTAAGTAACATTATTACAGGGTTCTACAGTCCTTAAAAACTCCTTATCTTCAGTTTTCCTTTTTAAGAACCCTTAAAAAGTTCTTATGTTTGCTTTCAAGATCCTTCGATTTTTTTGTTTACATTCCTACATTCCAGTCTTAAAAAAGTACTTATTTTTGTTTTGAAATACAGTTTATTACTATCAGTGATTGATTGCCTTTGTGAAAGTGCATATAATTTTTTATGTTATCTGTTTGTGTTATTATTGATCAAGACAAAAATGCTTATATAGTATCATTCTCACACACGCACACTCCAAATGAATATATATATATATATATATATATATATATATATATATATATATATATATATATATATATATATGTATATATATATTGTGACATCATAGCCTTTTCCCTGAGGCTTTTTTAAATTAATTAAATTGTGGTCCAGAAAAATAGAGTCCGATTTGTGAATGATAAGGCCAGAAGTTAAAAAACTTAACAAAAATTTAATGAAACAAAACAAATTAACATTAAACTAGTACAGCAGAATCAAGTGAATTTTAACTGAAGTGCAGAATAATTTAACAGTATGCTCCGAGACCCAGTCCCACAGGAACTTAAAAAGTATGCGAGCGCCTCACCTGACTGTTGCATGGGAGATCTCTCTAAAAAACACGAAGTCTCTCAACTATCTTTCATTGCATTCCCTTTGTCAGGAGCTTCTTCCTCCAAGAAAATGCGTGGCTTTCAAGTGCGGGGGCCCTGGGATTAACCAGGATGACAGTCGTGGATCCTGGTGGCTCATTTATGACAACTTATGGCTTCTATACGTCAGCCAACTCTGAATAACGAGCCTGAAGAGACATCTTTACGAGGGGAATGGTGGCTGATGATTTTTAACCTGCAGAAACTCCCAGATTTGTCAGTAAAGATGAAACTTGTGGGATTAGGCCGCAGAAACCAGGAATGTTAGAATTTGCATGCGATAGTTTTTTAATCTCCCACGTGTTCAATAGTTCAGTTGGAACTTGTTATTGGAATCCTCGAAAAATATGAAGCTGGTCCATGGGGTGTGAGAACACACCCCTGTACTGGCGTGATGTCACAATATATATATATATATATATATATATATATATATATATATATATATTGATTTTGGGAAATGGGTACAAACCCTGTCTTTAGCTTTTTCAAGAATTAAATCTTTATTTATTATCTCAGTAAGAAACATTGTAATGGACCTTCGAGTAGGTAGATTTTCTCTGGAGACAACTTTTGAAAGAGTATGTATGGGTAGTTTTGTGTTGTTCTTTTTCAGGTTCAAAGCGACAATGGAAAATGTTTCCCATTATAATGAACGGTATCCCTTATTTTGCATTAGAAATGCAAATTCCATCATTTTCTCATTGTTTTTGAGTTATAGAATAAGAGTACTTCTCATCTGAAAGAGCCAAAACAGAGCCATAGTCTGTTGGCGGGCATCATTTTTAAAATGGACAAAATATAACAACCATTGAGCTTTTATAAAATTCACTGTTGCTTATTGATTCCGCAAACAATAACTAAGTTCTGTTATTGTTTGCAACAAAATTGTTCTAAAAATGTGTTGACAGCCTCTGTATCAAACAGTTCTTCGAATTATTTGTCATATTGCCTTTAGTTCCCCTTTCATTTGACATCAAAACTTGAAAATGATTTGGGTAAATGGATGACAGTGATCCTGTCAGTTGTCAATTTATAAGTTAAAAAATTGGAATTAAAAAGAAGTATAGTGTAACATGAAGTTCTATTATTTTTATTGTTATAAACAGGGAATGACACTTTGTTAAGAATAGTTTGTTACTTTTGCACTATGGGCAACACTTTTGCACCTACTTGGATGGAAAAGGGATTTTCTCCATATGTATCAGGTGGGGAGTATTTTAACATTGAGCTATGAAAGTGTGGAATGTTATATCCATTATTGGAAAAATGAATTTTAGCTAGAAATAGCTCTTTGAACTTGTAAAATGGCTTAGTTTATGAAGTTCACTTGAAAATCATGTTTTTAAAGTGCTGTATTTCATTTTTCAGGGAATGAAAATTGAGTAATTATTCCAAAATGGTTAAATGATTGCTTTTTATTTCTGAATTTTATTGTAAAATTTTCCTTAAAAAAATTGCCTCTAAAATGGATAGAGGTTTATTAGTCTTATTGTCAGTCTTATTACTTTGAGTTTGTCTACATATTTCTAAAATTGTAATCTTTATGGAAAATAAATTAATTCAATCTGACTTGTATTGATTTTCCTTGTGAAAAAAACTTTTCAGTGTATATATCTGTGTTTGCTGTTCAAAGGGTGTCGAGTCCAAAATGGGCTAAAATGAGTTATCCAACCAGGCATGTTTGAAAAATCAAGGGCTACTGCAGGGTACAGAAAGCTAAGTCCAATTCCACTCCTAAATATTTTTATTCATCGGGGAAAATTTGAGATATGTGAAACAAAACACAAACATGTTAGTGTTAAAGGAGTTATGTCCCAATCGAGGACTTAATACTCTTTACTTAACAAAAATAAAATGGAAAAATTTACTTTAAAAAAAAAATTAAAAATTAAGCTTAAAAAAACTGACTTTGCAAAAGCCATTTTTTTTTCAATCCCGTTTTTCTCAAAACTAAGATTTTGGACACCCTTTATACAGCAAACACAGATTTATTTTCCTTATGAAATAACTTCATTCTAAATTAATTGCAAACATCTACTTACATTCATATTATATGTATGTATGCATGCATATATGTATATATATGTATATATATATATATATATATATATATATATATATATATATATATATATATATATATATATATATATATATATATATAATGTATGAAGGCCTCATTTGAATAGTGGTCCAACTCTACTTCTAAAAAAAATGGAGTTAGCCTTATTTTCATGTCCATACAAGTAATTTCTATCTTATTTTTAAACTGGTACATCTCCAGCTTATTTTTGCTGCCAACAGAGGGCATTACAAATCAGACTTCAGCAGTCATTTCTCAGCATTCATTAGACTTTAAGGCTCTGTATTTCAAAACGAACAAGAATGGAGTTGGACCACTATTCAAATAAGGTCTTCATACACACACACACACACACACACACAGAGCCTGACTAAGGCAGGGGCATACGGGGCAGTTGCCCCGGGCCCCTACATCAGAGGGGGGCCCCAAATCGAATAGAAAGTTTAGTATTAAGTATTAAGTTCTTCATTACTGAAGTAGTGAAGCAGAGGGGGGCCCCCAAAGAAGTTTTTGCCCCGGGCCCCAATTAGGCTAAGTCGGGCCCTGCACACACATATATATATATATACAGTGGACGCTCGTTAATTCGAATTTTTGTTAATTCGAACTAATCCAACGGCCCCCAAAACTTGTATTTGAATTAATGTTAAAAATATCTCATTAATTCGAACTAAATTTTTATCACTTCGGTTAATTCGAACTAAAATTTGACAAAAAAAATTTCTTTTTCCTCGTTTAACGGAGAAAATACACGCTGCATTTATTATTTTGTGTGTCAAAATCATCCGTATTTCTTTTCTGTGTAAGAAGGCACATGCCTGCATTCCTAGACGTTATTTCCGCTAAACGTTAGGGAAATCAGTGCTTAACGGATAAAGCTATTTTCCGTTATTTGTATCGATTTTCTTAGAATTTCAGAAAAACCAGTCATTACTACAAATTTTAGGGAGCTTCGTCAGTTATGCCTGCAGTGCAGACAAGTTAATGTGATCTAGTTTTTCTTCCTCGTTTGGTTCGGTTTGGTTTGGTTTGGTTTGGTTTGGAGTGCTACGGTCAACTTTTTGCTACACGAGGGCTACTTAAACCGGGACCTACAGTTTAAAGCCGATTCCGAACAGCTACAAGCATCCATGCAAACAGTGCATCATGCATCAGAAGAGAATGCAGAAATTGTTAGGCGTCCTAATGATCAAGCCATAATGGACTCTATTAAAACTCTGAAAGCATTTATTCAGATGGAACCTTCCTCTGGTTTGGTTTGGGAGCGCTACGGTCATTTTTTGCTGCACGAGGGCTAATTAGACCGAGACCTACTGCTTAAAACTGATTCCGAACGGCTACAAACATCCATGCCAATTGTGGGACTCGAACCCACAGACTCTTGTACCGAAGGCCAGCGCCCTAGCCGTCCGGACATCGCCCTTTCTCTGAAAATGAATTGAAATGTTTACTTCAAATCGAGAAGCTGGATGAAGAATGTAGGCATCATAAACAGAACCAAACATACATTTTACAGTTTTTTCCCAAAAATGTAATTCATATTTTTAATTAAAGTTTACTTTCTACTGCATATCGTCTGCTTCATTTTATGATTAAGGTAAGTCTGCATTGTTTTGTAATATGTTTAATTTTAGATAGCATAGTATATTTTCTGGGGTTATACATACCAGGAGATTTTCTTCTTCAGTGATAAATTTTAAAGTTATATATTTTCTCTTAACATCGGATAATTCGAACTTTTTTCTGAGAACCTTTGAGTTCGAATTAACGAGCGTCCACTGCAGGGCCGGATTTTCCTATAGGCTAACTAGGCTCCAGCCTACGGCCTCAAGATCAAGAGGGGCCTACATTCAAATTGTTAGCAAAATTGCATCGAAAATGAGACCTTCAGAAAAATAGATTTTGATGAACTTATAGAAGAATTCTGTGTGAAAAAGTTTAGAAAGAAATTCTTCTAATCTACTATTTCGTTTTAAATGTATACATGGATTGAATCAGTTCTTAAATAATATAACCATTAACATAAAATTTAATATGATATACAATTTGATATTTTCTTTTTTGTGATCTGGATTTTGTTTGAATAAAGTTCCATTTTTGGTTTAGTTTAAGACTTAAAATTCATAATAAAAATAAAATAAATCTTTAAATGCGAATTATTATGAAATAAATTTATCTGAATTGAATTTGGTTTAATCTTCAATGTATTGAATATATATAGGTTAGTACCAATAAACACATGTTTCATTTAATATATTGATATATATCACAGTAATGATGTATTTTATTATCTCTCATGTAATTTACAAATTTAAAAATGAGAGGTGAAAGGGCCTCATAAGTGGAATAACCTAGGGCCTCTTTTCATCTAAATCCGGCCCTGGTCCACTGTATATATATATATATATATATATATATATATATATATATATATATATATATATATATATATATATATACACTACCACCACCACCCTGTTATACCACCCTATATTTCTTTCTTTTTTTGGTACGTGGCAAAACCTGCACATGCATTATAACTTTCTAAAACCTTAACTATGAAAATGACTTTTACTTTTCCGGAATTTGTTGATTATATATATATATATATATATATATATATATATATGTGTGTGTGTGTGTGTGTGTGTGTGTGTGTGTGTGTGCGTGTGCGTGTGTGTGTACATTGCAAGGGAACTGCAAATTTCCGGATCAAATGCTTTAGCATCATACGACCAACATGTTTGAAATTCTCAAAATCGTGTGCCTTTTTCAACTGATGCCGTTTTCACAACAAAACGTGGCAAGGAAAACAAAAATGAAAGTGTATTTATCAGTATATTTGGTTCAGTGGCGTAGCAAAAGGGGAGGGGGGCAAGGGGGTCTATCATGATAGACCCCCTTGCCCCGGGTGCCACACGCAGAGGGGCGCCAATGTAAGATCCATATATTATATTACTATATGTTTTCGAGGTGGATGCCAATATAAGGTCTATATATTACATTACTATATGTTTTTCGGGGAGGGCGCCAATATAAAGTATATATATTATATTTCTATATTATTTTGTGGGGGGCGCCAATATAAGGTCTATATATTATATTTATATATGGTTTTAGGGAAGGGCACACCAACATAAGGTCTATATATTATGTTACTATATGCTTTTCGGGGGGGATTGCCAATATAAGGTCTATATATTATGTTATTATATGTTTATCGAGGGCGCCAATATAGGGTCTATATATTATATTACTATATGTTTTTCAGGGGGGGGGCGTAACAAAGGTATCGTGCCCCGGGCGCCAGTTATGCTCGCAACGCCACTGATTTGGTTAATTGCAACTGAAGCCAGGCCCATTTCAACAGCCACTCATCAGGCCGCAAAAGAAATATCTTTTTGCCAAAATCTGGACTCTCCGTCATCAGTGGGTTCGATCTAGACCTTTCTTCCTTGACTCCCTACTGCTACTACGATTGTGACCGGATATCCTCAACCCACCCCTACAAACTACATGGAAGGACTTCCCGTCTAACAAAGCGAATATAAGGTGTACGTGGTCCTGACCTCAAATGCTTTTGAATGTTTAAATTTCGGAGGGGGGGGGGACGCAGTTTGAATCCTATTTAAGATCTTTCGAAATGCGTTTAAATATCCTCAAGAATTCCTTAAAACTCCTTATTTTTGATCTCTGAAAATGAGTACGAAACCTAAGGTATCTTCTATCCCAAGCTCCGTTTTTTTTCATAATTTAAATTAAAAACAAATAAATAAACCTCCTATTATTAGCTTTTCATTCATATGTTCCTGCAGCACTGGCATTTTAATTTTTGTTGTCCGGTTTCCTTCAGAAAATTACATAAGAGTCTGCAACGAAATTCAAACCATTACGCAATTTTGTTTGGTGCTGCCATCTAGTGGTAACACAAGCAGTAGAAAAGATACACAGTATTCTTGTTTCAAGGTTTAATATTGGACACTTCGCGTTTACTTCGTTCTTTCGCGTCTTAATAAAAATATGACGGCGTTTTCTTTGTTCTGAAAATATATGCAGGACTTTGCGTGAGGGACAATTCTGATATTTGAAATTTCTGATTTTTTTAAAAAATTTGTGTAGTTTTTGCAGTAAAACACTTTGGACTTACGCCACTTGATTTACTGACTTACACCACTTTGCCTTTCATATACTCAGTGTAATTTCTTATTTCTATATTGTTGTAATGTTAATCTATATATGAGGCGGTGAAAGGCAAAGTGGTGCAAGTCGCATTTTCAACTTTTTTTATTTGAGGGCCAAAATGTAATCTACATGTTCAATTTACAGTGAAATTGCAAATAATAATTATTTGCAATATTATAATAATTATTATGAATTATATATTTTTTTCAATTTATAGTGGAAATTTGTGTAGTTTTTGCAGTAAAACACTTTGGACTTGCACCACTTGATTTACTGACTTATACCACTTTGCCTTTCATATACTCAGTGTAATTTCTTATTTCTATATTGTTGTAATGTTAATCTATATATGAGGCGGTGAAAGGCAAAGTGGTGCAAGTCGCATTTTCAACTTTTTTTATTTGAGGGCCAAAATGTAATCTACATGTTCAATTTATAGTGTAATTGCAAATAATTATTATTTGCAATATTATAATAATTATTATGAATTATATTTTTTTTCAATTTATAGTGGAAATTTGTGTAGTTTTTGCAGTAAAACACTTTGGACTTGCACCACTTGATTTACTGACTTACACCACTTTGCCTTTCATATACTCAGTGTAATTTCTTATTTCTATATTGTTGTAATGTTAATCTATATATGAGGCGGTGAAAGGCAAAGTGGTGCAAGTCGCATTTTCAACTTTTTTAATTTGAGGACCAAAATGTAATCTACATGTTCAATTTATAGTGGAATTGCAAATAATTATTATTTGCAATATTATAATAATTATTATGAATTATAATTTTTTCAATTTATAGTGGAAATTTGTGTAGTTTTTGCAGTAAAACACTTTGGACTTACACCACTTGATTTACTGACTTACACCACTTTGCCTTTCACCGCCTCATATATAAAACAGTTCCGTGACTGACTAACAGATAATGCACAGTCCAAACCGCTGGACCTAAAGGGTTGACATTTTGCATGGCAATTCGCCTTATAGTGTAGGGGTGCACAAAGAAAGATTTTTGAAAAATTCTCCATAGATATTTTAAAATTAAATTTTTAAGCTGTTTTCGTAGCTTTTTTAAAGTTTACATTTAAAATAATAATTTGAGGGTTATAAAATTTATATCACGAGGTAGATCACAAAAATTTCTTTACAATGAAATCTTTTTCGAATCTTTATTTCCATTTTCTGATGTTTGGTGAATTTTTAAAGATTAATTTTTAGAATTTAATTTATTAAATGCTGATCATGTGGTTTCTTTTCTTTTTTGTGATACTTTAAATTAATTTTGCGTCACGTGCATAACAACGAAATAAATTGACACAAAAATATCGAAATACGGTAAAAGATAAAATTTAACCACTAGACTAATTGGGATGGAAGTTCTTTAAGAATTTATTTCAAATTAGTATGTTTTATGGATATTAGGCATACAAATTAATTGCATACATTGACCGTTGTATTTAATTTGAACATTTCCTTCTACATTATTTTGTCTATAAAAATATCCGTTACGATTTTTTTATAAATATATTTTTCGTTTTGTTTTTTGGCATTAATTGTATACGTTGACCGTTGTATTTATTATAAATATTTTTTGTTTATTTTTTATTTTTTGCATTAGTTGCATACGTTGACCGTTTTATTTATTATATATATATATATTGACATTAATTGCATACATTGACCGTTGTATTTATTATAAATATTTTTTTGGCATTAATTGCATACATTAACCACTGTATTTATTATATATATAATTTTTTTGCATTAATTGCATACATTGACCGTTGTATTTAATTTGAATGTACTCCGTAGCGAAGTGCGGGTTTTCAGCTAGTATAATATGTAGTCTAAGTGTTGGGACTCTACCTTTTTGCACCGAAACAAAGTCGAACGACATTTTTGCTTCGTCCTCGGCTCTCCAACAGTTTACACGACAGCTGAAACTGTATTAGACAAATGGAAATCACACACAGACAAAACGACGTCTATAAATATGGCACTGGTTATAGTTTTATTTTCATTTTTTACAAGATATTTTTTACAGGTTCTTTATTTTACATATTCATACAGATGACACTCCACGTGTCGTAATATATATTCAGGAGGAAAAAAAACGTACAGCTCTGATAACGACACTTCCGTCAAATAATGAAAAAGAGTTGGGCCCCCCAAATGCAAGGGGCCAGGCACTTGGATGCGCGCCGCACGTTTTTTTCGACGTTAATAGAGATATTTCATCACCATCGGAAGAAGAAAAAAAATTCAGCTCTTTCCTCATACGCTTGAGCACACTGTTTTCTTTTAAAGGCTTGGAAAAGTGAGAAACATTTAGGCCTTGATCACACTGGTTCGACAGCGTCAGCGAATTTTAGCCAATCAAAACTAAACGAAATGACCACGTGATGCATCAGACCAATCACAGGTCATATCAACAATCTCGAAACGCTACGCTGCGGAAGCAATGTGAAGAAGTCTTTATTACTCCAAATGTTTTGAGCAGTGTTTCACTATATGGTTCAGGGTTCATGCAACATTTGGTACCGAGAAAAACATAACACGAGATGTATATTGTCGTTTTGCTTTTACAAGATGCAAATCGCATCGGGGTTACTTAATGATTGAAATTAGAAAATGGGTAATAGCTTACTTAGTTCATTTAATAGCAAAAATTACAAGATTTATATTGTTAGATTTTTTTTTATGTCCAAACCGTTAATTACATATTTGTATGTCATTTTAATAAAGATTTCATTTTGGAAATAACTTATATTTTCTTGCAGGTATAGCAAAAAATAACATTTACGTCTCCAACAAGAACTTACTGCGAGCACGAATCAATGACTTCGGAATTTTAAACTGCCAAAAAAAAAACAACAAAAAAACAGATTCATCAAATCAACGACTGAGAAATTTTGAACACACACACAAAAAAGAAAAATAATTCCGCAGTCATTTTGCTTGCCCCCCCCCCCCCCCCAAAAAAAAAAAAAAAAAAAAAATATTTTTTTAAATCCAAATTTATCATACCAATGATTTTGTAATTTTGAACTGCCAAAAGAACAGATTTATCAGAGTTTGGGGCAGTATGCTTAACTGAAATATACGTTGAAGGGTCGTATTGGATCACTAGCGATACGGTTTCGAAACACACGATAGCACTTTTCACTAAAGTTTCGAGTCATGTCGAAAATACAACATTCATTCATTAACCGGAATTCCTATATATTACTCCTAAAGTATCTCATAATATCACATACAAAAGAGCTGATATGCTTGTGCCTTTACCGCAGATTCTGGTACTGCCAGAAACAGAACAATCTCTACTTTAACAGCGTCCGTAGTCTGAGTTCATATCACAATTTGAATAAAGGACTTTCTGAACCTCGCTTGGGCGTTCACATCAGGGTATTGTCCGACTTCTGAACCACAGCAAAAGGTTCTCAACCATAAAGCACTGAACGACGATCTTGAGCAAGAAATAGATAGTATATACCCCACACTTCAAATGACCGCACCAAGCTCTGTAGCGAATTGTAGACAGTTTCTGCTCTCCATCTTGCACTCGCGTTCCAGAATTCGCGATTGCGTCGAGTGTGTTGGGTCCAGTATAATATAAACAAAATAATATATATTCATTAAAATTACAGGAAAAAAAATTGATAGATTATCGGTAACTATCGACTGTTAATATATTTTGAAGAATTAATTCACCTTAAGGGTTCTTCCAAAATTTAGATCAATGCAAAAAAAAAGTTTTAAGAAGTTGACATCTTCATCATTTGTCCTGGTGAAGATGTCAAAATCATCAGCTTAACAAGTTTTTGACATCATCCACAAACTAAGATGGTTTTTAACGATTAAAATGATCCGGAGATGCTATAAACGGATACCAACTTCCACGAGCATTTCCACTATGGCGCTGTATACACCAGGTTCGTATTTCTGAGCAGAGTGATACTGAACGCTTAAGGCTGCTATGTACTAACCCCATTGGATTCGCTCATCTCCATGTTAACCTATGGAGAAAATTTGTCCACGGATTGCCGACTTGGATTCAAAGATTTTTTTTTTTTTTTTTTTTAATTGTACCCCGTCATAGAGAAAGAAATTTTACATTTGTGTACATTTTTCGTTTTTTTAAAAAAATGCAATTAATATTTTAAAATTTAAATTATTCGGGGAAAAATCTGGTATAGTGTGTTTTAAACGCTCATAAATTCCTTCGGTGGACGAAATTTATAAAATGAATCCTGTAGCGCTTTGCAGAAAAAGTTAAGGCTATCTGACAATACCAATTTTATTTGATTATCGGCATTTATGCACCTGTAAATACTTGACAAAAATATATTTTAAATAAAAAATTTGGGGCCAGCGCTTAATCCCCCTATAGAGAGAGAGCCATTACAATCCCTCAAAATGTCAATCCTAAGGGGGGTGGAATTCTCGAACTGTCAACTGGACTCCTCCCACCACAAGAGTCTGCAAGAAGAGGAAAAGGGAAATACGATTTTTTTTCTTAGTACATAGCAGCCTTAAGATGGGATGAAGTGAAAACGAACCCGAGTGTATTTGTAACATGCCATTTCCTGTCACCAACACACTCGCATGCCATCGCCGCAGCTGCAGCTGCACTATCACAAATAACGGCATGCAGATGGATCACGTGTCAGTCCGGGTCCTACGTGCATCCGTTCTTCGAGGGACTGTTGGGGCACGGGTAGAACATGTGCCTGTCCGCGTACACGAACTTGTCCATGATGAAGGAGGACTGGGGCCTGTGCAGGTGCTTCTCCACCTTGAGCGAGTGGCCGCCCAGGTTGACGCAGATGCTGATGGGGTGGAGGACGGGCGCGGCCTCGTCTGCGCCCACCAGGTAGGGCACCAGCAGCGACGACTCGACCGTGAGGGGAATGTAGAAGGCGCCCTTCGGGTGCAGCGCGAAGATGGGCACGCCCCCCGGCTGCAGGGGCGACAGGCGGTCCGGGGTGCGCGAGTAGGGCGAGAGGGCGGGCGCCTTCGAAGAGTCCCCGTTGGTGCTGTAGCCGGAGCTGCTGCCGCTGGAGCGCGCGGGCGGCGGGCTCGGGTTCGAGCCGCAGCTGCTCGCGGTCTCGGCGTGCGAGTCCCAGGGGGCGCTGCGGTCGGGGATCTTCACGGACAGTTCGGAGTGTGCCTGGTGGTAGGGCGAGAACGCGTGCGGGTGGCAGAGGAGCGGGGGCGGTCCCCCGTGGCCCAGCCTGTCCTCCTCGGACGACATCTGCAGCTTATTGTCCTCGTCCGGCAGGGACATGCGGTCCGACAGGTGGCTGTCCGTGGGGGAGGAGGTGTGGTGGCGTAGGTCGGCGTTGAACCGGTGCTTGATGGTGTTCTTGAACTTGTAGCAGCCCTCCTCGCTCTTCATGGAGTCGTTGGAGGGCGGCGCGACGACAGTCGTCGTCTGGGGGGAGGGCGGGGCCTTCGGTAGCCCGGGGTTCTGGAGCATCTCCCGCAGCTGGCTGGTGACCTTTGAGGGGGGCGGGGCGTGGTCGTCGACCTCGTGCTTCAGTTCGTCGGAGTGCCGACTGCTGCCCTCGTAGTAAGGGGCCGGGTGGTTGTGCTGGTCGGGGTGGAGCGAGCCGTTCGAGTTCGACTCGGGCAGGAAGCAGGAGCTGGAGTGGTTGTCCACTTCCATGTGGACGCCCGACTTGGACTCCTCGGACGCCATCAGGTTGAGCGCCTGCGTGTAGCACAGACCTGGAACAGAAGAGAGGTCACACTCTCGCACCGATACCAAAAGGAAATAGATGGGAACAGATCCGAGAGCGACTGCAACTCACCTCCGCTCAGTTTGTCGTAGTGCTTCTGCAGGTGGTTGATGAGCCGGATTCCGACACCATCCCCTATCCAGGAACCCTCAACCTCCATCATGAACTTCATGGTCTCGGACATGCACTCCTGGTAGCCCTGCCGGAACTGCCGCTTGTGGTCCTGCTCTGTCGCCTTGGCAACCTCGCAGCTGCCTGTGAAAAGACATCCACACGGTCAGTTAGTGATGGCACTCTACTGTACGTATGGATATATATGTCAGAACTTAGTTGGGAAAAGAATAATTAATGTAAATTTTAAAGGGGCTTGGGAATTAAAATATTTTTGCGACGTAATTCGCCTCTAGTTTTTCATATTTCAAGACGCGCGAATTGGGAAAGGGAAGTTCCCCTTTTCATTATATAATCTTGGTGCGTCTGTGGTTAAGCGTCGCAGAGAATATATATTACGGGGTGGACTTGATTCACGTAAATTGAAGAACCAGGAAGGGAATCTATAAATAGTAACAAAATTAGGACCGCCCATGATTCATCTTCGGTGTATACGTAACGAAGCTCTTGTGGGCATGCGCGATGGCTTTAGATGGTCAAAGATAATAGCATTTTCGTCAGACGGCGGGAAATTCTTGATCAATGCGGTCACGCGTCACGAGAGAACGTGATGAATTCTGGATTAAATTAACAGATTGAATCAGGTAGGAAAGTATTGGGAAAATAAACTATGTTCGATGTAATTAATTGTAGTTCTTTACCACCGGCCTTTAACTCATTGACTGCTATGACTTTAATAATTATGTAGAGATAGATTTAAGAAGGATTAAGTTTGGATGTAAGACAACATACTGGGAATGGGTGAGTAACAAGTGCGACATATATATATATACATATATAAAAAACACGAGTGGAAACATGACAATGAATGAGGGAAAAGGTGACTTACCGGGGTCCTTGCAGGGGTGCGCCTGCAGGTGCTTAAGGTGCTTGATGGCCATCTCGATGATTTCGGTCTTCTCGATGCGGCCTCGACCCTGAAGGAAGGGAAGAAACGTTTCGATTAAGACACTGTGCGTCTATGCAACGAGGCATGCAACGAGCGCGTGTAATTGCATTGCGACTTACCTTCTTGAGGTAGTTGGTGGGGACGAGTCGGCTGAGGTCGGCGAGGCAGTTGTTCATCCGGTCCCGCCGCCGTTTCTCTATGATACGGTGAGACATCGGGTCCTGCAAAAGGAAGACAGAGAGGCTCAACAGGAGGTTCGATGGACAGTTCATTTCTTAACTAATGGTACATGTTGGTGGTGGGGCTTTATGTGTGTGTGTGTGTGTGTCTATATACATAAGTGGCCGTCTAAAATCGTGGGGCAGTCACACCTGACACGCCTAAACAGAACGAAACACCCCAGACTTTGCATCTCTCTGAGGAACAAAAAATACGCACAAGGATGAATAGGCAGTTATAAAACTAAATGGCAACGTCTGTTACCAGAAGGAAATGGGTATGAAACACATTGTTCATCTCACAAAGACATAGACGGATTTCTGAACACCCTTATCTACCACTTTAACCGCATAGATTGCCTACGATGTAACTTCGCTCTGACAATGTGGCATTTGAAAAGCTTATATATATATATATATATATATATATATATATATATATATACAGTAGAGTTTCGATCCATCGTTTTTCAAAGGACCGACTGACTGAACGATAAATGAGGGAAAACGATAGATGCAGGAGCATAACAAAACAAATGATCGTCGGGACTGGGTGAAATAAACGACACATACGGGAAAACGATGATGCGGGGAACGATCGCTCGAGATTCCATTGTGTGTATAAATATAAATATATATATATATATATATATATATATATATATATATATATATATATATATATATATATATATATATATAAATAAGAATAAGATGAAAGAGAAAACCAGTAATAGCTCTAAAGCTATTACTGGATGCTTATTCTTATATATATATATATATATATATATATATATATATATATATATATATATATATATATATATATATATGCAGTGAAACTTGCCGGCCCTATTTCATTTCGAACCGATTCCATGCACTCCATAGGGCCATTTTTCGGAACCCTAACTGTCCGCCCGAGAGGGGTTTCACTGTATAGGTCCCAAGGGCACACTGAAGGGGAAAGTGGATCGCGGTGTCACGTGCGATGCAACGTGAGCGCGAGGTCAGCTGAACTGAGAAGCAAGGAAACCGGATCGCGCCAAACACAGATAAAGAAAGGAGTGCGCGCGAACCGGGGAGCAACAACAGATCCCGTGATGCAAGCGATAAGTCAACAACAGAACTTTGCACCGATTTCTCTCAACTCGGTGCAACTTGCCGCTTATCGGAGAAAACTTTGGATCCGGCAAGCGACGAAAGGTCGGGAGCCGCTGCCGTTGCCCTGGAAACCGGGAAAAATCGGCAACCGACGCACCTACCAGCTGCAAACGGAGTCTGCTTCCGACCATTTGGCCGGTACAATACTTTATGAAACTTCTCTGACCGGCCACAACAGATTCAAGACTCCATAGAAATAATGTTAGGGAAAAAAACCTCTTTTCGACTGCCACCCCTCAAAACGGACACTTTTTTCCGGAACTCTCACTGGTAGCAGTTGAGAAGATGATAACTAACTCTCTCTCTCTCTCTCTCTCTCTCTATATATATATATATATATATATATATATATATAAATCGACTCCGACCCTTGTGGTACCCAATGCGTGTGATAAAACCAGTGTAGCCAAGCAAAGGGCAAACGATATATATATATATATATATATATATATATTTATTTATTTATTTATTTATATTTAGCACCGAACGAAAGAACTGTCGAGAACGAAAGAGGTGCTTAGCCCCTCTCCCCCAGCTTATGTACCAGTGAAGATCATATAATAATACTGATTAAATAATTATAATAATTATACTGATTACATTATAATTCACCTACATAATGAAATGTATCCTATAAATTTTATTTCCAAGAAATCTTAGTCACCAAAGAACGGAGAAATTAATAATCAATAAAATAAAAAAAATTAAATAAATAAATATATATATATATATATATATATATATATATATATATATATATAACATTTACATACATGCATCGAATATTAGTCAAAATGAATCCCCAAACTCACGAGATTTCAAACGCGTGCTCGATTACAGCAAGCCAAAAATCGTCTGCTTTCGGGACTAGGCCAGCCTGTAAATGCACTTCCCCGGTACGGTGACTGCCCGCGCGGTAAAGGCACCCGGGAAGGGGTTGGCCGTCGCATTTACCCTCGCTTTAATGTCACGGGGCTGTAACGTGGTTCTGAGCTTCGGCCGTTGACGCCCATGTTCACTCGCCTTACTTTATATATATATATATATATATATATATATATATATATATATATATATATATATATATATATATATATATATATATATATATATATATATATATATATATATAAATGTGTGTATGACTTTTGTAAACATAGTACGTGACATGCACAGTTATTTAAAAAATATTTTTGTAACCAAACACGCATATAAAATATAATGTTACACTCTATTGCCTTAAAGCAGAGAGTTTCTCTTGCATGGGCTCGAAAAACGAAATTTTGGGGTCGCGGAAATTTAATTCTGATACAATGTCAAATATTGCACCAAGGTGTTATGCAGCAAAAATATAACCACTTCCGTCTCTTTAAAACGTGATACTCTTTCATCAATTCCTGTATACTTGGAACACGTATTTAAACTACTATTTTTCATACGTATATTGTTTACCAAAGAAATAAATTATTTATGAGAAAATATTTATCTTTATATCCTTATTTCCCGGGGGGGGGGGGGGTCCACGAAAAAATATCGATGATAAAAAGGGGTCATGAATGAAAAAAAAATTTAAGAAGCGCTGCTCTAAAGAACAACTTAATTTACTTTACTACAGGGGGGGGGGGGGGAGCAAATAGGTCGGAGAGGTGGAATCATCGTCGATCACGTGTCGGTCACGAGTTCCTACTCAGACACGAGCAAAGCCGGCACGGGGTCATTTATGAACGACATCCAGGTCATCTTTGGGATGCAAACAAAAGTATACGCACGTACCACCGCTTTAGACACGCAAGTATTTAAGTATAGTAAGTTTTTATACACGTAAGTCTTTAAGTATGCGCACGTATGACACCTATAAGCAAAATATACTAAACGCAGGTTGCCAGTTCGCATAATCGCTCTACACACAACAGCACCGCTCTAGGCAAAATATTCTCTCCTTGACAATATGTATCGTCGCTCTAGACATAACCTGCGTACGCTCTCCATAAAATGTGAAGAATAAAAAAACGAACAGCTGTTTCTGAACACACACGAATGAGGGCTAAACTACTCACACTGTACACGAATAAATCAACAAAATAAATTAGGACAGTCCTTTTTTTTTTTAAGGAACAAATATCCTGTGTTCCTTTCACCTTAGTCCATCCCGTGTCCCACTCATTCAAAGTCAATACACATTTGTTTATTTTTAGAATAGCGACATTAATTAACGGACAGATTTTAATCTCCATTCCGGCGAATTTGTGAGAACACCTGCTCTACATTTTGTTACAAAAACAAACAAACGATCCCACACAAAAAGCAAACGAACTGAGCCGATTTTTAACGAATAAGAGTAGATTAAATACAGTGCCTACGATCCAATTTTCTTAAGAGAGCCGACGTTATGGAAGTAAAGTCCACATGTTTTTTTGGAACCATGACTGGCCGCCACATAAAATCTACAATATTCGGACAAAACAAAGCTATCGTTCCCTTCAGCGATCTCAAAGTAAACAACCATTCAATGCACTTACTTAGAGCAGACTGTGCGCCGGTGGAAAAAGAGAGATAAAAAAAAACGTTCCGAGGGAGGATCAAGACGGTGACATCCCGCGAGCGGAACACTGTTGGTTGCTCTGAGAAGTGCGAACGCCAATCAGTCCGCAGTCGAAAGTGCAGCGCAAAAATCGAAGCGCGGCCCAGTTCGGCTGCACTTTTTGGGCCGCTCGGCGCCAAGCTCTCGCCAAACCGAGCGTTGGCGCCCGTTCTTCGTGACATTTCGAAACTGACATAGGGTGTTGCGGGCGATGAGGCGTAAAAAAGAACTAGCCCACCTGCTGTACTATATATATATATATATATATATATATATATATATATATATATATATATGTTCAAAAATAAATATCTGTGAAGACAAGCACATGAATCAGAGAGAGTAATGCCCGCTATACAAACTGTACACAATAGTAATGAGCTATTAATCCTAACTAGATTATATTCGGACGCATGCCTTATGTCATTTATACGAATAAAAGATTAAACTCAATTCGAAATCCGCAAAAATGAAAACATAAACCGAAAACAAGAGCCAAATATTTCAAATTGAAGTCATTTTTAAAATACATAAAATCGAATCAAAATACCGATATATAAGAGCATATTTCTGTGTATATATATATATATATATATATATAACAGACACAGTTGAAAGTGGAAAACCAGTATATGCTCAGAACCACAAGAGCCAGGAACTAAAAACATGAAAAGATAAGTGATTAATAGGTTTTTGACAGCATCTTTTCATCAGAGGTGCCGATACTGTCTAAAAACCAATTGATTGTTTCTAATAAGTATGATCTGGGCAATAAACATACTTAGACACCGTACAATCCATATGAAACAGAAGAAGGAATAATCAGTTGCTTTATCATAGAACACCAAACCCGGCGCCAGACAAAGTGGAAGTTAAGTTACGGAGACCGCAAGAAGACTGAAGTCACAAACATTGCAACCATGGAGCTAATGGAAACACAGAAGCAAACTTACTAAGGATACTGTGTTTTAGGACTATTTAACTTAAGTTAACTTATATATATATATATATATATATATATATATATATATATATATATATATATTACGTGCATTTTAAAAACTATCGGCCAGAAAATCCCATCGCTGGATTTGTAGGCCGGAAGGAGGCTACGAGATCCAAGACCCCCTGGGGGGTGCTTTATTAAAATCGGAGTGGCACCGGGGCCGCTCCTTGTAGTACCCAATAGCAAGGGCTAAAACCGAAGCCGCTAGACTTTATCAGTGATTAAAATTAAAGATGCATGTGGTAATGTATGCTTAAAGATACTTGTTATAATAAAGGTGTTAATGTCGTTAAAATTTATTAATTTTAGTATATATATATATATATATATATATATATATATATATATATATATATATATATATATATATATAATATGAGTGACATAAATTACAAATGCACCAGGTGACAAGAAAGCGACAAAATAACAACACCCAATACTTCCACTCGATCTTGAGACACGTCAAATTAATGTCTTTCTAAAAATTTCCTTTAAAAATACAACACTATACATCGTATCATTGCATCGTTTGTTACTTACAAAAAATTAAAATAATAAAGCTGGTACATATACACATACATACGTACGTATATATACGTGATGGCACAATCGACTGCATTTAACCTTGCAAATAAAATAGCGCAAAAGAAAAAAATATATATATTGTTTTCCCGGTTTAAAAGTGCGATCGCACAAACAAACAAACAAATAATACTCACTCCCATTCCTAGGCCAGAGGTGGAGTCGATTGGCAAGAAAACTGTAACCGCCCGGCCAAACTTCGCGAGCAAACGATCGCCACCGGGAGCGCTCACCTGGCCAATTCTCGCCCGCCACCGCCGGCACGTGACGGGGTGAGAGCGGCTCACGTGTCCCACGTGCGTCGCCAAGACTTGGCGCCTTTCCAGGGGACCTTGAGGGAGTGCGCACCGAAACACGTGGCAGCTTCCGGAATTCTCGCAACAACCCAGTACGCGAGAACGGATCGCGTTCTCTGGCGTTTGTTATTCTCGCAGGAAACGACAGCAAGTGCCCCCGAGATTCTCGCCACCATTTGTAACTCACAGCCTGATAGTTGTTATTGAACATAGAGCCTTGGCATCGCAAACAAGCGTCAAAGATCGCCAAACGGGAGTCGCCAACTTTTTATGGCGGTTCTTCGTCATAAAAAAATATTCTGTGTCGCATTAATAAAAAATCTAAAATATGAAGATATATAGGAATATTGGGACTAAAGTACTAATTTTAATGACTGTCTGGAGCAATTTTAATATAACGATGACTTTTTTTTTTAAATCCAAGAAGTAGTTTGAAATTATTTGTAAACAAACACACACACACATACATATATATATATATATATATATATATATATATATATATATATATATATATATATATATATATATATACAGTAAGTCATCGACCTACGCGGTTAATTTGTTCCAGAACATTCCGCGTATGTAGAAATCGCGCAAGATGAAATGTACTAGGAAATGCTTTCGCTTGTGTCAGCGCAAGGTTTATCGGTACGCGTTTGTGTTGGATATCTTCAATCCAAATTATCGATAATTCTTCGGCGTTTCTGTTGAAACAACTCTTTTATTTTGTTTAAATTATCGTCGATTGCATAGGAACAGATTTCTTCACGTGTTGCATAGTCCAACCTTTATCGTTTGTCACGGTGCTAACGGTCGATTCGTATATTCACACTCAATGTCTACAATCTTATTACCTTTTTCAATTCGTTTAATAATTTCAACTTTAGTTTCCACAGTAATTGCGCATCTCTTTTTGCACTTCTTCTTATGGTATATTCCTTTTTATGTTTTTCGAACATGTTTTCTTTTTATGGGTTTTATGTTGTAAATTGTATCGGAAACTAACTTGAGAACAACGCTTTACAAAGCACAATCGTTTGCTGTCAACAGACGCTACAATTGGCGCCAAACACACATGCAGGGCTGCCACTCATCCGTGTCGGCAACGTCGCGGAACTGTAAACGCGCGAAACGACCGACTTCTAACATTTTTTTTTAAATTGAAAATTATAACTTAACAAAATAACTCAAGGACTGTGGGCCTGTTCACATAGGAGTCCGGTAGCGGAAGCATTACAGTATTGAAATATATTTAACCAATGACAAACCTCCAAACGATATGCAACGAAATTTTTAACGCCTATGATTGGTTTATTTCCGTCTCAGCGCCATCTTTCCTCTTACGCTTCCGTTACCAGACTCCTGTGTGAACAGGCCCTTACGGTATGTATATAAATAAGGGAGCTGCGTACCGAACGGTATCGGTTGGCTCGGATGTTTTCCAAGGGTGGAGCGGAGTGGTCTGTGCCCCATACTGCGACAGACGGCCTCGACACATTAACCGATTCCAAAGAGGACAGAAAGCGATATTTTTGTCGATATTTGGTACTAGAAATCTTTTTTTTTTGCCGCACCCTAAAAAGCTCTAAAATCATCGATAATCCAGAAAATACGTTTTTTTTCCCCTTTCGACAGCCCCAAATACATTCATAAATTCAACATTTTATGAATTATTTGTTAAAATTTCGTCCGCCAAGGAAAATTATTTGCGGCCTCGTGCTTAGTGAGTATCTAAAGCCAGATTTAAAAATGTCACCGAGCATGCGCAAAAAGCAATTTTTTTAATTGTAAATTATAGCTAATTAAACTGCGAGAAATAAACAATTTCCATGAGGTTATATTTCACATACATAATTATCATAAAATTAAAATGGTAGAGAAAGATCTAGAGAGACTCCTCGGAATAAACGATTTACCATTAAAACATGTCACTGCGCAAGCGCAGAAACAGTTTCTAAAGACAGAATTAAACATGCCACTGAGCATGCTCAGAAATCAATTTTTAATTGTAATTTATCGCTAATTAACAGAAATTGCGGTTGCAAAAACCAAATTTGACACATCTACAGATTACAATCTTTCGTTTAAGACCAAAATGAAGTAATTGGATGCAGTAGTTTTCTCGCACGGACTGCCCAAAAAGTCGGCTTAGCAACTTAAATATATATATATAGTGGTAGCTCGGTACTCGACGTTAATTGGTTCCTGGAGGCACTACGAATACCGGAAGAATTTTTTCCATAGAGGGTAATGTTAACTGCAAAATAGTCCGTTACTGAACCCCAGAAATTTCCCATTTTACTCGGCAACTTCTAAACTGATTAGGTTTTTTATATATTTATAAATACAAAATTTCAAAACTAGACTAAAATAAAATTTAACCTCACTTAACCTGCACCGAGAGGAGTTCCTGACCCAATAGGATGGTGGTAATAAAACAACAGTTCTTTGCTCTTTCTGTAAACCCTGCTGTACTCTCAGATCGAGGGAATTTTACTGCAAACCTATCGAGAGAAACTGCTTCCACATTTCGGCTTGCTTTGTCAGGGAATACTAATTCAACGATTTAGAACCCACGTCTCACTTGAAGCACTATCTTCGAAGTTCCTGCAGCTCTTGTTTTGCCATTAACTCTTCGATCACTGACTTCTACGCCCGTAGACCACTATTCATGCAGCCTCAAAGTCCCTCTGTTGGAAAACCCGTAGGGAATTTTTTGGTAAAAGATTTATTGCGCAAGTGTGCCTGACGGGACATTTTTCCCCCTATCCCAGAATGCTTCACTTTTTGTTTTTGCTTTGTTTTTTCTTCATGTTCTGTGTGTTCTACATGAGTCTGTGAATAAAGTGTGTCTCTTTTGGATTATAATTTCCTTGATCAGTGTAATAGTTTACTTTTAATAAGAAGTTTATAGAACTAATCAACTGAGTCATTCCGGGACTACGACCAGAGAATTCAGGTATATGAAAGTTTTATTAACATTACATTAATGTGGAAGTGTTATTCTCAGGATGACTTCAATAAATTAACAATGAATTAACTTTATGATGACAACTGGCTTGCGGATTTAGCATTGTTGATAGATTTTTTACTGCCCATTTAAATGATTTAAACAATCGTCTTCCGGGTTAACAAGGGATAAACAAACTTATCAATACAATGTTTGAAACCATAAACGCGTTCCAAATGAAATTGAAAGTATGGCAAGCCCAAACTAAATGTTAACAGTTTTTTTTTTTAAACTTCATTTCGAGACGCTGACGAGGCATCATTCTAAAAATGGTAAAAAATACGCAGCCTTACTTTCCGTTTTAGTACAAGAATTTAAAAATCGATTTCAGGACTTTTTGAAAAAATAAACAATTGATTTGCATCTTTGCTACTCCATTTACAGTCGATATAGATATACTGCCAACAAATTTTCAAATGGAATGCATAGAGTTGCAATCTGACATTCAACTTAAAGAGAAATTCAATCAAGTCTGTTGGACGTTTATAAATCATACCAGCCCAGGGATAAATATACCTCACTGCATAGTCATGCGTTATTCATGTCATCATTGTTTGGAAGAACGCACATCCGTGAACAACTATTTTCTAAAATAAAGCACACTGAGAGTCAAATTAGAACCAAAATATTGGATGAACTATTTTTAATGTTAGGTATATTTTTGTGTGGCACAAAACAATTTGTCTTCTTTCAATGTGGCCCACGGAAGCCGAAAGGTTGGACACCCCTGCAGGGCCGCCCAGAGACTTTACGGGGCCTGGCGCAAACTTCTGTTGGGGGCCCCAAGAAATCTGATTAATCGAATAATTTTTTTTTTTTTTTTTTTTTTTTTTGGGGGGGGGGGGCTTTTTTCAGGAGATTATTTTGAATTTTGAAGTACGGTACAAGTTTCAGAATTTTCTTTCGGAGGAAATCTAATAAATAAATTAAAAAAATTTTTTTGGGGCCCCTCTGGCAGTTGGGGGCTTGCGGCAAAGGGCCCCAGTTGCCCCTCCCTCTGGGCGGCCCTGCACCCCTGTCCTAGACGGTACGAAAATGGCCGTAACGAGGCCAGCTCGACGTAACGAACGCACGTAACGGATCGGCAGGTGTGTGTTTCGAAATCACCCCCAGGAAACCGCCGAAGGTCGTGCGCTTGCTTCCCCCGCACGCCAGTCATGCACGCGAGGCCACCCTTCAGTGACGCAACGTCTCACCGAAACCCTCATATATATATTGCTAATTCGAATAAATAAATAAATAAATCTCTCTCTCTCTATATATATGATGCGTTGTTCCACGGAGCCTACCGGAATCCATTTGCAATGTATGACCGGGCCTTTGCACAAAAACGCTATACACTTCCCAGATATATTTAATAACGTCGCTCACACAGTAGAGTGTCTTCCGAAGGGCGGGCCCAGATTCGAATCTCGGCCGAGGCATGGACATTCCTGCTGCTGTCCTCTACCAGTTATTATAAAAATACTCTAGAGGATTTTAGAAACATTGCCCAATATATACAGTGAAACCTCTATAGCCGGCCACCCTTCTAAACGACCTTTTTTTCCGGAACCAGGATTGGCCACCACAGAGAAGTGTTACTGTATATACATATATATAAACAAACACACACACATATTAGGGGACATGCCTCCAAACCCCATCGCGACCTTCTATTGCAGAAAGAAATAAAAAGAACATATTTTTTATAAACAATCTTTACGTATATTGAGAAAACAGACATGGCGGCACTGAACAGAAAAAAGAATTCTAAAAAGTGCCCCCGGGTCGGAAGTATTCCAGACCAGGTCCATATATATATATATATATATATATATATATATATATATATATATAAACACACACAGAGAAATTTCGAAGGTTTCGTTATTTGCAGCAGTTGTAGTTCATGTAAATTCAAACCCTTAATCCTGGCTGCCCCCCTCTATCTATTAATATACTACGCGATGTATTATCGTCTTTTTTTCCATTTCCAGCAGACTTTTTCGACAAACCCTAGTACATGACCTCGACCTACGTTTGGAAGCGAAAGTGTCAAGAAATGAACCAAACACCTGTATCCCGACATGTAGATCGTTAAGAATTTAGAATTCCGCAGTGTGTTTCTAAAATCCCTTGCACGAAGGAGAAAGAAAAATCGGCGAGTCATTCGAGCACCACTCCAGAATTCGAAACCCTCTCCCCACACCCTTCCGACGACACCGGACGACGTCTGCGCAACGATCTCCCCCCACTGCGGTGGAATTCGATTAGCAGCACTGGCTGCCGGCACGTGACTCTGCCGCCGTACCGCATGACCTTGGCATCGTGGCTGAACACGTGATCCGAGGCAGCCCCTGGACGTTTTTTTCCCCTTCTCTCTCTCGCGCGCGCCGAACGGTCCAACCCCGGCGCGCGTGCTCTGCGTTGCGAAACGGATGGAAGTGCGGAGAGAGAAAGAAAAACAAAACACTAAACGGGGAGGGTCTCGCAGCAACGGAAAAGCGAGTGCAGGTTGTACAGAGAGAGAGAGAGTGTGGATTCACGGATTTGACTCTCGGGTGTTAGTACTAGTGTTTTTAAAATAACCTCACACTAGCAGGTGAGCAGCAAAATCGCTGCGAAAGTCAACCTTTCTACTCGGCTTTTTGCGTTGACGTTATCGTCAGATGGTTTGGGAGGCAGCTTTTGGAGGGCAACGACACGTCTATAATGTAAATGAACCTCATACAGCCAGGATAGATGCGGCAAAACAGCAGAAAAATAAGGGGGGGGGGGCGCATGGCCTTTATTTCTAAATATGGAAGAATAGGGGAAACACATGCCAGAATTTATATCTGCTAGACAGTAGCGTAGCGAGCATAACTGGCGCCCGAGGCACGATACATTTTTGGCGCCCCCCCATGGTCTTGGGGACCAAATGGTCCAATGGTCGTGGGGAACATTTGGCGCCCCTCTGCGAGTGGCGCCCGGGGCATGATAGACCCCCTAGCCCCCCTCTCGCTACGCCACTGCTGCTAGAGGCTTCTGGGTCGTTATTGGAATCGCTCACCTCCATGTTAGCCCATGGAAAATATGTTTCCAACGATGGTCGATTCTCGTGGAAAGATTTTAATTGATCTCCGTCTAGAGAAAGACATTTTGGACTCCGCTATCTTATTGTTGCTCTCCAAAGGAAGGTATTGGCAAATTTAGATTTAATAATAGTCAGTTTGAGCTCAGATATCGTTTGTGTGTGTGTGTGTGGGGGGGGGGTGCTCAGTGAAACAGGGAGAAGCACCGCTTCGTCCTGTAGCCTTCCGTGGACTTGGTAGGTTGGAAACGGCCGTTACTAACGGAACATCCATTGACAACTTCTTTTTGGAGTATGTAGCCATGTTGATGTAACTGGAATCGTAACACATACCTACGAAAGCCAAATGGTAGCACTTTCATCGTATATATATGTGCGTGTGTGCCCCACCACTAATTTATTTTGTCTTTCCCCCTTCTGCAACTACTTCTCTGCCTGTATTTGTGGCACCTAACTGTTGCTTATAGGGAATACCCACGCGCACAAATGACACCAAATGAATTTCCATTGAGCTGGCAGATTCAATGCGCGAATCTTAGCGTATTGGATATGGATTGAACTCGACGCTACCATCCTCTCCTTTGTTCTGTGTAAATACCTTTCAGTCTTAAAAATATGCTTACGAACTAAATATCGGACTACTGTCCATAACGTGCTCATCAAAATAAAACTATTATTCCTTTATCAACTGGACTGAACTCAGTGCCATTGCTGACCACCGAAGCCCGACTACTACACAATGTCTAACACACACACACACGTATATACAGTGGAACGTCGATCGATAATTCCCCGAATCATCGTTTTCCCATCGTTTATGTAATCCAGTCCCGATTTCTTTGTTATGTTCTCGCATCCGCATTTTTCGTCCCTTTAAAAACGATCGATAGATGTTCCATTGTATATAACCTTCAGGGTCATTTATTTCAGGTATAGATTCTGCTGCTGGAAAAATAGATTCCAAGCGAATTTCCCGATCCCAATGTTTTCGAGTGGGATCGAGGGCAGAGCAAGGATTCGGGAAATTTCTCGATCCAGATGCTCGTTTGCACGGATGGTAGTTGCACAAACAACTCATCACCACCTGAGGAGAAAGGATTTCGTCACCACTCTCGAAAAAGCTCCGACAGAATTAGAACGAGGAAGGACGCAGCCGAGATATGAAACGTGTTTGCGGCCCACACTCTCTTCTTGGCGTGCATCCGTCTTAAAACAAGATGCTATTCCCTTCTTTCATCTCTTAATTCTACCGTTCGACAAGACACTCGCTTTCCAGAGCTCGAATTCGCAGTCGGACAATTACTACTTCCTGCGCGGCCACTTCTCCGCAGCAACGCCACTTTCTTGCGTCCGAGCCAGATAGGAGCAGTTGTTGGTCGCTTTCCACGGGGAGAGTTGAGTTGACGTTATTTTCAGCCGCCGGAACGTTGCCAGAACCGGATTGCGAAATTCCGCCTCTCTAGAGAAGCTATGAAGTAAGCCTCTTTTCATATTTACAAAAGAACGAAGGCTTTCGATTAAACGAATGGGTTACGGAAGCAGAACGGGAGAGAATAACATACAACTGACAATGGTCAAGGTTTCCACAAGCCTTGGAAGCGAGGTGACGTCAGAGTCGCCTGCCTTTGACGAGCACGAACTTGGAAAGACATGTGTTTCGAGGCAGTCATGTTAAGAAAATAATAATAAATAATTATATTAACTCTATTATTTCTTAATTATATATTTTAATTATATGTATATTTTCTTAATTGTATGTAGGTATGTTATGGACGCAAAATAGAACTCAATGAAGATCAGAAGTCGTAGATGGAGAAAAAAAAACATTTGCTTACACAGAGAGCGAGTTCTCATGATGGCATTACGAACGAAAAACAGAGACGTCTCCCTTTTAGGTGAAGACATTTCCCTGTTTCACCACCAGGGTTACAGAAATCACGTGGTCTAGACCCTAGTGCTTTCAAACATGATTTATTTACTATATACACAAAGTGAACGGCGGTTTTAACGGTTTCTTTATCCTATAGGGTTATGTTATTGAATTTCCAACATGGATGGCACGGTTAGGGTATTTTGAGGGCTTACGACAAAATATCGGCACGTACCTTTAGGGTTCATATAGTTTATCCATTACGTTATTTCTAGATTACGTTTTAAATCGGGGTTGTACTTTATTGAAAGAGAGCGTTTAGGTGAAAATGAAGAGCACGCATTTTTTTTAATCATCCTATAAATATATGTACATAAAAGAAGTTGTGTGTTCCCGTTTACACTGGTCCCAGTTATAGGGCCTTCATCTTACGAGATGGAAAGGGCACGGGCCCGTATGGTGCTTCACTGTATGCGCTTCCAGATATTAAGTGAAGGGGGCTTGTGGTACAGCGAGCTGGTTTTCGGTAGTGTGTGTGTACTCGGATCGAATGCCGGCGTTGCGCCACAAAAAGCCTCCGTCTGTGTTGTCCCTTCCTAGGCGGTAATGCTAGGCTGACTCTATGGTGCCCTCATAATAAAATGGCTAGCAAAACTGCGGTCTATTATAGCTGTAACGATATTGTCCAAGAAATCGTCTGCCGCATTGGGGAAAAAAATTAAGTGGAGGATTCGTTACTGCACGGGTGAAAAACACTGTCTTTACGTAACACATGAGCGAGCGGTATTGATCGACGACAACTCGCAGGATCGAAGACAGTAAACAACACGTGACACGATTCGGGGGAAAACGCACGGCGAACGAGAAAAAGGCGTGGTCACGTGATGCGGTGAAAGAAGAGGAGGACGTTTTTCTCTCTTTTTTGTTCCCCGCTGCCTCTCGCATCCGTGTCGTCGCCGTCGTTAAGGGCGAAGCAAACGAGAATGAAAAAGAAAACAGACCTCCGAACGGTGGAAGAAGACAAGGACCAAGAGAATAACATTCATGCATAATACGAACACGGTCGCCAGAGTATTTCCACCTTTAGCATCACTGTCCGAGCCTTCGAACACGGGGAATGAAGCAGTGACTGAATCCGGGACGATCGCTGAATCGGTGCCGAACGAAATGTGGGTCGGGGGTCAGTGGCACGTTCGACACACTTCTGGCGCTGGCGCTGGCCCGTCCCAGAGTGGGCCGAAAGCATAAGTTCACGCCGTTGGAATGACCGCGTCCGCCCTGTTTTTTTTTATCGATTCAGAAACACAGGAATTACCTTACAATAAAATGATGTGTACACACACACATGTGTGTATATATATATATATATATATATATATATATATATATATATATAATTATATATATATATATATATATATATATATATATATATATATATATATATATATATATATATATATACATACATACATACATACATACATATATATATATATATATATATATATATATATATATATATATATATATATATATATATATATATGTGTGTGTGTGTGGTCACCAATGTACCACGGGGCAAATGAAGAAACAGACGCAGACAATGAAATAAAATCCTAGACACTAGGCTTAAAACACAACAACAATTATATTCAAAATAAAACGTTACACAGCCCGCTTCAAAGCAGGCGGCAAGAGCGAGCTTCTGAGACGACCTGCCACACCAATGGCGAAGTTCGTTCTCCCTGTTCAATAACCTTTTATCTCCCTCGATCTCCTGCAACCAGGGAGGGGTGAGGAGGGGGTTGATCTGGCCCAATGCGTATGGCTCGTGCGTCAGGGTCCCGAGTCTACCTACACACACACACACACACACACATATATATATATATATATATATATATATATATATATATATATATATATATAGGGGGGGGAGGGAGTTGAGCCGAATCTCACCCAGTCTCACGTGGAGGAGAGGGGGGGTCTCGGCAAATATCACGTAATTTTTTTTTCCGCAAGAAACGGTGTAAAATTGCGAGAAAACTCGGTTATATTAAGTAAAACATGTTTCCACACTAAAATATGGCTAAATCCTACACAATAGTTCCAGTAGTCACTCTTGAGACCACACACGAGTCCCCGTGGACTGAATTAGAATGAATATTCTTTTACGAATTTTAGTAGTTCCTATTTAAGTATTTTATTGTTCGATTTTCTCACTGTGATTCTAGACTACGTTCTTAGTAGTCTTAAATACTAGTCTTAACTAGTCTTAAATAAAAAAAAATTAAGCAAATTATGTTTTTTAAATAAATCCAACACAATCAAGCACAGATTAACGTATTTACACTAAAAATACGCATTTTGAAAAATCTCACGTGAGATTGGGGGGGGGGAGGGGGGGGTCGAGCCAAATCTCACGATATCTCACCAGGGGGGGGGGGGGGGGGGCGAAAGATCACCGAAATTACCTCACGTAATTAATGGACGCCCCCATAGCCAGATGTAATGTCTCCTGAAGACGTCACATACGTTCATGTGTTTATTGACTCTTTTCCATTTCTTCTCTATAAAGACGAGAGGTTTCGCGGATGAGGCAGGCAGTCGTTGCCACCGCTCGCGGTAACACTCTGGCGGATACAGAATCCAGGTCTGCGGTTACGGCATGAAATCGAAAAAACCAGTGCCGATAACAGACAAAGAGGATGACATCGAGCTAATGAAAAATTCGTGCGACATTCGAGAACGAAAGGGTTGTTGCCTCGACTACGACAGTGGGATGTAGTTCTGTGCGTTTTCGAATCACTGTGGAAGACGAACGGACGGTCTCCCGAAGTCATCGTTCGATTGGAGGCCTGAAAGACTGGTAAAGAAAGGGGACGTCCATTAATTACGAGAGGCGATTTTGGCGATTATTCGACCCCCCTCCCCCTCCTGGTGAGATGTCGTGAGATTTGGCTCGACCCCTCCCCCCCCCCCCCCCTAATCTCACGTGAGATTTTTCAAAATGCGTATTTTTAGTGTAAATACGTTAATCTGTGCTCGATTTATTTTAAAAAAACATAATTTGCTTAATTATTTTTATTTAAGACTAGTTAAGACTAGTATTTAAGACTACTAAGAACGTAGTCTAGAATCACAGTGAGAAAATCGAACAATAAAATACTTAAATAGGGACTACTAAAATTCGTAAAAGAATATTCATTCTAATTCAGTCCACGGGGACTCGTGTGGTCTCAAGAGTGACTACTGGAACTATCGTGTAGGATTTAGACATATTTTAGTGTAGAAACATGTTTTACTTAATATAACCCAGTTTTCTCGCAATTTTACACTGTTTCTTGCGGAAAAAATATTACGTGATATTTACCGAGACCTCCCCCCCTCTCCCCCACGTGAGACTGGGTGAGATTCGGCTTGACTCCCCCCCCCCCCCCCAAAAAAAAAAAAAAGCCTCACGTAATTAATGGACGCCCCCAAATAGAGAATTTTCATGCTACGGCGAGTAATCTGTTACGAAAAAGACGGAATGGCACTTTGAACACCTTTTTTTTTCAGGCTTCAAGAAGCGTTTGGGACACATTTATTGCATCCTTAGTTTGGAAATTTTAAAGCGCCCGCAGACGAGACACACGGATGGGCATAATCGTCGCAAACGCTTTTCAAGAAGAAAACACGAGACGGAAAAATACGTCTCGAGGGTCAAAGCCTGCAGGCAAATCAAATCTAAAAGGCAACACAGAAAATAACAATTATCTCGGGGAAATAACAATTTTAATTTTTGCAACTTCTCTTCAAAAGTACGTCTACTGTAATAAAGCGCACGGAGTGGAAGAAGTGAGGCGCTAAAATTCGACTTAGAGGGGTATAAGAAGAGATTGATTTATCATGAGCCACATTCAAGCAGCCAATATGATTTAAGACATGGCCTGGTGGTGAGCGCGGTATTGAGGGTGATCGGTTCGATGCCACTGTATGTCTTCGTGTCTACGCCGGATCTGTAAAGCCGAAAGAATACTCTGTAGGGTGTGAAGTGTTGAGGAGGGTACGGGCCACTCAGAGGTCAACCCTGGGGGTAGCACCAAGGGATGATGTTGTTTCACTTATATGATGCACCCGTGAACAACAAATCTCAATCGAAAGACAAAAGCCTTTCGATCGATACATATATATATATATGTATATATATATATATGTATATATATATATATGTATATATATTATATATATATATATATATGTATATATATATGTATATGTATATATATATATGTATATATATATGTATATATATATATATATATATATATATATATATATATATATATATATATATATATATATATATATAAAGTAATAAACTATTTATGATCCGGCAGTATATCTAATAAATTTAAAATCCAGAAATCACTCACACACACTTGCACGCGCGAAGAAGTCAAAGCAGCATAGCTGGTGTCAAACGACGCTTGGAAGGAGAAGCCTTTCAAAGTAGGTTACGCGCAAGTGTTCACAATCAGCCGAAACAAAACGGGATTTTGCCATAAAGACATCTGAAGAAGAACTAGCGGATCCAAAATTAAGGTCAACGAGGGGTGCTTCGACGGACGGACGAGTTCAGTCACACGCTAACCATCTCTGCCCATCTCGGCGAATGCCCGTCTGTTTCAAGGTCAAGCCAGCCCACAAGTGAAGCCAATTCCCCCTGGTTCATTGCTTTTCCTGCCCACCACCCGAGGATCAGTGAACCCTGCCGAGTACCTGGGCGTGAGGTCCTTCACACAGCGAAGGGCCAACGTGCGGCCTTGAGAGGTTATTGGCCCACCGTGACATCACCACGATGCCAATCGTCCGAGCACTGCCCCCGATTCGAACACGCGACGGGACATAACAATGTGCGCATGGCGAGAGGTCTCCAGAAACTGGGACGGGCTATTCTGGCTCCACTCTGACCCACTGGCAATAAATGCGACTGACAAACAATGAGATCCCACGTTTCTCTCCTGCTTTGGAAGTCCAAGTATACTTGTCGACAATCAATCTCAGTGCTACACAAAATAATTCTCGCCGCGCGATCCCAATAAAACAACAGCATTTCAATTGCTTTTGAGTCTCCGATAGACAACTACCATGCATAATTCATTCACGAGGGTTATTTTTGGTCTATACCCCCCCTTTCCCAACACACACTCAAGTCTTTCATAGTCTGCATTGGCGGCGGAGACAGCAGACTTTCTTCGAGTACTCTCTGGTATTTAATTTTGCAAATGAAAACAATGCTGCCTGTTCAATAACTGCTTCCATCCACTTTACGGAACGCCGATTGAAAACTAACTACAATTTGACAGGTTGTACTAAGGGACATCTCCCTGGTGGGCCTCTATTCTCCCTTTCTCGAGAACTCCTGGGCTAGACGATAGGATTTCAACGTCAGTTAACTGTGCGATGAAAAAAAAATGCAGAGATTAAATCATTTCCAGCGTATCAAGGTAGCCCTGGGTTTCCACAGCCCCCTTCGTCTGCTACGATTTGGACGGTTCATTGTTGGAGTGATAGCAAAGGAATACAGAATGAAATCTCACTTACCCTAGCTGTTTTCTTCCGAGAAAATCCAAAATCGTCCTCGTCGTTCGGCAGCGTGGCAAAGTTCAGGTTTCTGGAAATAAAAAGGAATCAGCACTTACGAACACATTAAACACACGGATGGATATAAATATATACAAACACACATACATACATATATATATATGCATACATATATATACATATGCAGACACATACACACACACACACACACACATATATATATATATATATATATATATATATATATATATATATATATATCAGAAAAGCATTTTTGAATTATACTATTTTTATATAAGTTGTTGGTGGTTAAATACTAGAACTTAATAAACTGTTTAAAAAGGGGAAATCCTCTTCGTAAACGGTCTGCTGAAAAATAGCAAAACGTCAAACTATTGACCCTCGGATAGTTTGACCATTGGTCCAATGAACAAAGAGTTGTTGACTGGGTTGAAAAATTCATAATATCCCCAACAAAATTTAATGTAGACCTACCTGCAAAGTTGACTATTGGGCCAACTGAAAGCCTACTGTTGGCAGGCCTGTAAATCCAACCGTCGGAACAACCTCGCGCCAACGGCCAAATCCTGTAAATTCAACCGTTGGGCCTACTGAAAGCCTACTGTTGGCAGACCTGTAAATCCAACCGTTGGAAAAACCTCGCGCCAACGGCCAAATCCCGTAAATTCAACCGTTGGGCCAACTGAAAGCCTACTGTTGGCAGACCTGTAAATCCAAGCGTCGGAACAACCTCGCGCCAACGGCCAAATCCTGTAAATTCAACCGTTGGGCCTACTGAAAGCCTACTGTTGGCAGACCTGTAAATCCAACCGTTGGAAAAACCTCGCGCCAACGGCCAAATCCTGTAAATTCAACCGTTGGGCCAACTGAAAGCCTACTGTTGGCAGACCTGTAAATCCAACCGTTGGAACAACCTCGCGCCAACGGCCAAATCCTGTAAATTCAACCTTTGGGCCAACTGAAAGCCTACTGTTGGCAGGCCTGTAAATCCAACCGTTGGAACAACCTCGCGCTAACGGCCAAATCCTGTAAATTCAACCGTTGGGTCAACTGAAAGCTTACTGTTGACCTGCCAAGCGTTAGGCCAACATCGTGCCAACAACCAAATCCCACCGTTGGCCAACCATGCTCGAAAATGGTTAGCCAACGAAGATAGACAACCTTTAGATGCACATTGCTAAGGAGAAGTACAAAGTGAAATTGGGAGTGCAATGACTCGACTGTTAATAAGGACGGTAGTCTTTCAGAACCGTGCGGAACTACCAGATGACATACCAAAGCGAGCCTATGAATGCTGCTGTGTTTAAGCACTAGTTCATCGAGGGACTTCTAAAACAAAGTAAGCAGACAACATCCAACACAACTGAATGACCACACGATGTCCAAACAGTACAGTATACACACGGTAGGGGGCACTGTCTCGTAAAAGAGCCAATCATTTATACTAATATTTATACAAGCATCATTCACTTACACTGATCTTCAATTAATTAATATTCATATCATTAATATCAGTAAAAAATATAATAAAAATAATATTATTTTATTTATATAAATATTTAATAGTATTAATATTTAGTTACTTTTATCATTGAAGGTTGCTTATGTTATCATTTAGATTATTTCATAATTATTATTAGTTATTTTCATTCATTAATACAGACACATTATCTCCGTGAATTCCCAGCCAAAAACTTTATTTACGTATTATTTATAAATTATTACTATAAATAATATCAACATTCACTCAATTTTAATTAAAGATTAGTATAAGTAAATTAATTATACTTAATATTTGAACAAATAATTTACTTTTTTACGAGACAATACCACCATCGTGCAATTGTACTTTGTAATGCACTGATGTCATGCTTCGCGCATTTTGGCGACATTTTCTTGACAGGACAATCATAAATAACTCAATTTTTATGGTTATTCCACTCTTCGGAATTTATTGATTGGGAATTCGCGAGAAAATTAGTATACATTAATAATTTATAATTAATAATACTTATAATATAATATAAATAATAATATTATTAAATATTGAAATTAAATAAATATTTAATATTACATTATTTTATAATATAATAATGCTAGACATACATTTGATGTTATAAAATGAAATAACATAACAATATAATATTATATATATCATACTATTTAAAAATAACTAATTCTATTATACGAGTCTCTCCCGGAGTGAGGCCCGATTGAATGTTCGAAATTCGGGAGATTCCAGTTTCTTGGGCCAATGCCCCACTGGCCCGAACAAGCACAGTCCTCGTGTCTGCAATGCCCCCCCCCCCCCCCCGTGCAGAGCTTTCCCCTCGCAAGTGACGTCAACTTTCAGCATCCCGGAATGAGTTGCGGGCGAAACCGAAACACGCATCTATCTTCTCGCGAGCGTCCCCATTTCGCACAGGTTGATCAACCTGTGTCACGGTCAGGGTTGATCGACCCCGGGATACCACAGCAGACGACTGTGAACGAACTCTTTTCTCTCTCGCTTCGCCCGCAACTGGGTCATTGTGTTAGTTAGCTCCCGGACGTGGCACGTGACGCGTGCGCTCGTGGTCCTCGTTAAGGTGCGTGTATATATATATATATATATATATATATATATATATATATATATATATATACACAGTCGAACCCCGTTATACGGAACTTCAAGGGACCAAAGGTTTTGTTCGCTTTATTTGGTGGTTCGCTATATCCGAACCGTTAGGAAAACTGCTAGAGTTCACAAGATGTATAACTCATTAGTTACAATGTGTATTCAATAATAATGTACTAAAAAATGGTAAAATCTATTAAAAATGATCATTAGTGAATTCAATCGACTAAAATTAATTACATTAAACTGACACAATTCTAATTAAATTACGTACAATAGGAAAATGGCGGTACTAAAATTTTCGTTCGTTATATCTGTGAATTCGTTATATACCAGGTTCGGTATAACGGGGTTCGACTGTAGATATATATATATATATATATATATATATATATATATATATATATATATATATATATATATATATACACAGTCGATCCCGGTTAATCGGTCCACATATGGACGCGATCATTTTGGTCCGATTATCCAGTGGTTCAATTAACCGGATTCGACTGTGTGTATGTATGTATCTATATATATATATATATATATATATATATATATATACAATGGAATCTCGATCGATCGTTTTCGGAATCATCGTTTTCCCGTATATGTCGTTTATGTCACCGAGTCCCGACAACCATATTGCTTTGTTATGTTCTCGCATCTATCGTTTTCCCGCATTTATCGTTCAGTTCAGTCGGTCCCTTGAAAAACGATAGATCGAGATTCCACTGTATATATATATATATGAATGACGAATCCGGAATCAAAGGGAAGTCATTAAGGCAGGTGGTTTCTTCGGTTGTGATCGTTGAGTGGGTTATTTAATCCAGGGGATGGACATAATAAGTTTATTTGCTTGTACTTTACTTATATTTTACTAACACATGATGGAAATACTCTTATAATTAATTGGCTAATATAAGATTTGAAGGATATTTACAACAGCTATATACATTATGAGAGGAGAGGTGGTTCGACTCGTTCAAGCCATTGCAAGTGACGCGCTCCAGCAGGATAATGGAAAGTTTTCACGCACGACCGTGCACGCACGGTATTTGAGGTGATATTCTAAAGTGACAGCCAGACGCCACAAGCAGAAACGGAAGTAGTTATAATTTACACTGTATACATTAGTAGGTATAGATTTAATGAATGATGGTTGGGGCATTATTATTACTTACTTACTTACACACACACACACACACACACATATATATATATATATATATATATATATATATGACAGGCGTTTGGTTTGCCTGTTCTCACATTAATTTGCAGTCATCATCTTAATACTGGTGGCGAGTGGTATAAATGAAAATAAGTCCATCCTTGAAACTAATTTAGTTTATTAATCTTCATCGCACCAATGCTCCAAGCAGCATGCTTACTATTCGCCATTTGCATTAAGGGAAGCGGCGAAATACACATCCGACAGCATCGACTTTTATCCCGCGCTCTCCAAAATTCGCGGTCAGCTGCGCGCGCCAACTCTCCCTGCACATGCGCAGAGCCCAAACTAGACATCTTTCAAGGAGAATTATATAAGATTTCCTCTTCGAACGCTCAAACCACAGACGCGCCAAGATTATATAATGAAAAGGAGAATTTCCCTTTCCCAATTCGCGTCTTGAAATACGAACAATTAGAGGCGAAATACGCCACGAATATAATTTATTTCCCAAGCCCCCTTTAAATTAAAGTAATCATTCTTTTCCCACTTAAGTTCTGACATATATATATATATATATATATATATATATATATATATATATATATATGTATGTATGTAACATGGGAGATCAGCCCCGGGTTAACGGCTTCAGAAGATGTTGAATCCCCCATGCTACGTTGAAGTAAAACGTTTTAATGTTGTAGTCGTGTCATAGAAGAGAGCTGGCGACACAGGCGATCTTGATTCACATTCTTTTATTTTTGAAAACCGTCAACGACACTCCCGGGGTTAGTTTGGCAGGTGAAAAATGTACGAGTGTGTGCTCTTACCTAGGACCATAGGACAAGTGCTCTAACTGAGTTGGGATGTCAGAACTTATATAGTTTTTATCCCATCATGTGACCGCAGAGTGCTGATTGGTTAAAAGTTATGGTTAAGGCGTGATTATTGCGCTGAAAGGGATAATTTGGGTCATCAATTTTGGGTAATCAAGTTTTCGAGTAAATAGCCGCCATTTTGAGATGGTTTGCCTGGGGCTTTTTTTTAAAACTTAGAATGGGAAATGAATTTAGCTCGAACGCCCGAGGAAATTCAAAATAATTTATAATTTAAAAGGGGTATATAGTTTTAAATGTTATATATATATATATATCAGACGAAATATCTGATTTTTGTTTTTATAAGTCTTACACGACGTTCCAACAAGCCAAAAAAATCACTTATGATGCGCTTGTTGTCATTTGTCAGAAATAACATTTAAACTAACCAATTCATTGTAATGAAGAAAGTGTCCTATTACCCAGACTATTCCATGATCATCGAGTTCCTACTCTATTCTATTCTATTCCATACCACGAATCTCGGAAGGATTTCTTCGCGATGCCCCCACATACCGCTGTGACATCATAGTAGCTAGGATATTCTCTGGGGCTTTTTAAAAATTACTAGATTCGGGACCAAGAAAGACAGAGTCCTAATTGTAAATGATAAGGCCACATCTTAAAACAAGAACTTAACAATTTAATAACAGAGAAATTTAGCATTAAACAAGTACTACATAATCAATTGAATTTTAACTTAAGTGCAGATTTAGCAGCACGCTCCGAGACCCGGATAGCCTCTTCACAGGAGCTTAAAAACACGACTGCATGGTCTGGCCGTTACAAGGGAGATCTCGTCCAAAAATCTCCAAGTCTCTGACTATATATATCTCGCTGTCCTTTCTTTGTCGGCGTCCATCCCAATTCCTCGAAAATGCGTCTGTTTTCAAGAGAGGGGGCCGGCAGATTTGCTGGTGACAGTTCTTCTTATCGACGCATAATTCGGCCATCTTTATTGCACTCCAGTGTCAAACTCGCATTGAGCTATTGCTAGGAAAGACAGTTTTACGAAGCGATGGGAGACGCTTCTGTTTTTCAAAACAGGTATTCCCACAACTTGCTTGGGAAACCGATATGCCTGGACTTAACTTTCAGGCAAAAAATTCTGGCGGCATTTGCTGGTATCGTTTTTAAATCCGCTCTGAATCCATACACGTGTTCAAAACGACGGGAACTGGAAAATGGTACTCCGATAAGCACACATCTGTGTGTTCCTGCACCCTGTGAGGTCTTGGGAAAAGCAACCCCATGCTTTCACGATGCTACACCGCAAAGGCCTTAACAGTCGGTTAACGAACCTGACCGCCATTACCAGTTGATTTCCGACCCAATTTGAAGACGAGCTTCTCAAAGGAACTTTCAACAAAATGGCTATGTGAAAACATAATTATACGACATAGAAATAAAATAAAAATTAATTATACATATATATATATATATATATATATATATATATATATATATATATATTCATGAAAGTAAAGCTATAGAGGAGTGGATAAAGCGAGACAAGCAACATTGTTTGAGTAGTATTCAAAAGTTTTTCATTTGAAATTAAAAAAAAAACCTTCCTATCAACCATCATTTTATATATATATATATATATATATATATATATATATATATATATATATATATATATATATATATATATATATATATATATATATATATATATATATATATATGTATGTATGTATGTATGTGTGTGTGTGTATAATGGCATTATACATACTACGGCACTGTATATATATATATATATATATATACATACATACATACAGTGCCGTAACTAGGCAGGGGCAACAGGGCACCCGCCCAGGGCCCACTTGGAAGAGGGGCCCAAAATGCTGTATTTGTTTTATTATTTTTCCAAACCTAATTTAATTAGTAAAGGGGCCCAAATGCAAATTTTTGCCCAGGGCACAGGAATGTCTAGTTACGGCACTGTATATATATATATATATATATATATATATATATATATATATATATATATATATATTTAAATAAAATTTTTACGACACCTGACCGATGATCACGTAATCATGAAAAAATCACTTGTATTACATTATTCTGCGGCTGCACAACCCACAACCCAGTCCTAAAATAAATACACCGCCGCAGAATGACCCGAAAACGTTGAGGCAACAACACGTGTTTTTTCGAGGACGTTGGCCTAATCCAGGAAAAGAACGGAGATGAACCTGTTGGAGTCACTGCCGCGGATATTTCGGGAACAGAACTTGTTGATCTCAAATCCGACCCACCGCTTTTCAATAACGACTCAAATCAAAACATTTCCGAAATGCTTTACCCCACAAACACTCGCACAATTTAAAAACCGGATACATTCATTAAAAAAAGAGACAGAACAATCTTTCACCGTATTTCATGTTGACTAGTTCCATTTTCTTATACAGCTCTCTTTCGTGCGCCCCTTGCGAAAGGAAAGGCGATGCGGTTCCGGTTTTAGCGCTTGCTATTAACGACATCGGGTGGACGACTCGTACGCTTCTCTCACCCCTGAAAAACCGAGGGAGTCCCTATTCGGCCTACCTATTGCACGTTTCATACCCGACGTAGACACGATAGATTTCAATAGCACTCATAGGCGTAGCGTACTTCTAACTTTTTTTTTTTTTTTTTTTTGGGGGGGGGGGGGACACGAATTGAATTCAGTTAGGGCCCTCCTCATCGCGTTGACTGTCGGACGGTCCTTAAAATATGAAATATTATGATTTTTTAAAATTGAATAACAATAGAATTGATGTTTGAGTAGTATTCAAAAGTTAAACAATGAGAAAAATAATTATAATATAAATAAAATGAGAAAAAAAACGTAGCATCGATTTTTTGTTTTGGATCATTGTTAAAAACTATGTTAAGGATAAAGCCATAATCGGAATCTTCAGTTTCACAGTTTCAAAAAGCGGGGAAAAACCAACTTTCTTAAAAGTTTTCCACAATTTTCCGATTTTAACTGAACTTCTATTAACGCTTTAATATATTTCGCTTTAATATATTTCAAGTTAAGATGGGGCGGGCATGTGCCCCCTCGACGCTACGCCTATGATAGATAGCACTTGTCGGTTTTCGAATCGAGTCCCTGTTGCAAATTGAAATTATATAGTATATTGTATTTGTTTTTGGCGTACTAGTAGCGCCACCTGGTTTCTTCGCGGTTCGCGCGAAGTGTGTGTATCGTTAGTTGGTGTTGTACTCTTGAACGGTATAAAGGCCTGACGCTTGAAATCTTGGTTGCATTGACTTACTTGAATTCTTGGATTATATTTCTTCATGGTGATTTACTACAGTCCCCTTGGATTCGGTGCGCTGAACACTAGGCACCCCCGATCTCCCTTAAAATCCCGAAAGGGGCCGTTCAAGTATTACGTTGGCATTCAAGGGGCGGGTTCAAGCTTTTTTTCTGAGAAGGGTGTAGAAAACATGCACGCAAGAGAGTGTTCCTGCCACTTTTCCACCATCCAGCACAGAAAAATGAATTATTCTGGTTACAGTGATCGCACGAGAGCGCGTTATGTTACATTCGCATTCTCCAGTAGAGCCGTGTCTTCTGTTTCAGGTTGCGTATAGAAAGTTGGGTTGCAGAAAATGTCGCGTTACATTGACGGATCCAAATTGCAATCAAGAATGCGTCCAGTTCGTATAAGCTGCGAGACGTGCCAATGAGCTAATGCGCAGTCATCGAGCTCAGAGTGGAGATGTAGCTAATGGCTTGGAGATGGCACGGGGGGAAGCCAGCCACAGTGCAGGCCAGCCCAGTACAAACGTATTTTGAGAGGAACTGGGTCGACAGATTAAAAGGAAAGGATATTAATCACCCCAGTATTGTATTTGTGCTTACATATTGACTTACTTCCGGACATCAGCTTATTTTTGCTTACAATGGAAAGGAAGCGGTCTAAAGTGACTAAAAATGAGCTTACGTAATACTTGGACGGTCCCAAACCAAAATCAAACTAAAACAGGACTTCCACTAGGACGACGGTGTATTTTCTTAATCGGGGGTGGGGGGGGAGATGATCCTATATGGCCAACTCCTTCGCCCCTTTTTGTCGGCGAAGCATCAGTTGGTTCTTCTGAGTATAGAAATGTGGACCGCACGTCTCGAAATAGCTCCTTTCAGAGAACTGGCCGGACCGCTCAGAGAGAGAGAGAGAGAGAGAAAGGGGGGGGGGAGGGGTTCGACCTACTTCGGTGGAATGTTTTGTTTGCATCTATTAATAAGAATTGCTCCGTAAGTTCTTCAACCTCCTGCGCTATTTCCAGAAAGTGGGAAAACACACATATTCGATTACACTTTCGGGGGCAACAGGTATTCGTCACAGGGGCTGTTTGCTTGACTCAAACAGTATTCGTAGTATATCGATATATGTACATGTGTGTGTACACATATGTTTTTAATAATATATTTAATATTTCATATATACACACATGAGGGTCATTTCAAAAGTAATGCACAAAATGGCGCACTGGATGATGCAATCAGAACAAATATTTCGTCATTTGCAGTTGAAGACTAGAAAAATATTCATGTGAAAAAATATTCATATGAAGAATATTCATGGAAGAAGACTAGAGCAATATTCATGTGTGTTTTAAAGTTTTCTAACGTGTTTTGTTTTGAAGCGACATATTTTTCAAATGAAGTCTGCAGGTGTCTCGGGTGCTGTGAGCGTACAAGATCAAAGATCACACATCAAGACTGACAGTTTACGAGGCAAAACTCCAACAGAAATTCACAATGCTTTGTTCGAAGTTTGTGGCGTGGAAACAGTGAACCGCAGCACAGTTTCTCTCAGAGTTACACGTTTTCGTAAGGGACGTGTCAGCGTACAAGACGATCAAAGAAGTGGAGTAGCGAGCATAACTGGCGCCCGGGGCACGATCCATTTTTGGCGCCCCCGGTGGTCTTGGGGACCAAATGGTCCAATGGTCTTGGGGGCCATTTGGCGCCCCTCAGCGAGTGGTGCCCGGAGCATGATAGACCCCCTTTCCCTTCTCCTCGCAACGCCACTGGATCAAAGATGAGTTAGACCGGCCTTTGATCAAATCCTGCTAATTCAACGGTTGGGCCAACTGAAAGCTTACTCTGGTAGCCCTGCAAATCCAACGGTTGGGCCAACTGAACGCCAACCATTGGGCCAACCTCGCGCCAACGGCCAAATTCCACCGTTGGCCAACCATGTCCAAAAATGGTTGGACAACGACTTACCAACGGTTTTGTGTTACTTGGGAAAACATCAACAGATGATCAAAGTGGGAAACTTGTGACAGACTCTCTGGAAGAAGATCGTCGAGTGAAACGCGAGGAATTAGCAGAAGCTACGGGGATTTCATCAACCTCAGTATTTTGACAGAAGTTCTGGAGAAGAATAAAGTTTGTGCCCGATGGGTTCCTCACTGCTTGACATCTGAACAAAAACAGAAACACACTGGACATTGCACTGTTGTTGAAACAACGATTTGACGTGGAAGGACGGCCATTTTTGTAACGTAAGAGTTGCTATCGACGAAACATGGATTAGGGATTGAAATCACAATCAAACGAGTGGAAAAGTCCCTCTTTTTCTCCGCGACCCCAAAAAAATTTGAACGTGCCCAATCAAGGCGTGAAGCAAATGATGATCTTTGCTTACGACCAGCCAGGAACCATCACGACCCATAAAGTTCCAGGTGGTACAAGTGTGACTGCAGCGTATTGCTGTGAATGCACGCAAAAAATTGCATCGAAAGATGCTCGAAAACCGACGTGAATTGTTTCGTTATGGGCCGCGCATCTGGCATGATAACGCACGGCCATACCTTGGAAAGGTTGTGAGCGAAATACAATTGGGAAGTGTTTCAATTTATAATTACCAATGTACCACTGTATATACAAGTAATAATAACGCCCCACTAGTTCTTTTCCCTTAATTCTCTACTTTTGATATTGTCTTTTCCCTTACGTAACTACTTCCGTTTCTGTGTGGCGCCTAGCCGTCGTTGGGCATATTGCACCCCAGATGACCACGAGGACAAACGGAACTCACTTTCTTTTCTTCTGGTCAGAAAGTCGAGCTGCTCATCACTTAGCCTATTGGATGTGGGATGAAGGGGACGCCCGTGCTTCCTAGTAATTTTCGTAAATAATTCGTATCCATTATGTTCCTTATAATACGTTGAACAACTAAATATCAACAATGGGTTCCAGTCAATAAATTTATGAATTCCATCGACTGGACTGATTGACTGCCGCTCAAGTCAGGGGCGGCTCCAGTCCAGAGTTTTGGGAGGGGCAACGTCAGCTCTTAGGGTTATATATATATATATATATATACATACAGTGGCGCACCCAAGGTGTGGGCCAAAGAAATAGATATTGCATTATGAATATTGAATTTGCATTAAAATATTTTTATCCGTTCAACGCAGCCCCTCCAAGATGAAATCCTGGGTGCGCCACTCTGTGTGTATATATATATATATATATATATATATATATATATATATATATATATATATAAGAAATAAAAATCCTCTCATTTTAAATTTAAACTCATTTAGTATGTGGTCTATGATTATATAATTTTAGGCTATGAAAAAAAAAATACGCCGGGATTTTTTTTTTTTTTTTTGGGGGGGGGGAATATGGGAAATTGCCCCCCCCCCCCTGGAGCCGCCATTGGCTCAAGCCTATTCATTCCAAAAAGCCACCGCCTGACGCAACGATTCTTTCTTCTGTTTCTGATATCCCAATTACGTTACAAGTGAGAGTCCTTTTAAGAGAATTAATATCTGCACGCACGCACACACACACACACACACATACACACCCATATATATATATATATATATATATATATATATATATATACACATTAATATTAGGAACATATTTTTTCTCTCTACAGAATGACACTGAGCTGATGGCTACAACCTGTCTCTCCAACACCAAACACCTCACGCCACTGCGGTCGTGGCTCGCTGAGGCCTGCACGGGAATGAAAGAAAGAAAAAAAAAAGGGGAAAAAAAACTGTTTCTCCTTCAGTGAAAAAGCTCGACCTTCAGCGCGATTCGGAAGGTGAATGAAAAAGAAGGCTTTCGCACCTGCACAACAGACTCACGCTCGCCATTAGCATAACGAGAAATGGCCTTTCTCTCACTCTCCCCCGAGACGCGAAGAATGCAGACCGAATAGCGTAATACCCCCGCTATGGCAAGGCCCGCCCTAAACGCCATTTTGGTGCCGACGGATTGCGGACTCTCGTGATAGCTCGCTGCGATGGCTAATCATAGCGATCCATTACCGCTGATAAATATTGACGTGATTCTTAGCAGTTTAAAGGTACCACAATACACCGATGTATGATAGTAGCAAATTACCATGGCAACTTCTTGCTAAGTATTGCTGTGGTATTCAGCAATGCACCAGTACCACAATACACCGACTAACGTGCAACTGACTGCTAAATATTGACGTGATTCTTGGCAGTATACCTGTACCACAATACACCGATGTATGATAGTAACAAATTACCATGGCAACTTCTTGCTAAGTATTGCCAAGGTATTTAGCAATGCACCAGTACCACAATACACCGACTAACGTGCAATTGACTGCTAAATATTGACGTGATTCTTAGCAGTTTAAAGGTTCCACAATACACTGATGTATGATAGTAACAAATTACCATGGCAATTTCTTGCTAAGTATTGCTGTGGTATTTAGCAATGCACCAGTACCACAATACACCGACTAACGTGCAACTGACTGCTAAATATTGACGCGATTCTTGGCAGTATACCTGTACCACAATACACTGATGTACGTACACACACACACACACACACACACACATATATATATATATATATATATATATACAGATATATGTATTCACACATATATACATATATACAAAAGAGGTAAGCAATGATAAGTAATCTTACGTTAATAACCCGCGGTAGTTTCGTTACAAGAGACTATCTGAAATTAGTCTTTTAAAGTTTATTTACATACGTCATTTATGAAAACAATTATATATATATATATATATATATATATATATATATATATATATATATATATATATATATATATATATATATATACACACAGTGGAATCTCGATCGATCGTTCTCCGAATCATCGTTTTCCCGTATGTGTCGTTTATTTCACCCAGTCCCGACGATCATATTGCTTTGTTATGTTCCCGCATCCGTAGTTTACCCGCATTTATTGTTCAGTTCAGTCGATCCCTTGAATACATATGTATATATACATATGTATATATATGTATGTGTTTTATATATATGTATGTGTGTCAAGGGCGGCTCCAGCCCAAAGATTTGGGGGGGGGGCAATATCGGCTCTTGGGGGTTTTATATATATATATATATATATATATATATATATATAAAAGAAATAAACATCCTCTCATTTTAAATTTAAAGTCATTTGGTATTAGGTCTATGATTATATAATTTTAGGCTAGAAAGTCTGGGCTCTTTTTGGGGGTCGGATGATTGCCCCTACCGCACCCCCCCCCTTGGAGCCGCCATTGGTGTGTGTGTTAGTTAAATTTTATCCACACTGTTATATTGTAGCTGCAGATTTATGTGTCTGTAGACGGGGCACGCCACGCGGTGCACAACAGGTTGAGAAGGTACTACTCTCTCGCCGCGTGGACGACTCGGGAAGCCATGTGACCGCGTCTGGGCGTCTTCAAGGTCGACCCGAACCCACTCGGAAGCAACGGAATGGCGGCGGCGAAGGTGAAACCTCGCCAACCAAGGTAAAGGGCGACAACGTGACTGCGTGCACGGGCCCCCGATCACGCGGTTTTCGTAACTACTCGCTGCGAGTTATTTTGAAACCCTTTCGTAAGAGCGGGGGGGAAGCTGGCACAGACGCAGGTGAGTTGTGCCACGTGAGAGCAACCGCCATTTCGGACGGCAATAAAGAATTTTCAATGACATGGCCGGCATCCAAAAAAAAAAAAAAAAAGGCAGGCGCACAGGAATGCCACACGTTTCGCGGGAGCCTGTGTCAACAAATAGGCACGGAACACTTAGCACGCGCGATATCCATTTGGATGACATCATTCGAGACATCCCCAGAAAAGTGTTACGTCATTTTAGACCCCCCTCCCCTCCCCTGGTCACGGCAAATGTATATTCGGACTGCGGGTCCCTTTGACTTGACTGCACGTTCAATCAGCACTCCGGAAAGTCCTTCAAAGAGGTCAGAGAGGGTGGGCGAAGGTACGAACGCAGCAGGTCTATATCAGGGGTACTCACACTGCGGCCCACCAAGCCGTCACGTGAGGCCCGAAACACTCCCACTTGGTGCTTTTATAAGCATAATTTTGGGAAATGAGTGCCTGAAAATACAAAACTGTGCCAAATTGTGCTCAACGTACCTTCCTGCATCATCCCAATCCAAACTGAAACGGGCGAAGAACGTCTATAGAAACCGGCCTATTGATTCTCACTGTGATGACGCATCGAGAGTCGCATGTAGCAAGTATAAACCTGGCGTGTCTCAAATAGTAAAATTTTACCTCAACATCAAAAGTCAAACTCTTTTTTAAATAAAACATTTGAATGCATTTAAGTTTTTTGAGTTTTATTTTTTACATTATTATATTATGAGGCCCGGTGTACTATGTTGCGGTCCAGTGTACGTAGCCTGGGTAGGAAACAATCCTGGGTGCGCCCCTGTATACATGCAAGTACGGAGTATACTTGAGCAAGGCGATGCCGATAGGGGCCATGAACCCCTATCGGCAGGCTGAATCCACAAACGCTGACGCAATAAACAAACCAGATTACCAACTCCTGTTTGGAAAATACGAACCGAGCGTTCTCGAGGCGTTTTTGTTTCTGCGGCTGGCACGGTGGGGGAACACCTGCGCTCTGTGGATGGCGCGATCCCGCTCTAAAATTAGACCCCATGACGGTGACTTGCGGACCGTGATCTCGAAAAGGTTTCTGGCAACGCGCACCTTCCCCGACACACCTGAGCTCCAGAAACGCACGCCGACGGATAGCAACAAGTAGGAGAGCATCCCGACGTGCGACTTGCACTCGGATAGAGGGACACCCAGTACTCTAGGGGAAAATGCCCATGCCTTACTCGGGATCTGAACCCGAGCCCACTTACGTCCACTGTATCCGACGACCGCAAAATAACTATAACGTCTATATTGTCAAAAACTGGTTAGGGACAGGAAACCCTGGTGGTGAGCGTGTCGGAAATCAGCACTGGGGGGGGGGGCTATATATATATATAGAGGGGGGAGCATGGGGGGGTTGAAATTACTCTGTCTCAGTCGTAATGCAATTAACAACCATCGTGAAGAGCAAGTAATTACAAATTATTTGCCTAGAGAATTGAAAATAACGAAATCCGTCTACGACGGAATTCTAAGCGGAAGTCCTAATACTGACCCACTAGAACATGAGGATGTCGTGATAATGTTCACGCTAGTGGCGCCCTCTTGCGCCAGACATAAAATGCGTTGATAAATAAGATAAATAAAGTTTGCAGCTCATGGTTCAAAGTTCAGATCAGCAATAAACAAACAAACACACAAACACACACACACACACACACACACATATATATATATATATATATATATATATATATATATTTATACAATAGTTTAGAAAACACTTTTAAAGCATCGGACAGACTTGGGTACGTCTTACATTGAAAATAATATTTTTTTAAAGAGACATAAGCAAGCAAAGTCATCTTGCAAAAAACTGACTGAGGCACTACTTGTACTAAGCCACATACACACACACACACACACACACACACACACACACATATATATATACACACATACAGCCATGTCTCAGTACTCGTCACATTTTGACGCGAAAAAAATTGCTTTCGTACTCGAAGAAAAGACCGTCTCGTCGTCATTATACGACGAGACGATGTATATAGGTACATGGAATTATAAAAATATTAAAATACAGTAAAAGAAATGTTCTTCAAACTGTACTATATTAACCTAATACAATAAATACATGGTTATAGTTTGCACAGAAAAATACATATTTCACTGTGTATCTCCTTTTTGAGTGCTTTTCCCATTGGATGTTGCCACAGCAGTAATCCCCATACGCTTGATGAACTTAAGAGTAACATCCTTCATGCAATATCGGACATTACTCCTCACACACTTCGTAAAGTGTCGACTAATCTGGTAAAAAGAGTTCGACTGTGTGTCCAGGAAAACGGACATCATTTCGAACATTTACTGTGATTTGACCATGTCTGACACCCGACAATAAAGATAATCGTCCAACCTTTGTTTGTCCTTTATTCTGTTTGTTAACATAATTCATCCGTCTTTAAAACTCAACCAGAAAGGTTGATGTGCGCGACTTTTGAAACACCCGGTATGTATGTATGTAGTGGCCCCTCCACCGGGACCAAAAATCACCAGAGGGTGAGCTCGTAAACTCCACCCTCCCCCTACAAACTTACACGGGCCTGTTCACATAGGAGTCCGTTGCGTTGCGTTAAGGAAACGATGACGTTGAGAGGAAAATAAACCAATCATAGGACTCCAAACGATTAGCAATGACATTTTTAACGCCTATGATTGGTTTATTTTCGTCTCTACGTCATCTTTTCCTTAACGCAACGCAACGGACTCCTATGTGAACAGGCCCTTTCTCTTTTAAAATGTGGGAAATAAATACACCAATAAACAGCAGCGTCGACTGCCGCCGTACAATGGGAGACGGGTACGTGAGACACGTGACCCGGGCGTCGAACGAGAGCAGACGTTTTAATATGATGTTGTTTGGGAGCTTTCGGTGGTAGTGGGACGTCACACTTCTCTTGACGGACGAGATAAAAAGGCGCAGAAGTGATCGGGGAGAGAGCGATAAGGGGGAGCGTGCCGTGCGGCCGGCACACACGGTTTTCCACGTGCACCGGGGGGATGTGCTCGACCGGCGACCCACTTTTCAAGGGTGCTGACTGGCCCGGTTGCGAAAGCGGAACGCGTCACGCGGCCGCTTCTCCGATGGCATCGGATTCCACTGGAGAGTGACGAGAACGTGAAAGAAATATGTAACTAACTAACATACACATTTATATAACTAAACTCACATACATATTTATATAACTAAACTCACTTCGGTCTGTACGTTGGTTCCTGTATATGCTTTTACTATTTATATTTTTTTTAAACGTTGCAAAAATCGGCATTTCGATTAAAAGCCAAAAAAAAAAAGACGTGATGGGTTCAAAACCTTAAGACTCGATCTATTTACACGGGCCCGAATTCCGCTCTTCTCTCCCCCCCCCCCCTGCGTCACAAGTTAAAGTACCAAGCCCTTCAGGAGCACAATTAAAATAATCACAATATAAAAAGAACTTTTTATATACCACGTTTTTAAATTTTCTGTTGAATCATATAAACTTGACAATTTTATGTATTTATAAATACTTAAAAAAATTTTTTTGATCAATTATCCCATCAACTTGAAAGAAAATGAAGTTAATCGGAAGTTAACTTGCGTTTAACTTTTTGTCCCCTGCGTCGCAAGTTAAAGTTCCAAGCCCTTCAGGAGCACAATTAAAATAATCACAAGATGAAAAGAACTTTTTATATACCACGTTTTTAAATTTTCTGTTTAATCATATAATCTTGACAATTCTATGTATTAATAAATACTTTAAAAAAAAATTTTTTTTTGATGAATTATCCCATCAACTTGAAAGAAAATGAAGTTAATTGGAAGTTAACTTGCATTTAACTTTTCGTTCCCGCCCCGGCCGATAGATGGCTACACCAGTCTACAGAACAAAACTAACTGAAAAGGAATTCAAACTTGCTTAAAGATCGCTAAAAGTATTAAAATAATGCATTGTCATCGTTTTCTGAGCTATTCTAAAAGTTTCAAATGTCTAGCTAGTCGGGAAGTTAGTTAAAAATCCATTGCAAGATTTGTACTGGACAAACAGACAAACAAACAAGAAAGCGAGTTAATAAAAACATGGTAAAAATATATCGTTACATGCGACTCGACGCACGCCAAGAAACCTTATCTTATATATATATATATATATATATATATATATATATATATATATATATATATATATTAATGTACAACCACACGACAGTGGACATCTGCTCCCTATAGTATTAAGTAAGAAAAAAAATAATAATAAAATAAAATAAAAGATGGCAGCTAATAAGATATGTGCATATATATATATATATATATATATATATATATGTGTGTGTGTGTGTGTGTGTGTATGTATATATATATATATATATATATATATATATATATATATATATATATATATATATATATATATAAATAATACAAAGTCCAAAGAGACTAAAACTACTTGCAGCCAGGAACTAAAAACATGAAAAGATAAGAATGAAAGAGGTTTTTGACAGCATCTCTTCATCTGCGGTGTCGATAGTGGCTAAAAACGAACGGATTGTTTCTGATAAGTATGATCTAAACAGTAAACATACTTAGACACCGTACAATCCATGAGAAACTGAAGAATTGAATAATTAGTTACTTAACCATAGAACACCAAGCCTGGCGCTAGACAGAGTGGAAGTTAAGAATAGGTAACAGCAAGATGGCTGACGTCACAAAACTTGCAACCAAGGAGCAAATGGAAACACAGAAACTGACCTACTATGGAGACTGTGTTTTAGGACAATTAAACCTAAATTAAATTGGTTTTTATTATTATTACTAAGAGTAATTTTTTACTATTTTATTTTTATTATATATATATATATATATATATATATATATATATGTGAGAATGTAGTTGGCAACACCACTGAACTACTACTTCAACTTCTACTTCTCACTACTCCGGTGCGAAGGACTTGCGCGCAAACATTATTATTGACTAGTGACATTACGAAGCGGATGTGTCGCTCCGCAGGCTTGCCGTTTTGAGTCAAATAGCTATGTTGATGCTTTGTTTTTTTTAATTTCATACTAAGTGTTAGTCCTGTCTTGTAAACATCGTCTAGTTTAATTAAATGTTCAAAATGATTAAGTCTAATGATTCACTTCTAAAGGAAGGAGTACTAACTCCTTCCTACATGGGTGCTCGGCCCTCGGACTTGAAAAATACCCCTAGCTTGGACTGAACAACTATTTTCTTTTGATGATTCCTGGATTACTGTTGTCTGTCATTTCGGTTTTGGATACCGCCAGCGAAAACGAAAGTGATGTGCCACGGACTCTGATGATACTCTGATGGGATGATGAGAACCAAAACCAGAATTGTAAGTAACTTGGATCATATTAAAATTATTTGATGCATACGTTGACGCTTGTTCAAGAAAATTTTGATGATTAAGGGAACTCTCAACTTATTGATGATTTAAGAAAAACTGAAAGATATTTCAACGTTCTTTTGATGCAGGAATTTAATTGATGCTAAATTCACTTTTGATGGTCTTTGACGTTGAATTTATCACTTCTGTTTTCTTGAAGAGAATTCTATTTCGATGAAATTATTTGATGATTTGATGAAAATTTCGACATTTAACTTGAAGAATCTTGTTTCCTTGAACAAACCACAACATAATATATATTTTGAAAGATCGCGAATTGAATACTTTTGAAGATTATTATATTATTATTTTGATGCATAATTTTGACGAAGCGAATGTTTATTTGATGACAACTTTGCTTATTTGATGCGCTTTGATGTTGAACTTAATTCTGCTGTTTTCTTGCGAGAATATTTTTTATTTTGCAGAATGCTTTGATGCTTTCGATTTCACAATTTTGATACTTTCGATTTCCCAATTTTGATGCTTTTAACATTAGAACTTTAACTATTATTTTGATGCTGCATTTACATCCTCTATTTTCTTCAACAGTGATTTATTTTGAAGATTAATTTGATGAATATTTTGCTGAAGTAATATCTAACTTGATACATATCTAAATTTACGTCATCTGTTTTCTTCAACCAGAGAAATTATTTTGAAGAACTTATTATTTGATATTTGATGCTTATTTTAGTTCATAATTTTGTTTTCTTGAACAAAACCTGTTTTAAAGATTACTTATTTTGATGCATATTTTGAGAATCAATATTTTATTATTGAATTGGTATTTGAAAAAATTTCGATTTGAAATATTATTTTCTATTTTTGAATTTGAGTAACTACGTATTATAATTAGTGATTTTGGTTTTGAATATTTGTATATTTGTGTACTATAATTGTTTGAACCTAGTATATAGTTATGGCTACTCTCAACGATTACCCCAATATTGCAAAATCATTAAAAATTGGTAGCACGAATCAAATAAAGGTTCTACATCGTTTAATTTTTGGTACAGACGGCGACAGACAAAATCGTACCAGATTACGTAAATTTACAGGTTTTAAACAGCCATTCGTGTTGGAAGCAACGAAACAGAAAGTACTTAAAGAGTTTTCACTTAAAGACTTGATTTCTATTTGTAATCTACTTCATTTAGAATTTTCAACTGACCCAGACAAATGTGCCAATACCATTCTTATGAGTCTTAGTGATTTATCGTTATTAAAAGCAGAATTTTCTGATCTTTCGGAATGCGAAGTGAATGATGACTCACTTCCGGGTGCACGTTCATCCCAAACTAACAGCGTTATAGAGGAAAATAGATCTCCCTTTTCCCCCACCATTGACGCAAAAGAATCTTCGAATAAGCAAAATACACACATTTCCGTTGGTGAATCAGATCAAAATTCATTGCCTTCAGTTGAAACTGCGAATCTCTCTTTCCAGTTGTTTAGTCTGAAAGACGTTGTTGATTTAATAAAACCTTTCTCGTCTCGTGATAATTACAGTGTTGAGAATTTTATATCTGACGTTGAAGAACTTTTTTGTTTATATCAGATAAACAATCCAATTCACCAAATTACTTTTGTTAGAAAATGTTTAACTGGTCCCGCTCAAACTTTAATTAGGTCTATTCGTGGAATCACAAATTGGGAACAATTGAAGCACCATTTATTAGACGAATTTTCGGACAAAATTAACGGTATTCAGTTACATAAATTAATGGAATCTCGACGTATGAAACCGTTTGAAACCCTACAAGAATATTTCTTAGCTATGAGAGATTTGGCACACAAAGGTTCTCTCGATGACTCCTCTCTGTTTGAGTATGTCATAAACGGAATTCCTGATTCAACAAACAATAAAGTTATTCTTTACGGTTGTAAATCCGTCCCTGAATTTAAGGAAAAGTTGAAAATTTATGAACAAATCTTTAACAGATCACAAAATTTCAGACAAAATAATCAGAAAAAAATTGATGCTTCCTACCTCAATGTGAAAGTCGATAATACACGTAGCCCAAATACACAGCCAGTATGTTTTTCCTGTGGCTTGAGAGGTCACAAAAGCAACCAATGTTTGAATAAGTCACATGGTAAACAATGCTACGGATGTAAAAGTTTTGGTCATGTTCATGCTAATTGCCCTAAAAGTTATCGAAATTCTAAACCAAAACCTGATTCTCAAAAACCTATTTCTGATAAAACTGTAAATGCACTTTCTCCTGAAACTTCATCGAAAAATCCCATGCATGTTGACATTCAACTTGCAGGAATTCAATTGACAGCACTCTGTGACACTGGGTCACAGGCAACCCTCATCAATGAGAAAACCTATCGAAGAATTGGTTCGCCACCATTGCAGCCCACCAACATTCCCTTTTCAGGAATTGGCAAAAACCAAGTTCACAGCATCGGATTCTTTCAGGATTCCATCGAAATTCAAACCATTACTTTACCTGCTAAAATACATGTTCTAGAGGATGACTTGATTCCTTTTGATGTGATTATCGGAATCGACTTTTTACAGCAAACCCAATTTACATTTGATGAAGACGGTATTCGTTTTACTCTTGATAATAACACCTTCGTTAATATTGCTAATGTTTCTGATGATCAAGCTTTTCCATTTGATCTTTCACACATTTTGAATTCTGAAATTCGTGAGGAAGTTCAAAATATCGTTACTTCCTACAAACTACATAAAGTTCAAGACACTGAAATTAAGATGACTATTTTATTACAAGATGAAATCCCCGTAAATCAACGTTCTCGACGACTCCCTTTTGCGGAACAGAAAATTGTAGAAAAACAAATTCAAGATCAGGGCCAAATATGCATGTCTGAAAAACCTCTAACATCTACTCAAGATAAGATTTCTAGGGTAGAGAAAATGGATAATCCAATTGATTTTGAACGTGATGATGATGATGATGCCAATGATTTAGATTTGTTTCATGATAATGATGATGGAAAATATTTAGATGATGCTGATGCCAGTGATTTAGATTTGCTTCATGATAACGATGATGATAATGCTTTTGATATTGGAACTATCAAAGCAACTCTTGAACCAAAAATATTTGATGCCGATAATGATGCCCTTGAGAATGAATCCGTCAAAAGTGAAAAGGTTGAACCAAAATTTCAAGTTATTGAAGCTCCCAAACCCCCTGAACAAATAGCAGCTTTTCAACAACAGAAAAACATTCTTTCACAAAACCCAGTTCTTCATGTTTTTCAACAGGGATACCCATTAGAACTCCACACTGATGCCAGCTCCTTAGGTTTTGGCGCTGTG
>OU015497.1:14320318-14352818 GCA_907164885.2 Dolomedes plantarius | reverse complement strand
ATATATATATATATATATATATATATATATATATATATATATATATATATATATTATACATGTATGCATACACAACAGACTTATATACACTAAAAGGAAAAGGGTTAAAAATTCTCCATCGCCCCTCCCCAACACACAATTCCCTACGTACATGACAAGAGAGGTGTTTGCCCTCTTTCCTCCACCACCCCCCATAAAAATCGTCGACCTCGAACGTGACCGTGTTCTGTTTCTTTCCTGACACACTTTCCAACATGCGATATCGAAGGTTTTTTTTTTCCTCGCGAGAATCTCACTCGAGAAACTCTTTCGAGGTTCCCGAATCGGGGTCGAACTCCGGATAGCCGATCGGCTGGAGAGAGAGAGAGAACGCTGCGAACCAGGACCCCGTTTCCTACTTTCTCAGGTCCATGCCTTCTCCCTCTGACACCCCACCCGGAGAAAGCTTTTTGCCACATCCTTCTGGAGAGGAGCGGAAAATCAAACATTCTAATCGATTATCTCTTTCTGGGCAAAGCTTGCAAGACGAACCGACAGTCGCCAGGTAATGAGTCCCGGCGACCTCATGCTAGTGATGCGACATCGACAACAAAACATCGATGTTTCGAAACATCAATATTCAATATTAAAACATCGATGCTAATAAAACATCGCCCTAAAACCATCGATGTTTTTAAACATCGATGTTTATGAACTTTCTTTTTTTAAAACTGGTTTAGTAACCTCTAAGATTAATGTTACTTCGGTTAGTCATGGAGGGGGGGGGGGGGGGGGTTACAAGAAAATTTTGGAAGAAATTATTGCAATTTATTAACAAATCTTCTATTTTCAAATTAAGTAATACAAAAGAAAATTACATATATTTACACCAATTGGAAGTGCTGATGCAAAACCAACGTATGGGGGAAAACTGAACAAGCTCATTTTTTCTTCACTGTAAATAACAATTAGGGCTATTGGGGCATATAATTATTATTCATTGTCTCTAATCGTTCCCCCTTTTGTATTCGTCCTTTTCAGAATTCAGACTTACATTTACTGAGTGGGAAAATTATGCTACGCGGTTAATTTTTTTTATTTATGGTACATTTTCATTTAAAAAAAAAAACACCGAGACAACGTAAAACATCGAGCACAAAACATCGATGTTAAACAAAAATCGGCTTCAACAAATCGATGTTTAAAACATCGATGTTTTGAAAACATCGACATCGATGTCGCATCCCTACCTCATGCCATAGCGAAATTAGGGATTCGACATCGATGTCGATGTTTTCAAAACATCGATTTATTGAAGCCGATTTTTTTTAACATCGATGTTTTGTGCTCGATGTTTTTTTAAATGAAAATGTACCGTAATAATAAAAAAAATTAACCACGTAGCATAATTTTCCCACTCAGTAAATGTAAGTCCCACTCAGTCCCACTCAGTAAATGGCAATGAACAACCAATCAATAATAATTATATGCCCTAATAGCCCCAATAATTGTTATTTACAGTAAAGAAAAAATAAGCTTGTTCAGTTTTCCCCCCGTACGTTGGTTTTGCATCAGTTCTTCAAATTGCTGTAAATATATGTAATTTTCTTTTGTATTATTTAATTTGAAAATAAAAGATTTGTTAATAAATTGCAATAATTTCTTCCTCAATTTTCTGGTAAAAGTAATAAAATGTGTAATGGAAATTCTGCGATATGCGCTGACTCTAGCAACCAAGTTTTTGTCATTTGCGTCAGCCCAATCAGAGAGTAAAATTACCCCCCCCCCCCCCTTCCATGACTAACCGAAGTAACATTAATCTTAAAGGTTACTAAACAAGTTTTTAAAAAAATGAAAGTTTATAAACATCGATGGTTTTGAGGCGATGTTTTATAAGCATCGATGTTTTAATATTGAATATCGATGTTTCGAAACATCGATGTTTTGTTGTCGATGTCGCATCCGTAAGTGAAATGAAATGATAAAGGTCAGAGAGTTATTTCGGCACTAATATCCCAAACATCTACAAACAGACTGAATAATGGTCTTTACGCGATGTCTTGTAACCGCAGCAACGCGGTTTTAAGATCGTGTCCTTCCTTCTGAAGGTGACGTCACACGCATCTCGAAACGATTCGAATTCTTAGCAAGCGACAAAAGAACGTCAGCAAAACAGGCGGTTTCGCAACCCCTTTCAGAGAATAACTGACGCAGTTCACGGAAAGAGAACTGCGGCTTGGGAAGATCCAGTTCTAATGAAGCTAGTTTGCATATTTTTCAATCGTGTCGCGACTCTTGAGTTTTCCCGTTACCGAGCGAGCAAGTACGCGGCAGAAATACCATCAGCGAGTACACTGCGAATACGGCATTTGGACGCTTTCAGCCAATCTCTGACGGTTGCGAAACTTCGACACAGCTGTTAAGAGTGATTCTGACGGTTAAAGTTTCCGGCCCGAAACCGATACTATAAATATCACACACATCTCCCGCTACACGTTCGTTTTAAAGGCACGGGTGACAAACAACTAAACATGCGTCAATTACAAACTGGGTATTCCGGATTTGAATACGAATCAAGGGACCAAAAGTACAGTCCACTAATATTCGCCTAGAAATAACGCTTTATGGAATTAAGTATAACCGTCAGTTCTTAGCAGTTAGGGCCTGTTCACATAGGAGTCCGTTGCGTTGCGTTAAGGAAAAGATGACGTTGAGACGAAAATAAACCAATCATAGGCCTCCAAACGATTAGCAATGAAATTTTTAACGCCTATGATTGGTTTATTTTCGTCTCAACGTCATCTTTTCCTTAACGCTACGCAACGGACTCCTATGTGAACATGCCCTTAGTTGTTTGCATTCTACGAGTCTGATTCTTTGAACCCGACACCCTGCTGTCAAAGTCGTACAAAACATGGCCAGTTGTACACAGCAAATAGGAGCGGCCGTATTTTGACCCCTAGCGACTCACATTACTGTTTGGATCAGAACTACTAGCTCTCTGAAATGCCTTCAGGTATTCGAGTCAGTACTCGCAGATCACGGTTTGAATCGGTAGTTCCGATCGAAGCAGTGACTGGGACAGTCGTTCGAGATCAAAATACCACAACTAGGACATCATTTGGATCTTAACAGACAGCTAAATCTCTGTTCAACGCTGGCATATCATATTTCTAATGTCCAATTCAGTGATTCTCAACTTTTTTACGTCTAGCTCCCTTTGGATGACCTTCAGACCCCACGCCTTCCCCCTCCCCCTCCCCTTAGGCCTGAAACATACCTGCACAAATTTTGAAAGATCAAAATGTGTAGCAAAAATAAACAACACATCCGACGTAACAAAGCAATCCACTCATTCTAAAAAAGTGGAACAAGTAAAATTCAAGAGATGGCTTCCATACTTGGATTCTCTGATTAGATAATGCATATCTAAGGTCGTGTCCCCACATGCAGTTGTTTCTATTTCATATTAATAAGGGCGGAAAATACAGATTTACATAGTTTACGTTGAAGAATACTGAACCAGCACTATTAAATTGAAGAGTGATCTGTTAGCATCATTATCTTATTACATTCCTAAACTATTCAATCAAAAGTAACAAAACTATGATAACTGTCATATACTTAATGACTGAATTTAATATTCATTTTCAGAAGTCTTGTTAAAATGCGTTCTACACATGCAGTGACGTAGCGAGCATAACTGGTGCCCGGGGCACGATACCTTTTTGGCGCCCCCCCCCCGAAAAACATATAGTAATATAATATATAGAATTAGGGAAAAGGACCATTTTGCGCCCTTCTGCGAGAGGCGCCCGGGGCATGAGAGCCCCTCTTGCCCCCCCCCCTCTCGCTACGCCACTGTACACATATTTTTCCGCCCACCTCTTGAACAAAACCTCGCCAAGGGTTTAGAACCGCTGGTCTAGATGAATAAATTTTCTATGGATCATCCTCCTTTTGAGGGCTTTATTAGTTGATAAACTCACTGATTCTGAAATCCAGGCCACGTTACAAGCACAAAAAAACTTTCATATCTGGTACTAGGCTAAATGTACCGAATGGAAACTCAAAGTTTTTAAGGAAAAAAGGGCTTTTACGCATCTCTTCGCCTAAGGAGCCCGATTGTTATGCAGAAAATAACACCGACGCTTATCTACTCAACAGTATAAATTTGAAAGTTATTATTTTGAAAATGTTTGCATTAAACCGTTTTGTTGTTCACGCCAAGAGGAAAGTTTAAAGGTCACGCCAAGAGGAAGGTTCTATTTTGTTCAAAAAATTCTTATTAGAGGAAATTTTTAAGGCCAGATCACGTAACACCCTCTGGAGTGTGAGGTCGGGTGCTCTACAAACATCCAGAGCTGCATTGTCAGTCTAGCTGTATTGTTGTGTACTATTCGCAACCGCGTATTTATTTTAAATTATTCCCTTTGTTACTAGAATTCTCCCATCACACTTCTGGAAACGTCTACCTTCGGGTTATTCATTACCCTTCTCCCACTTCTGATTTTGTACACACGTTCCTTTTTTTTTTATTATTCCTTATTTCGTTATCTCATTCATTCCGTGTTATTTTTTATTATTTCAAATGCATAAGGCCTCGTTCACATTACTTGAGCCTTCAATGGAATCCATTTCACGGCCAATCGTTTGGGGGTCTGTGATTGGTTAAAAATATTTCGATGCGAGTCAAAGCGAACGAGGCCTCTCTCTACCAGTTTGTTTCCCGAACCTTGAGTGTTGATTCTACCTCGCAAGGTGTCACGGATACTAAAACATGAGGGTTATATATTTTAAAAACTACCACTTCTCTAAATTAATTCATGCCGAATGTAACAAGATCCAACTACAAACACCGACTAGGATGCACTGCACCGAACGTTATCTCATCTCTCTGGTCATGTGATGAGAATGCACCCCGCTGTTCATTAGAACGCAGTATCGAATGATTCCGTCTCTGGCTGCCGGCCAACAGCGCCTCCGCTCCCCCCCCCCCCCCCACGTGTTCAGAACACGTGCGGGGAGAGAGAAAATTAAAGATCCGCTTGTTGCCAACAGCCGGAATACAAAATAATTCCAAACCAGCGGCGGCGTGAACGGAATGGACGTCCGAAAAGAGCTATTCGGTGTTCCATGCGGTGCGCTTCTATTCCTTAGTTTCTTTCAGGGCCCGATTTAGAAAATTCTGGACTATAGGCACAATTCGAGATGGGGGCCCCCTAACACTGATGTGGGCGTAAAATTTCCAAAATTGACGCACAAAAAAAAAAATAATCATGAATTATCGTGAAAGTACCATTTTACCAAGAATTGGTTATTTCAAGAGTAGAAGTCAAGAACATTATCAAATAACAAAAAGCAACACAACATATTAACTTCATCATTAAAACACCAATACAATGCAACCAGAGAAACTTATTAATCCCTTATATACACTATAAGATACATATGATGAACTACACATATAACTATACATATGATAAACCAATAAATCAAATTTGAAAGGATATATAAAAAAATTGCTATTAAAAAAAGGTAAAATTAAAAAAAATGAATTGGGAATTTTTTTCTTGTAAAATTAAAATTTTGGGCCCCCCCCCCCCCCCAACATTTGGGATTCAAATTCTACACCGCCATAGATACAGACTTTTTTTTTATAACAGTCGAACCCCGTTATAACGAACTTCAAGGTTTTGTTCGCTATATCCGAACCGTTAAGAAAAATGTTAAGAGTTCACAAAATGTATAACTCATTAGTTGCAATCTGTATTCAATAATGATGTATAAAAAAAAATGACAAAATCTATTAAAAAATTATCATTAATGAATTAAATCGACTCAAATCGATTGCATTTAAACTGACACAATACAAATTAAATTGCGTCCAATAGGAAAACGGCGGGACCAAAATTTTCGTTCGTTATATACCAGGTTCGCTATAACGGAGTTCGACTGTATTATCACTTGAAAGAAATGCATTTTTAAATGTAGGTAGGATTCGGCGAAAAAAAAAATCATTTCCATTTCTGACGCTACAGTCCAAAAAGTCTCTCTACCATGGAGTACAATCGAAGCGAGTTCTGAAAATGAAATGAGACCTCCTAGTACTCAGTCATACACACGTCAGAGAATTTTGTCTGCTTTATTCCTTGCAAAAGAAGCCAGACAGGGTTGGTATAAGCTTCTAAAAAAAATCGGTGACATAAATCATCTTCTAAGATCTAAAATGTATCCAAATGTTACACCACCACGCAAGTGGAAATTGTAGCCCGTCGGTTCAGGCCCTGATTTTCCATGGCCCACGAATGTTGAGGGGCCCCCCAAAATTTTTATTTTAAAAGAAAAAATTCCCAAATCAATTTTTTTTATTATTTTACCTTTTTTAATAGCAATTTTTTTATATATATATATCCTTACAAATTTTATTGATAGGTTCGTCATACGTATAGTTATATGTATAGTTCATCATATGTATGTTATAGTGTATATAAGGGATTAATAAGGTTTCCTGGTTGCATCGTATTGGCGTTTTAATGATGAAGTTAATGTGTTGTATTGCTTTTTGTTATTTGATAATATTCTAGGCTTCTACGCTTCAAATAGCCAATTCTTGGTAAAATGGTACTTTCACAATGATTCGTGATTAATTTTTTTTTGTGTGTGTCAATTTTGGAAATTGGCCGGTAACTCCCTCCGCGAGGTTTGTAGGGGAGGGAAGGGAGTACGAGCCCACAAGATGACGTCCCTCGGGTCTGCTCGGTTCCATTATTCCATTGGCAGGGATTCCACCCCTGTCTGGTTCCTTGGAAGTACAGGTAACCCTCCCATAACACGGTGTTCCTAGAAAATGCCGTGTTGTGTGAAAACGTGTTATATGAGACCCAGAGACAGTTAAAAAAAAAGGGGGTTTTACGTTCCGAAAAATTATTAAAAATAAACAATTTTTTTAAAAAATTCCATATAAGCAACTTAATTTTTTACTAAAACATCGGACACACCCGATTGCAGGACAACACTAAGTTAAGGGGCCTTTCATGTCGACCAAAATTTTACAAGAAGCGGAAGAGTCCTCCGTGCAGGCGTATATGAAATGGACATTTTCTCATTTCACCACCAGGGTGTAATTATTTAATTGGTTTATATTAGTCGAGTGCTTTCCGACGTTGGGGTTTTCCCGGGTTTGCAATGGAAGTATGGTCTCTGCATTCTATCGGCGACAGTGACGTAGCGAGCATAACTGGCGCCCGGGGCACAGAGCCTGACTAAGGCAGGGGCATACGGGGCATTTGCCCCGGGCCCCCACATCAGAGGGGGCCCCCCAAATCGAATAGAAAGTTTAGTAATAAGTATTAAGTTCTTCATTACTGAAGTAGTGAAGCAAAGGGGGGCCCCCAAAGAAGTTTTTGCCCCGGGTCCCAATTAGGCTAAGTCGGGCCCTGCCGGGGCATGATACCTTTCTGGTGCCCCTCCCCCATGGTCTTGGGGACCATTTGGCGCCCCTCTGCCAGTGGCGCCCGGGGTATGATAGACCGCCTTGCTCCCCCCTCGCTACGCCACTGATTGGCGACTATTAATTTAACAAAACAACAGGCTTTATTTATTACATGTAAACTTCCCCGAGGCCTTCAGGTTCGGACCAGATAGGGTGATGTTGTTGAATTGTTGTATTAATCGATTGCGGAGTTGGAATATTTCTAGTGCTTGGGAAAGCACATGTATTAACCCTTGAGCGGGAGCGCCCGTGTACAGAGTGCAACATTTTCGTAATTTTGAATGGTTTGTTTTTACATGTAAGGTTTGAATGTTCTAAGCAGTTTCTATTGATAGCTACACCCTTTCTAACGCAGGTCTGATTGTCAGACCCTTTTATTCCTTTCCATTCGTTGGTAGTCGTGATTTAACCGTGGTAAACCGGCGATTATACTGGATTACAATACGACAAAAGCGGGAGTTGATGTAGTCGATCCAATGTGCAGTTATTACACGGTATCCCGCATATCGCGAAGATGGACAATCTCATTGCTTTTTAGGTTTTTGGACATAATAGGAATCCATTCGCGAGTCGTCCTTAGATCCAATAAACCGGACAGTTTTGAAATAAGGCGATTGTATCTGCATTCTTTGGCCTTTAATTATAAAGATATCTCAATATTATCAACATGTTATATCTTGTCATAAAACGCAGAATTATTATTTTCAATTTGAAAAAAAAAAGTTTATTACAAAAGGAATAATCAAGGTTGAAAGAGAAGTTGCACTTTGTGCCTCGCGCGCCTGCTGGTGTTCAAAAAAATTGGCGCGCCCGCTGAAGGGTTAAGGGGCAGATACAAAATATCGATTAAGATGTTTCTAGGTCGCATTTTGGAAGAGGGGTTATGTGCAGTGGCGTAGCGAGGGGTGGGCAAGGGGGTCTATCATGCCCCGGGCGCCACTCGCACAGGGGCGCCAACTGGTCCTTTTCACTAATTCTATATATCATATTACTATATGTTTTTCGGAAAGGGGGGCGCCAAAAAGGTATCGTGCCCCGGGCGCCAGTTATGCTTGCTACGTCACTGGTTATGTGTGTGTGTGTGTATGTTTGTGTTTGTGCGTGGAAGAGGATAATAAACTGAAAATTCCCGTGTTTCACCTCGGAAATAAGTACTTTTTAATGACCGGAAAGTAAAGGGGAAAAAAATTGAAGGACCTTGAACGCAAAAATGATGGCCTTCTCGAAACTGCGGAAGCAGAAACCGAGTTTTTCGGGAGCGCGCGCCTGGAAAGCAGGCTCCACCGCCTGATCCAACCAAGTTCTGCACTCCTTGATCAGTGAGAAGAATCGTAATCAGGAGGTTACGTTCGTAGCCTGTCGACAACTGTCACCAACGGCGATAAGCGGGACTCTTTATAGTCACTGGCTTCCATTAGAACCGATAGAAAACGTCTGCGTCACCGATAAAAGGAGAACTATTTCCCACATCATTCTGTGCCTCCAGAAAATGGAAAAATTCACTGCAAATAAAGCGGATTGGGCCTAAAAGTGAGTCAACATGAGTGCCACATGAGTGACGTAGCAAAGGGGGGGCAAGGGGGTCTATCATGCCCCGGGCGCCACTCGCAGAGGGGCGCCAATGTAAGATCCATATATTATATTACTATATGTTTTCGAGGTGGATGCCAATATAAGGTCTATATATTATATTACTATATGTTTTTCAGGGGAGGGCCCCAATATAAGGTCTATATATTATATTACTATATTATTTTGTGGGGGGCGCCAATATAAGGTCTATATATTATATTACTATATGTTTTTAGGGGAGGGCACCAACGTAAGGTCTATATATTATGTTACTATATGCTTTTCGGGGGGGGGGAGTGCCAATATAAGGTATATATATTATGTTATTATATGTTTATCGAGGGCGCCAATATAGGGTCTATATATTATATTACTATATGTTTTTCAGGGGGGGGGGGCGCCACAAAGGTATTGTGCCCCGGGCGCCAGTTATGCTTGCTACGCCACTGAAAAGTGGATAATCGCAGGCCTCAACATATTACATGAAATCATTTTTTTTTCCTTTTTTTGAATAATGCGGTCCGAGACATCCGCACTGCGGAAATTGTTCACTCCTTTTTTTTAAAATCTGGGAACACCCTACAGGTGAGTCAACATGAGTGCCACTTCTGACCTCGTGGATCGACACGATAGTACTGAATGACGTTCGGGGTTCGAACCCGAGCTCCAATGCGCTCCTCATAAGACAGATATTGTAAACTAAGTAGATTGTTGTTCCCAAAAGGGTAATACGAGGCCTCAATAAATTACATTCAATAATACAGGGTGTCCGGGCTAAAGGTATCCAAAAGTTATGACTTATTTTTACGGAACTACCCATTAGAATTTAAAAATATTTATTTAAATAGAAAGAACATCTCACCAAGTTTTAATATCAATCATAGATTTCGATCATAGTATCGTAGATTTCGATGTGTGCACCTTTTGTAGCACGGCTAACGTCTAAATGGTAATCCGGTTGTTCTCTCCAAGTGTTTCGTAGCATAGCAGGCGTTATTAGACTTTTTTTGCTTGGGGATGCATTCAATCCGTTGTGTATAAACAAATAATTGAAACTATGGAGGAGTTGAAGAAGCGTATCATTCAAGCTATTCGTGTAAGAACTCCCGATATGCTACGAAACACTTGGAGAGAACTGGGTTACCATTTTGACATTTGTCGTGCTTCAAAAGGTGATCTATGAACATCGAAATCTATGACACTATGATCGAAATCTATGATTGATATTAAAACTTGGTGAGATGGTCTTTCTATTGAAATAATTTTTTAAAATTTTAATGGGTAGTTCCCTAAAAATAAGACGTAACTTTTGGAAAATCTTTAGTCCGGGCAGGGCCCGATTATGAACGCTGGGGGCCCCTGGGCAGATGCTATTTGGGCCCCCCCCCTTACGGACATTTATAAAAATACATACTATTAGAAGTACTAGGTGCATACACTAAGGGGGTTTGGGGGCCCCCTAGCATCAGGGGGCCCTGGGCATTCCCGATTTGCCCATGCGATAAAAAAGGCCCTGAGCCCGGGCACCTCGTACTTTAGGGCAGCGTTTTCGGAGGAAAATTCTGACGACGTTGGGTTTTATTCGCTCACCCACGGAGAAAATGTTTAAAACGAAGAATGGAAAGATTTTTTTCTTCTTCAATTCTACTGTTTCATTGAGACAGATATTTTGGATCCTCGAAAAGAAACGCCAACCGTCATATTAAAATTTATCAGAGAAAAACCGTGGCAAATAATTTCTTAAGCGAAAATGAGACCCGAATGAGTACACTTTAAGAAAAGAATAATTTCTTCTTAGGTTGACAACTGCAATAAGGCTGCAACCTTAACGATTTCTAGTACCAGACTAGACAAAGTGCATCACAGCAAAGCGAACATCGGAAGAACTCTCATGCGCAAACTGGAGTCTGGCCAACTCTGTTTCTCGCAAACAAAGCCTTTGCCTTATATCATCTCAGTGGCGCACCCATGGGGTGGGCCAAGGGGCCCTGCCCTCCCCCAAAAGAAATACAAATTGCGCTATGAATATTGAATTTGAATTATAAATATTTTTATCCGTTCAACTTGGCCCCCTCCAAGATTAAATCCTGGGTGCGCCACTGTGCCATCTAATAAGAGAGGTCAAAACTGAGCGGTCATTTTTGCAAAAATTGAGGACTTTTAAGCAACGGTTCAGTTTCTAGGATGCGTATTTCTTGGCATGATCCATCCACACAAATACCGTTTCACAAAAATTATTCGGCGTTTATAAAACAACTAGCGACGAGGGACGTTTATTTTTTATTTTATTTGATGGTCTCAACATACCCAAACGAACAAGTGGCACAACCGCATTACACGAGGCCTTATCTTTAGTTTAGGAAGAACATATCACAGCAGCCATGCTGAACCACCGCAAAGAAAGATCTTTAAAACCACAGTGTGTGACGTTCATTCAAAGAAAAAGAAAATTAGCTTTTAACCTAAACGCTAAAGAAAAATTCCAATATCCTATGATAACAGTTCGAAAACCATATGATGGCAGATAGAAAATCCAAATGCAATAAACACCCTTTTAAAAAATGCACGCAGTTGTCCAATGGATAGGTCCGTTGTTCTCAGAGAGCAAAAATATCATTTTACACCTCGGGAAAAGTATTTTCGTAGAGAAATAATTTACATCTATCGCGATTGGCTGGCTTTTCGTATCATTCTTTTTGTCATTCTCTTTTTCACCTTAATCCTCTATATATTGATAACTTATCCTAATTAATTTCTTTCAGTATCTACATAAATCACCGTTCCCTTTCATCACGCACATATATATATATATAGAGTGACACTTTCTACCCCTATTCGGTGGCCACCTTTTTTTTTTTGGGGGGGGGGGGGGGGGCAACCAACCTTGGCCGCCATCCACACCTATTCGACGGAACTAGGGCCCGATTATGAACGCTGGGGGCCCCTGGGCAGATGCAATTTGGGCCACCACCCCCTTACGAACATTTATAAAAATAAGAACTATCTATGGGCTATACATACTATTAGAAGTACTAGGTGCATATACCAAAGGGGTTTTGGGGGCCCCTAGCATCAGGGGGCCCTGGGCAAAGTTCCGATTTGCCCATGCGATAAAAAGTCGATTTAATTCATTAAATGATCATTTTTAATAGATTTTTATCATTTTTTAATACATCATTATTGAATACAAGTTGCAACTAATGAGTTACGCATTTTGTGAACTCTAGCATTTTTCTTAACGGTTCAGATATAACGAACCGCCGGATAAAGCGAACAAATCCTTTGGTCCCTTGAAGTTCGTTATAACGGGGTTCGACTGTAAGACAAATACAGCAGTTTAAGCCCCCCCCCCTTCCAAGTGGGTCCTGGGCGGGCGCCCCTGTTGCAACTGACTAGTTGTGCTGCTGTATGTATGTGTATATATATATATATATATATATATATATATATATATATATATATATATATATATATATATATATAATATATATATATATATATATATATATATATAAATATATGTATATATATATATATATATATAATATATATATATATAATATATATATATATATATATATATATATATATATATATATATATATATATATATATATATATATATATATATATATATATATATATAGGCATTTCCAATATTTTTGGTAGCATTCACTATGTTTATCCCTAGGGCCAGACACTCTTCTGTTCTGGATGAGGTTGAAAGGGGAAAAACGTTTGAGAACCAGTGATTGAGTATAAAAAAACGCTAAGAGATCTGATCTATATATATTTTGAGGGGGGCTTACATAACCGGATCATCCCCGGAGAGAGACGAGAAAAAGGGCTGCTCACCTTTCGACTTTCATCCGATGCGCCAGGGGTTCCTCCATGAAGGTCAGTGTATCCATACCGAACATCCAGAGAGAGCAGCGCACTGAAAAAAATCGCACAGCACACTTTCAGCGCGGTCGGTGCAGCATGTCACACGCACAACACACACACACTAGGATGAGAGAGAGACAGAGAGAGAGAGATATCTCAACGGCTGGCACCTCACTCGGCGAGGATCTCGCGTTCTTCTGGCTGCGATCGTTTGTTGCTCCCTCTTCCATTGGCTCACGTGCCCGCCGCCTGACGTCATGCGCCCGTACGCGGAAAAAACGTCACGCGACCCCCGGAACGTGTTCGCGCCGTTCGACCGCAGCGGCGCTGCCTGCGAGCGGAGAGAGCCATCCTTCGCTCGCGGAGCGGTGTCCGCACTTAGATCTCCAACCACCTACGGCACGCAGAATTAGTGCATGCAGAATCCCCCCCCCCCCGTGTATATGTGTGTGTATATATATATATATATATATATATATATATATATATATATTTATATATGTAAGTAAAAATAAAAATAACTCTTAGTAATAATAATAAAAAACTAAGTTAATAATGGTTTAATAGTCCTAAAATACAGTAACCATAGTAAGTCAGTAACTGAGTTTCCATAATCTCCATGGTTGCAAGTTTTATGACGTCAGTCATCTTGCGGTTACATGTACTTAACTTCCCCTCTGTCTAGCGCCAGGCTTGGTGTTCTTTGGTTAAGTAACTCTTTATTCAATATTTATTCAATTCTTCTGTTTTTCATGGATTGTACGGTGTCTGAGTGTGTTTATTGTATAGATCATACTCATCGGAAACAATCCATTGGTTTTTAGACAGTATTGACACCGCTGACGAAGAGATACTGTCTAAAACCTCTTTCATACTTTTCTTTTCATGTTATTTGTTCCTGGCTGCAAGTAGCTTTAGTGCTATTACTGGTATTCTCTTTCATCTATTTCTTATATATATATATATATATATATATATATATATATATATATATATCATGGATTGTACGGTGTCTGAGTGTGTTTATTGTATAGGTCATACTCATCGGAAACAATCCATTGGTTTTTAGACAGTATTGACACCGCTGACGAAGAGATACTGTCTAAAACCTCTTTCATACTTTTCTTTTCATGCTATTTGTTCCTGGCTGCAAGTAGCTTTAGTGCTATTACTGGTATTCTCTTTCATCTATTTCTTATATATATATATATATATATATATATATATATATATATATATATATATATATATATACAGTGGACGCTCGTTAATTCGAACTCAAAAGTTCTCAGAAAAAAGTTCGAATTATCCGATGTTAAGAGAAAATATATAACTTTAAATGTGTATCACTGAAGAAGAAACTCTCCTAGTATGTACAACCCCAGAAAATATATTATACTATGTTATCTAAAGTTAAACATATTAAAAAGCAATACAGACTTACCTTAATCATAAAATGAAGCAGAAGATATGCAGTATAAAGTAAACTTTTATTAAAAATATGAATTACACTTTGGGGAAAAACTATAAAATGAATGTTTGGTTTTGTTTAGTATGCCTACACTGTTCAGCCAGCTTCTCGATTTGAAGTAAACATTTCAATTCCTTTTCAGAGGAAGGTTCCATCTGAATAAATGATTTCAGAGTTTTAATAGATTCCATTATGACTTTGTCCATTATGGCCGCATTAAAAATATCTTTCGGCAGGTAAGTAGAGAAAAGCCCTGGCAGTTTCCTACCGAAATTAGTGCATACGTCTTCGTTTACATCAGAGCTTTGGCCACATACAGTTTGATAAGAAATATTGTGCCTTGAATTAAATCGAGAAAGCCATCCATCACTGCATTCAAAATCTTCAATACCCATTCGACTTGCCAATTCATCAGCCTTCGTCAGCACTAGGGACGCATTTCCCATGCGTTTCCTTCCTCTAGCAAATTTTGATTTTTCCATGAATCTAAAATTGACTCCTTTTTTTCAAATTAGTTGACAAGGCATTTTTTTTAATTCCATAGTCAGCTGCTAACTTTGTTTTACATTCGACATTCTCTACTTTCTTTAAAATTTCTACCTTTGTCTCCAAAGTTAGGGTTTTGTACTTTCCACGTGTAGACATCCTGAATTTTTACACGTTCACACCACACAATGAGGAAGAAAAACTAGACCACATTAACTTGTCTGCACTGCAGTTATAACTGACGCAGCTCCCTAAAGACTAGTTTTTCTGAAATTCTAAGAAAATCGATCCAAATAAAGGAAAATTGCTTTTTATATTTAGCACTAATAAGAAGGACAATAGCTATTAACGTTTAGCGGACATGCAATAGTCTAGGAATGCAGGCATGTGCCTCTTTACACAGAAAAGAAATTTTGACACACAAAATAATAAATACAGTGTGTATTTTCTCCATTAAACGAGGAAAAAGAATTTTTTTTTATCAAATTTTTAGTTCGAATTAACCTAAGTGATAAAAATTTAGTTCGAATTAATGAGATATTTTTAACATTAACTCCAATACAAGATTTTTGGGGCCTTTGGATTAGTTCGAATTAACCGAAAGTTCGAATTAACCGAAAGTTCGAATTAACCGAGTTCGAATTAACGAGCGTCCACTGTATATATAACGGTTCCGTAACTGACTCACTGACTCACTGACATACAACGCACAGACCAAACCGCTGGACCTAAAGGGCTGAAATTTTGCATGGCGATTCTTCTTATGGTGTAGGAGTGCACTAAGAAAGATTTTTGAAAAATTCTTCTTAGATTTTTTAAAAATTTAATTTAAAAGGTGACTGCCTACGTTCGGAGCCAATTTAAAAAAAAATTAAGGATTTTTTTGGTCTTTTATGGTAAAATAGCATTAAAAAAAACTTGCCTGTAAATACCATACTTTTTTTAAAAATTGGTCACTTTGAAGTAATTTTTAATGAAATTTAGCTAAAACGCCTATCACTCTGCACAAAATTCTAATGCTACTATTTTAATTTCCTTCTCACACGTGATACATATAACAGATATCTTCAAAATGACCCACAATCTAAGAGAAATTTTAAAATGCAAAAATAATACAGACAATTTTATGTTCCAATATGAAAATTTTCCCCGATTCGTCATTCCTTTCCTTATAAAAACAACCCCAAACAAAAAAACTATTTATCATACATCAATTATTGTGCGTCATCTCATTAACAATAGCATCTAAAACATTTCCTGAAAATTTTATCAAATTATATGCATTATTATGTGAGATATCATGATAACGGTAGAGATTTGTGCATAAAAACATAATTCTGAGAAAAACGCATTTAAAGTTGTGTGTCACTTCAATTTTGTATCAGACGATGTTTATAAAAATAGCTATAACTCTGCTTCTAATTAATGTAGAGTGAAAATCAAAACGGTTTTGAAAAGAGAAAAGATTGAATTACACGATTCTTGCAAAAAATAAAATTGACCAAAATAGTCAAAAAATGGCATTTTCAACGTAGGCAGTCACCTTAAGCTGTTTTAGTAACTTTTTTAAAGTTTGCATTTAAAATAATAATCTGAGGGTTAAGAAATTTATATCACGAGAAAGATCATAAAAATTCCTTTAATCTTCAACAATTCCTTTAATGAAATCTTTTTCGAATCTTTACATCCATTTTCTGATTTTTTGGTGAATTTTTAAAGATCAAATTTTAGAATTTAATTTATTAAATGCTGAACACGTGATTTCTTTTTCTGGTACTTTAAATAAATTTATCGTCACGTCCATAACAATGAAATAGACAAAAAAATTTTTTTTCCCTTGCTAATGCGGCAGACATTATCAAAAAATATATTAAAATACAGTAAAAGATATGTTCCTCAAACTGTCCTATATTCTTTAGTATGACCTATTACATTTAATTTGAATATTTTCTTCTACATTATTTTGTCTATAAAAATATCTCTTACAATTTATATATATATATATATATATATATATATATATATATATATATATATATATATATACTAGCGGACCCGACAGACGTTGTCCTGTTCAAACGTTGTAATTCTAGCTGAAGTACCCGGCGATGCCCGGAATTTAAAGAATATTTGTAAACCAAAATCAATTTAAAAACTAAACACACTATAAGTAACATAGAAAAGATTTACCCTTTATGATTGGAGCAAAAAATTCTGAAAAGTAAAACATAAAATATATAAATTTATAATAAACCTATAAAAATCCATTAAAAAACTAAACGCAGTATAAATAACATAGAAAAAAAAGCATACGAAATGTTATACATATTAATAATATGAAAACCCAATTAAAAATGTATAAATGCATAATAAACTCCTCAGATTTCAGCTATATTCGGTATTTCATCATAAAAAAGCTGAAAAAATAAAAATAAATAAAAATTAAAAGAAAAAAATAATAAAAGAAAATAAAATAATAATTAAAAAAATTATAAAATAAAAGCTGAAATAAAAAAGCCTTAAAAAAAAGGTGAAATAACAGGTCTAGCAAAATTTACACAACTCTGGATTCGAACCCGGGTCGAGAGCATGGTACTTGCGCGACCTTCCGAACGCGCCACAATGACACGGTGTTCTACTGAGTAAAGTGAAACATATTCGCTATTGGAAAGTTGTTGTGGGCTGGTGATTATAAATGTCAGAGGAGTTTTTAGTCAGAAATAAGTTAGCAGGATAGAAGCTTAGTCTTTAGCTCTTCAATAGGCACAAAGATATAGGCGAGGGGGACTGCAGTAGCGATTAAAAAAGATCTCGTGTCACTTAGCGTGGTTGATTCGAATTTTCCATCGCGTGTCGAGAATATCAATATGCCGTTGGATCTGATCTATTTTAGAGTATAAAATCTGACATCAAAGATTATTATTTTCATTTATTATTCTGGTTTAATATATGACTTGAAACTTTTTGATTTTCTTTATTTTTATCTTTTCGTTCGCTGTTTAGAAACTAAACCTAACGTGGACGCCATTATCCAGAGGGGTGATTCCACAAACTGTAACAGTTTCCATTTACCGGACGCACCCCCTTAAAAATTGTTGGATTTTTATTAATTAATTAAAAATATAAAAACATTTTCTATCGGATCAAATTGTGAATCTAAACCATTCTCGAATCAACCTAATCGCACACACAAAATTTCATAAAAATCAGTCCAGTCGTTTAGGAGGAGTTCAGTTACATACACACGGACAGAAGAAATATATATATAAGATATATATTTACATCAATTGTATACATTGATCGTCGTATTTATTATACATATATATATATGTGATAATAACGGCCCACCATTAGATATCTAAAGCGTATTTAAAATTATCCTGTTAACAAAGCACGACCCCTTTTTCCAAAATTTCAACCTAAAAGTAAAATAAGATAATTTATCGTAGCCCTGCTGATCATGATACAGGCATGTGAAGTAGCTGAACTCAATAACATCCCCAGATATGAGTGTTAGAAGTTATGAGATTCCGAATGTCAGTATAGCGTCAAAATTCTTGACGAACCCTCGAACCACTCTGCATTTATGGGTTTTGTAGCGTCAAAACCACACTTTATAAGAACTTTATGGCCACTTATCCTGCACCCAGGTCATTAGTTCGCGGTTCTAACAAGCCCGGGATCTAGCAGTACAGTCCCCGATAAACTTAAGTGGACACGTGAACTCCATGAATCTAAAGTCGCCCAATTAAAATATTAAGTAATTTAGGCCCTCTGGCGTCAATATCGCAAAACACCCATTTAATATTGCGTGAACAGAAGATTTCTGTCTCTTGGTGACTAACTCTCGTTGCTATCGGACCTGCTGTCCGATAAGATGTAAAATCGGTGTTCTGAATGCGCCCCGTCGGGGACCGGTGACGTTGCTATTGTGTGTTCAGTTGTCAAGATACCTGTGTTTTGCTGAATAATGTTTGTCTACATTAGAATCCGGAATAAATTAATATGCGTCGCATCTCTGTTCTGTGTGTCCCTTCAATGCCTCGCATCTATGTGGGTTTCTTACCCGATGTGTCAACAGCTCTCGTGAAATGGTCTTCATCTCCTGACACTCCGGCTACGTCTACATGTTTGTGTTTCATCTCCTCTACATAGTTTAAGTTAAAGTTTATCGTGCGCGTATGCCTCTCCTCCACGGCGTGAGGTACGGGGCATCACATATATATATATTATTCATTAATTGCATACATTGACCGTTGTATTTAATTTGAATGTACTCCGTAGCGAAGTGCGGGTTTTCAGCTAGTATATATATATATATATATATATATATATATATATATATATATATATATATATATATATATATATATATATATATATATATATATATATATATATATATATATACACTGCTGGCTACTGTAAATGCAACACCCTGAAGGAAGCATGCAAATAACATGAAATTTACAACATGCATTAGCGGAGGTGAGATATGCAAATGATTAGAATTTAAGCGCAGACGCACATCACGCGCGTCTGTGGCGTCACTTGAAAGCACTATTTAAGGCTTGGAGATTTCGACGATTTCAAGTTCGGCAATTGTGTTTTTCTTGTGTTTTTTTCAAAAAAACGATCAATTATGCCTTGTCGAAAACAGCGATCATCTTTTGATCAAGTATCCGAGTTCGACAGAGGAAGGATAGTGACCTACCGAGATTGTGGATTATCTTTCAGGGAAATCGGTAGTCGTGTTGGACGAAACCAAGCAACTGTAATGCGGATATGTGATCGTTGGATGCAGGAGGGTACGACGGACCGGCGTGTTCGATCGCATCCACCTCAGCGCACCACTTCACGTGATGACAGGTAAATTGTGCGCATGGCAGTGACGGATCGCTCAGTCACATCACGAACCATAGCACAGCACATGCAGTCTGTAACGCATCATCCAGTGTCTGCGCGTACCATTCGACGCCGTTTACAGCAGAGTGGTCTGTCCGCAAGACGTCCATTGCTTTGTCTACCCTTGACGCAGAACCACAGAAGTCTCCGCCGCCAATGGTGCGATGACAGAAGGATGTGGACGGCAGAATGGAATGAAATTGTCTTTACTGACGAGTCACGCTTCTGTCTGCATCACCACGATGGTCGCATTCGAGTCTGGAGACACCGTGAAGAGAGGATGCTGAACAGCTGCGTTATGCACCGCCACACTGGTTCTGCACCGGGTATTATGGTATGGGGCGGTAATGGATATCACTCTCGCACACCTCTAGTACGCATTGCCGGTACTTTAAACAGCCAGCGCTACATCTCCGAGGTGTTGGAGCCAGTTGTCTTTCCTTACCTTCAGGGCTTGCCCACAGCCATATTTCAACAGGATAATGCGCGAGCACACGTGGCACGCATTGTCCAACGGTTCTTCGTCAATCGCCAGATTGAATTGCTTCCCTGGCCGCCTCGCTCTCCGGATCTTTCGCCGATAGAAAACATGTGGTCCATGGTTGCTCTACGATTGACCCAGATTCCATCCCCAGCTGCCACAGCAGATCAACTTTGGCAACGTGTGGAAGCTGCTTGGTCTGCTGTACCCCAAGAACTCATCCAAAGTCTCTTTGAATCAATGCCGAGGCGTGTGGCAGCGGTGATCTCCAACAATTGCGGCTACTCTGGCTACTGATTTTGGCAGGAACCACACTTCACAGAAGTCTATAAATTTAATTATTTGATACTTGGTCAACATGTTATCTACAAAATAAATTTTGTTGTGATATCTCTTGTCTTTCTTGGTGTTGCAACTTGGGTGGCCAGCAGTGTATACAGTCGGACCCCGTTATAACGAACTTCAAGGGACCAAAGATTTTGTTCTCTTTATCCGGGGGTTCGCTATATCCGAACCATCAAGAAAAATGCTAGAGTTCACAAAAGGTATAACTCATTAGTTGCAATGTGTATTCAATAATGATGTATTTAAAAATATAATAAAATCTATTAAAAATGATCATTAATGAATTAAATCAACTAAAATCGATTACATTAAACTGGCACAATACTAATTAAATTAAGTACAATAGGAAAATGACGGGACCAAAATTTCGTTCGTTATATCCGTGAGTTCGTTATATACCGGGTTCGCTATAACGGGGTTCGACTGTATATATATATATATATATATATATATATATATATATATATATATATATATGCATATATAGAAGCATACACACACGCACATATATCTGTACCTTGGAACAAAAAGGGCCAATGTCCAAAATTTTGAAATTTCAGTGAACTGCAGGAGTGAAATCGGGGTAATAAATTTATCTCCTTCAAAACAATCGCCAAAGGAGTCTGTACCATGTTTCCTACGTTTCTTCAAGTCATCGAAACACTGTGTTTAGGCGTTGGATCTGACCGTTCGCAAAATACGCAAAACATTTGATTTAATATCCGAGGCGTTTTCAAATCTCTGTCCTTTCAAGGCCATCTTAAGCCTCGGAAAAATTAAAAAATCAGCTGGCGATAAGTCGGGAGAATATGGTGGGTGATTTATCACTGTAACTGAATGCTTAGCAAGATATTGTTGTACAGAAATTGCTGTATGGTGCAGGGCCCGCTCCAGCCCAGAGAGGTTTTTTTTTTCTTTGTTTGTGGGGGGGGGGGGGGGCAACGTCAGCTCTTAGGGTTAAATATATAGTGGCTGCCAAAAGTGTTCGTACACTTACGATTTTCAATGAAATAGGGGTCTATCCATTAATTAAAATGAATATTTCAGAATGGGTATTTAATAACAAGATCTATAATCTATTCTTAACAAAACTACGGGAAATATTTTAAAAACATAATAAAACTTTATTTTTAAGAAACCAGTAATCAAAAAGTAACAAAAACTTTCTCACAAAACTCATCGTACACTGAAATATTTTCGGATAAATTCATAATTAAAATTATCGTCTGGCGCTTTATTTTTATTTTTGAATTATGGTGGCATTTGAAATATTGTTTGGCTTTAATTTTTCTTGCCTACTCCGTAATATTCTATTTATTATTTAAAAATGGCTCGTAGTCGTAAAGAAATAACAAACAGCATTCGAAAATTGATTATTTTTGATTATAGTAGTAGTCAATCAGTTCGAAATGTTGCTAAATTACTTAATTTATCCCATTCTACTGTGCAGTATGGGATAAAACGCTTTAAAGAAGAAAATCGGATCGAAAACAAGGTAAGAAAATGTCGTCCGGCAAAGTTAACAAAGCGTGATCAGAGATTTATAATTAGAAAATTTGTGAAAAAACCACGTTTGAGTGCTGTAAAAGTTTCTGCAGAATTTAATGAAACATTTTCTACTTCAGTTTCACCTGAAACTGTTCGACGAGTTCTCAGAGCAGCTAGATTACAGGATCGTTCTCCCCGTAGAAAATTTTTTGTGAGTGAGAAAAACAGAAAGCTTAGGCTTTCCTTTGCACTATCAATGATAAATAAGCCCCAAACGTATTGGAATAATATCTTATTTGCCGATGAAAGCAAGTTTAACATTTTTGGTGCTGATGGGCGTATAATTGCATGGAGAAGAAAAAAATGAGGAACTTAATCCCAAGAACTTAGTAGGAACAGTTAAGCATGGCGGTGGAGGTGTCTTTGTGTGGGGGTGCATGTCAGTATCAGGACTAGGTAATTTGGTATTTATTGATGTCATAGTGAATCATGCTGTTTATATAAATAATTTAAGAGACAATTTAAAATTATCAGCCCAAAATTTGGGTATTGGAAACAACTTTATTTTTTATCAAGATAACGATCCTAAGCACACGGCTCTCAACGTTCGCATCTGGTGTCTCTATAATTGTCCATAAGTTTTGAAAACACCACCTCAATCGCCAGATTTAAACCCAATAGAACATATTTGGGGAGAACTGGAGGTTCGAGTACGACATTCACACGAAAAGCGAACTAAAAACAATTATGATGGAAGAATGGATGAACATTGATGCTGAAATTACAAAAAAACTAGTGCAATCTATTCCCAGACGTTTAAAAGTTGTTGTAGATGCTAAAGGATATCCTACTAAATATTAATTTAACGAAAAATTAGAATATATATAATAAAGTTTTACTATGTTTTCAAAATATTTCATGTAGTTTTGTTAAGAATATACTCTAGATCTTATTATTAAATGCCCATTCTGAAATATTCATTTTAATCAATGGATAGACCCCTATTTCATTGAAAATCGTAAGTGTACGAACACTTTTGGGAGTCACTGTAGATATATACTCGTCAAAAGTGAAATTGCAAAACCATGAAGGAATGCTCGTAGCGATGTGAAAATAACAGGATCGGTAGAGGTAAGACACATATGCCGATGATTAAAGAAACAAAAAAAGATATAAAAAATTAAACTGTTTATTCAGTATCTAATGTGCCCACCACGGGCAGCCACGGTACAGGCTCTAAACGGCGAGGCATACTATCTATGAGACTGTTAATGGTCTCCTCAGATATTCCTTGCCAAGCCGAATCCACTGCAGCTCTCAGTTCCTCTACGGCAGTGGTTCCCAACCTTGGGTACGCGTACCAGTATCGGTACGCGGACAAGCAGCTACCGGTACGCGAATGATTTTACAATTTAAAACAAAAATCTATTAAAAATCTGTATTACAAAATAAAAGAGAAATGACTGTAATAACTAATAATCCATACGTTTTAATATTTTAGTTTGGAATTTCTTATCCATTGTTTGTGTTGTAATACTTTATCGGGATTTACCTAATCTCAAAAGATGCCGTCTACACCTCAATGTGTTATCTATGACCGCCCCATAAAAATTTGGCACTCGCCTGCGAAATATAACTGTGTCTATAACTGTGTTTGCGAATTATAACTGTGTCTGAGAAGTTTCTTGCCAAGCAGTAAAATTTTTAACGCCATTTGCGACCCCATATTTATGTGAAAAATGATTTTGTGCAATGACTGCGATGAAAACCAAATATAGAGCTTTGCTGGACAATGAATCGGATCTTCGCCTTAAACTGACAAACACTGAGCCCGATATTACTTCTTTAGTTAATAATAAACAGGTCGAACCTTCTCACTAATTATACATTTTTTTAAAGTGATTATTATATTTTATGTATATGTTTAGCAATAAAAACGTATCCCAAGTTACTTGTCTTTATTACAAATGTTTTAAATTGCATTTTATTACCCATTTCAAAATATTTGGTCTACCGGTACGTCATCGAATTTTTTACAACGTACAGGTACGGTACTATGAAAAGGTTGGGAACCCCTGCTCTACGGTATGCGGCTGCGGTGCCCTGTGCTCCGCAAGTCCGATGGCACCCCACACATGCTCAATGGGAGAGAGGTCGGATGAGGCTGCCGGCCAAGAAAGGATGTGAATTCCATTGAGACCGTTCACAGTGGGACGTGCGACATGAGGCCAGGCATTTTACTGCTGGAATAACGCGCCGGGGGCGGCCTGCACAAGTGGCCGACCCACAGGCATATCAACTTGTGTTACGTACCGGGCCGATGTTAAACTGCCAGTAATGTGCACAAGGGTTGTCCGCTGTCCGCACATGATGCCACCCCAAACCATGAAGCCCGGTGTGGCGTTCGACAGTATGGGCTTCCATGTAACGTTCTCCGGCAAGCCGCCACACACGTCCACGACCGTCATTCCTCCATAAACAAAGTCGGGATTCCTCTGAAAACAATACCCGGTGCCATTAGTCCGTCCAGTAACGATCACGTCGACACCAAGCCAGACGGGCAGCCCTGTGTCGAGTGGTTATAGGAACCCCAGTGGCTGGCCCATCTGATAATGGTAGGTAGGTTTGAATATGACTTACCGGGGCGAACGGGTCAACCACGAAACGTTCGCCGAAATTGCCATCAGTGCCATCTGACGTGCACCTGGATGATCCACTGCCTCTTTGCCGTGTTCTCAGATGGTCGTGCGACGCATCTCTGAATTATACTGACGTTCCGTCCAACACGACTGGCAATTGCGCGCATGGAGAAACCGAGATCATGCAGTTCTAGGACACGTTCTCGTTCCTCAGACGATAACTGCTGGTATTCAGCTCGCTGATGTGTCCGAGGCATTTTCTACCCTTCTTCCAAGTTCCATTACAACAATAATCTGCCATTGATAGCATATACAGAGCGCGCCAGCTACTGGCTTTTATAGCCAGAAACTGGGTATCATGTGACCAGATGCGCACGCGAATTTAATCATTTGCATATGTCTCTGACATCTACCAATCCTGTAATTTTCTCCTCGCTACGCGCATTCCTTCATGGTGTTGCAATTGCAATTTCCCTTTTGACAAGTATATATATATATACGATTTATGCGAAATCTCTTCTTATGCCATAGTAATATTCTCTGTTGCAATGCGTAGCCAGAGACGCACCAAACCCTTCTTCCTGCGACATTCTTGAGGGGACAGTCGATGGTTGAATGACCCCGGCTTGGCAATTCGAAGCGTGGTGTGAAAAATGCCCTGTGCACGGGGGAGAGAGAAGTGCAGACCTCCAGAGGGAGAGGTTGTGTTTTGGACTCCGTGCGATAAGCACGAGAGATTGTATTTAACGGGAGCGAGAAAGCTGCCCTATCTTTTGTTCTGTTGAAGGGAAGCGAAGCATTGCGCTCCCGTGATTATTGTTATATTGTACCGGAGACAGTGAAAGTAGGCTCTCCGGCATATCGTAATTGCTGTCTACATTAATAAATGATGATGATTGAGTTTTAACAAGTCTAGTTGATTTATGACTCAAGTGTGTTCTTATACACCCCCTAGACGCCGCCACGTAGACAGGAAAGTCTACATATATATATATATATATATATATATATATATATATATATATATATAGTTGGTTCTCTGTTTAACGACGCTCTACTTAACGACGATCTCTATTTAAAGACGATATTTCCCGGTCCCGGTCCCTCCGACGTAAAAAAATTCTATTTTAAGACGATTTTGTTTCTATTTAACGACGATTTTTTCTTACATGATAAACTTTTTCCTCAACATTTTATTTACAGGAGGGTTACTTTCTGTGGGGGAGTTTGGTTTCAATAACAGACCCGGTTTATGTTTGTTGCAATCATAGACTTGTTGCAGTGGAAAAAACCGGGGGAGGGGGGGGATTACTGTTTCTCGGAAGATCGAACATTCTTCCCTGGTGGATCGAATTTCTTAGTGCGGATTGTGGAATCACTCTATTGTACCTACCATGTTGTCATGTGATTTACGAACTGTCCAAAAGCACCCCTCTCTCACTCCTTCTGGGAAGCACGTGTTCATGTTTAGAGAATTCATGGTTGTGTGTAGGAGCTCATTCCAGTACGAATACGAGGTGAGCAGAGCAAAATGGCATCAAAGCGAAAGCATCTTAGCTACACGAAAAAGTGAAAATTATTGAAAACTGGGAAGAAAGTGTTGGAATAACAAAAGTCCAATTCGCAAGGCAATTTCAGCTACCCGAGTCTACTCTCAAAGGCATTTTAGCAAGAGAAAATTCTTGAAGCAGCACAAAAATTTGGTTTGGGATCCAAATCCAAATGGCAGAAAATTCAATGTGGCCGATCAGAAGAGTTTGAGAAGGCAGTCCTGCAATGGTTTCATCAAGCAAGAGCATCTAACATTCCAATTTCCGGAGTGATATTTAAAGAAAATGCTATTATTCTGGCAGAAAAATTTGGAATGCAAAATTTTCAGGCTTCGTCTGTTTGGCTAACAAAGTTCAATGAAAGATACGGGCTTGTATTTAAAAGCATATCTGGCAAAAATGGCTCCGTAGATGAAAAAATAGTGGATGAATGGAAAATAGTGCTGAAGGGGATATTAGATGGATATGATGAGAAGAACATATTCAGTGCAGATGAGACGGGCCTATTCTACAATATGGTGCCTAATAAAACCTTAATGTATATGGGCGAAAAGTGTTTTGGTGGAAAACACAGTAAAGAACGATTGACTGTTTTACTGTGCACTAATTCGGATGGATCTGAGAAATTTCCACCTTTAGTTATAGGCAAATCAAAGCAACCAAGGTGTTTTAAGAATATCACCAGGAAACCTTGTGAGTACCGCAATAGCAATAAAGCGTGGATGACATCACAAATTTTTATTGACTGGATTAGAAAATTTGATGCAAAAATGCATCGAGAAAAGAGAAAAGTTTTACTTTTAATCGACCGATGCACTGCACATACTCCAAATATCCCTAGACTTACAAATTTGACTATCCATTTCTTACCAGCTAATTGCACTAGCAAGTTGCAGCCATTAGACCTGGGTATCATTCGCAGTGTGAAAGCATACTACGGAAAGTCTTTAATTAGGAAATTAATAAACAATTCGGCTGACAGTAAAAAATTAGAAAATTTACAATCTTGGAAGCAATGCACATGATAACATCAGCATGGAAAGAAGTTTCTTCATCCACAATAAAAAACTGCTTTCGCGTTGCTGGAATTCACAAAGAACTTGTAGTGGAACTGCAAAGTACGGATGTAGAAATCAACGAAGATGACATTACCCCTGAAGAATGGAGAAGTCTTGTTGAAGATGAGGATGTTTCAATTCAAGATTTCTACAATTGTGATAAATATGTTTTAACAACAGATTTCAGAAATGTAGAACAAATTTATGAAGATATTGTAAACGAAAACACAGTGTCAGACGAAGAAGGTGAAGTTGAAGACACGGAAAACGAGACACTGCCACCGTCATACACAGATGCAATTTCTGCTCTAGATGTTCTCCGACGCTATATTACATCGAAAATGGAAGGTGACTCATTTAACATTTTAGAAAATCTGGAAAAGAGAATAACGAAAACAAGGCGAATGAAGCAATCAACACTTTTTGATTTTTTTAATAAGTAATTTATTGTATTGTTTGTACTCTTTTTTTTTCAATGTAATTTAAAATAACTTTTTGTGAATAAAATAATGATGATAATAAAAATAACATTTTTAAACACGCCAATATATTAAGAAATATAAATGACAGTCCTAAGCCTGTAAAGTGTGAAGGGAAATGTTATTTTTTCACAAATTCTGTTTAAGGACGATCTCTACTTAAGGACGATTTTTCACGGTCCCTTGAAAGTCGTTAAACAGAGAACCAACTGTATATGGAAATACCAAAATAATGGAAACAACAGTCAATATAAGTGGTGTTTTGAGTGTGCTTTGGATTCATCAAAAGACAAGTTTGGCCACCAGTATCTTTTTATAGCAAATTGTGGATATACACTCTTAGACAAAAAAAGACGCACCAAGAAGGGGTAATGCAAATTGGACACAAATTGATATGCATACAGGTTTGGAAGAAGAATGCAAAAATTTTAAAGTTGGGTGGACAATCAAGGAACACGTAACACTGCAGCGCATCTTAACTGCGCAATTGGCTGTATATTGAAGAGGAGAAATTTCGATTCCAGGTCAAAAATTCTTTGCGAATTTCATTTCGTGTACTCAGGTAGACAGTAACTATGCCTCGCATACAGGTGCGCGAACAATATGCGCAGATGTCAGCATTTGAGAGAGGACGTGTAGTTGGGCTCAAAGAAGCCGATTGGTTTAATTGGCGAATCGCTCGACATTTGGATAGGAACGATGCCACTATTAGACGATGTTGGCAAGAATGGGTGAACCATGGCCGGACACAGCGTCAAGAAGGAAGCGGTCGGCGTAGAGAAACGACAGAACGTGAGGACCGAGCAATCGTCAGAGCGGCACTCATAGCCCCAGATTCATCATTATCATCGATCGTACGGGCAACTGTTGTTTCATTGACCGCAAGGACCATTCATAGGCGGCTCAGAGAAAGGGGGCTGAGACCACGGCGCCCTTTGCGCCGACTACCATTGACCTTTGTGCACCGACTAGCCCGTTTGCAGTGGTGTCAGGCACATTCGACCTGGAATGTCACTGACTGGAGTAGAATTGTCGTCATTGATGAGTCCCGCTTCGAATTGAGCCCCGATGACCAGCGAATACGTGTCTGGAGACACCCCGGACAGCAGGGGGATACCAACCTGACTGTCTTTCGTCATAGGGGCCGACAACCAGGAGTGATGGTCTGGGGTGCCATTTCATTTCTATAGCAGAACCCATTTGTCTGTCGTCCACGGTACCCTTGCAGCACAGCGGTACGTCGACGATATTCTACGCCCCGTTGTGTTGCCCTTCATATCACGCCATCCTGGGCTGACAATTCAGCAAGATAATGCCCGCCCGCACACGGCGAGGGGTTTCTACTACTTGTCTTCGTGCTTGCCCAACGCTACCTTGGCCAGAAAGGTCGCCGGATCTCTTCACCATTGAGTACGTTTGGGGCATTGTGGATAGGGCCCTCCAACCAGCTCGGGAATTTGACGATCTAACGTGCCAATTGGACAGAATTTGGCACTATATCCCGCAGGAGGATATCTGCCACCTCTATCGGTCAGTGCCAAGCCGAATAACTGCTCGCATAAGGGCCAGAGGTGGACCAACGCGTTATTAACTTTTTCACTTTGTGAAGCTCTTTCTCTTGAATAAGTCATCCAATTTTTCTCAAATTGTAATCATTCTTTTTCTGCACATGTTAATCGCATCTACCGATTTTCGTCCCATTCGGATAACTTTTTCTTTATGCGTCTTTTTTTTGTCTAAGAGTTTATTTTTATTCATAGAGAGTTTTGCTCGGTCACGTGGGCCTTCAGAAACCTGAAAATTGAGCCGATTCCGAATCAGTCACGAGAGCGGTGACGTCATATATGCCTCTTTAACTCCCCCAGGTGAACGGGCATGTGACGTCGTCCATTTCTCATTCATAGATAGTTATGCTCGGCCACGTGTGCCTTCAAACACCCGAAAATTCGTCGTTCGAGCCGATTCCGAATGACGTCATAACCGCTGAACACTGTATGGAAGTGTTTCCTTCAGCTTTTTTTTTTTTTTTTTTTTTTGTTTTTTTTTTTTTTGCTCATAGACAGTTAGTCAGCAAGAAATAAAAAATGCTTTAAATTTTTGGCGCAAAGTGTTGCGATGTATAGTAGATGTAACTATCACACTTGCTATAATTAATTTACTTTTCCGAGCCCATAGGATTACAGATCTCAAAAATGAATAAAATTCGCAAGGAAATTTTCTAGAAATTACTTATTAAATTACTTTCTCGCTATGATGATGTTTTAGCAGATCTACTAAAGAAACCCAAAGTCAGTACCAATTACTTTAGTCCGGTTATACAAAATGAATTAATTATTTGATTGTACTTGAAATTAATATCCAAATTAAAAGGGAAATAGAAGAGGCCGCTTTCATAACAATAATAACAGATACAACGCAAGATTCATCAAAAATCGAATAGGTAAATACCGTATTCCGTTATGTTATACATCCATGTCCATAAATTAAGGATAATGCCAGCTCCGGCAAATAAAGGTTCAGAAACAAAACAAACGTGACTTATTCATAAAGCCCATTTTTTAAACAAAAGATAAAGAACAAAAAAGATGGTGTATGTATGATACCATTCATAAAAACTACGATTTTTGCTCCCTGGAGCAATTGTAAAAAAATATCCTTTACAAAAACTTAATATTACATGGTTGGTATGATGGTTAATACATTGTATGTCTCCCATGCGATGAAATACAATCCAGACAACGCCTAGGCACGCTGAGTATCAAATTATCGAGCTGATCTTGGGGAAGATTACTCCACTCAGCAAGAAATGCTCTCCCAAGTTCCGGTAAACGTACGAGGTGGTTGACGGGCTGCAACTCGTCGGCCAAGCATGTCCCACACAAGCTCTATCGGATTCAAGTCAGGTGAGAATTCTGGCCATTCCATACGGGTGATATCCTCAGATTGAAGGCATTCGTTTACGATGTTTGCTCGGTGAGGACGGGCGTTGTCATCCATAAACACAAATTCTGCGCCCATGGCACCCCTAAACAAACGTACATGTTGTTCCAGAATGATGTCCCGATAAATGTGACAGTTCATGGTTCCGATTTGAACATGCAGATCTGTTCTGGAGCCCAGTATAATTTCACCCCAAACGAGCAATCCTGCACCACTGTAACAGTGTCGTTCAATGATGTTGTCTTGGTGGTAACGGGTACCTGGCGTTCTCCATATGAAAGTCCGAAGTGAATCAGACTGCAAGCTAAACCTGGACTCGTCGGAAAACATCACAAGACCACTGTGAGGATGTCCACATTGCATGTTCTCTACTCCAGACTAATCACTGCCGACAGTGATTTGCCGTGAGCGGAACACATCTGACAGGCCTGCGATTATATAGACCAATATTTCCCAAACGTCTGTACACAGCTTGCCCTGAAACTGTGGTACCCGTGGCTGCAGCTAGCTGACGAGACAGGTCGTATGCTGTACTCCGTCTGCTTCTTTTGGCATTTACTGCCAAATACTGGTTTTCATTCGGCGTTGTAACTCGGGGGCGACCTGTACTGTAACGTCTACTGACATTTCCATCATCTTGGAATCGTTGCCAAAGCCTAGAGATGACACTTTGGACAATTCCAAGTTCCTCGGATACTTCCATCTGAGTACGTCCACATTCCAGGCGGCCGATAATTCTACCAGGTAAACAATCCTCCACATGCGTCATAACCATTCGGTTATGGCACTGAGCGGCTTACAGAACGATTGTGAACAATTTTACTTCTTTGCCACCATTCCTTATATACCCCTCTCTTACACTCTCGTCATTGTGGCGTACTATGGGCGTCATCTGATGGCTTCCTGTAATTTGCATATTATTCTTGAAGATGTGTGTGATAATTCTACAGAAGAAATTTTCCGTTCGAATTTGAGTTCGATTTCCGTGTGATTCTGAATTATCCTTAATTTATGGACACGAGTGTAATAAAAAAAAAGAAAATGAGAAACCAGTCGAGCTACAAATAATGGAAATGTTTAGTGGATTTACTCAGGTTACTGATCAAACATCACAAGGATTACGTAAGGCCTGCACACGTCGTGAGGCTGGACTCAATTTTAAGTGGAAAAAGCCTCCCTAAATACGACCATTTTAAGTAAGATTGACAGGATCGTTAACAAGTCGTTAAAGAAGTCGTCGACGGACAATTCAATTTAAGGTAAACCAATGATAGCCACCGCAGCTCCCTGCGACACGAGATGTGCGGACACACAAGTGGACTGGAAAACCGGAGACTCGTTTTCCCACGCTGTGGTCGGATTCAGTAGAAGCTTCTAGAACTTTCTGATAGAGACGATATAAAAGGAAGAGAGAACGGAATAGGGATCGCTATGAGCTACGAACGGACAGGAGAGAATGATTGAGACGTATTTGCTGTCTCTATGCTGGACTTTAGATTGAAATGAGTTATGATTGAGACGTATTTGCTGTCTCTATGCTGGACTTTAGATTGAACTGAGTTATGACTGACTCTCTCTCTCTGTGGTTTTCGAGTGATGATTGTGCTGTTTGAGGAAATATTGTATCATAGTTCGTGTATATAGAAATATGAATAAACAAGAGACTTGTATATATGTAATGAAAGTGTAGTTTCTGTGTCCATGAAACCCATAAACGAGCCATTTAA
>OU015497.1:14135318-14315318 GCA_907164885.2 Dolomedes plantarius | reverse complement strand
AATAACATATTTCTGACGGCCCTTGGCTGAAAGGGTTGGGAGTTTGAGAGTCTGTCAGGGGTGTAGAACCTCGGGAGAAATCGGATGACATCTAGGAACTGGATTGTTTGAGACAAACCTGACGGGGAAATGTATGTCTTAGTAATGTATATACAGGTAGCCCTCCTTCAGCACGGCATCTTACAACACGGTTTCGCTCTAACGCGATCGGATCAATTGCGAACACCCTCGTATAACACTGCAACCTGTAACACGGTTTCGCTCTAACACGATAAAGGAAAATTGCGAAAACCTTTGTACAACACTGTACTTCTACAGCACTAGGTAACATGATTTTTGTTTAATACATTTAAAAACTAAATTACCTTAAACTAATGGCGGGAAGGAATAATGAACTGCAGTGGCTTTACATGAAAATGTATAAACAAATTATAATTTATTAATTTATAACTCTATTCTGATGCCATAGCGGAAAGCGTCCTGCACAGTTTACACGTGTGACGTAATACCCCCACGTGTACGAACGCGGCGTTGTTCGAATTCGTGCTGATGACGTCGGCAGATGCACTATTGATTTAGCTTAGATAAGATGTACAGTTTAATCTCTTTATGAGAAGCTTTGATTTGATCCGGTCATCCCGGATTAAAGCCGGAAGTTGCTTATATGGAAATTTAAAAAAAAAAATGTTTGTTTTTAATAAGTTTTCGGAACGTACCCCCCCCCCCCCAACCTCATTTTGTACTGGCTCTGAGTCTCATATAACACGGTTTCACCCAACACAGCCTTTTCTAGGAACTTATCTACCATGTTATAGGAGGGTTACCTGTATGTATATATGCATGTGTGTATACTATATATTGTAACGTCCTCGGTGGAAAATGAGACACACGAGAGACAATTATGTAACACAGAGCTTGTATTAAACAAATAAAAATTTACAGTATGTACAGGGCAGAGAGTCTAGGCTCCTCTGCATATGAGAGGTTCTATAGGAACCAAAATATCTTCTATAAGTCTCTCAACGGAGATGTATCTCTCCACTCGTAAAATCGGGAGCCGAGACAGCCATTTTTCAGGCCTTCGGTCCGCACAGCGCCCTTTCGGCACCGTTTGTCGACGGAATGATTCGAGGCTCAACGACACAGCTACCCTCTCCGGTTGCCTCCCACGCACTGCTTTCTCCTTTTGTTTTTTCAGCCAGCTGGCCGGGGGGGGGCGCAGGAGCGACCCACGATGGTTTCTTGGAACCGGGCAGAATTCGTAAAGGGGTGGGCTTTTGCTTGGGCGGCCCTTTTTCCCCGAATAGGGCCAAGAAGTAACAATATATATATATGTGTGTATGTGTGTGATACGCCCGGTGGCTTAGTGGTTAAAAGCGTCAATCTGTCACTCCGCAGGTCCAGGGTTCCACCCTGCGACTGGGCAAGGTCGACTGTATATATATATATATATATATATAGCTAGCTCGATCTATCGTTCTTAAAGGGACCGATTGCACTAAACGGTAAATGCGAGAAAACTCTGGATGCGGGAACATAACAAAGAAATATTATCATCGGGACTGGAGGAAATAAATGACACATACGAGAAAACGATTATGCGGGGAACGATCGATCGAGATTCTACTGCATATATACACAGTAGCATCGATTCTAGAGCCGCGAATAAAAGAGATGGACGGGCATGATGATAGGTACGACTATTTTACCACTAAACGTCTGGCAGGTGTTCCCGTGATATGTCGAATCATGCGCTCTGACGAGACAAGGAAACGTGACTTCGAATGAAAATGCTTTTTTTTCTGTCTCGCTTCCTGCAGGAGAGTGACGCTACATGTCTGTCAGGACATTTTCGGCGATAGGCCTCCGTTAGAATGACCAAGGGCAATGCTTGCATAATTGATACAGTTGTCCCGCGTCTAGACCTTTTCGGGTTACCTATTTATCTATATCTATCTATCTATCTATCTATATATATATATATGTGTGTGTGTGTGTGTAGGTAGAAATCACGGGGCTAGACTCAATACCGAACCCAGACACTCTTATACACAGAATAAATCAGTACTCAACAAGACAGAGTCACGTCACTTCCATGTACACACTATATTGACATTAAGGACTATTTACAGATAGTGAATTACAGCACATATATCATCACAAGTCAGGCCGCGCCACGCCCAACGGCGGCTCCAGGAGAGGGGGGGGGGGTGTAGTAGGGGCAATTGTCCCCCTCCCCCCCCAAAAGAAATGCCCGGCGAATTTCTTTTCATAGCCTAAAATTATATAATCCTAGACCTAATGCTAAATGAGTATAAATTTAAAATGAGAGGATGTTTATTTCATATATATATATATATATATATATATATATATATATATATATATATATATATATATATATATATAAAAGTATAACCCTATGAGCCGACGTCGCCCCCTCCACCCCAAATCTCTGGACTCGTGCCACTGACCAGGCCTCCAGGGATGTGAAAAGGACTAACGTCACAGCCCGTCTGCTGCTATAGGCACGTCTTGCAGGGTCGAGAACCTATCCCTGTCTCCCGTAGTTCATCCCTTTACTTGTATTAGCGCTGTTGTCGCATAATGTGCGAGGCATACATAACTCCTAGCAGGCGCCATGGGTTAATACAATTCCCATATATATATATATATATATATCTTATATCTATATATATAAAAGAGCTTGTCTGTTTGTTTGTCCGCTATAGAATCATAGACTGTTTCACCCACCGGGACAAAATTCGGCACAGTTAATGTTTAGGACCCGATAAACTTAAATCAGCAAAAACGAAGTTTGGGGCTCAATTAGTTTTTTTAAAATTAATTTTTTAATGATTTTTTGTGCCCGTAAGAGGTGCGAGACCCCCTGTGGATGCAGACGTTCAGTGAAATCCGAACCTATCCCTCTTCCCCCGCGCGGGAGAAGAGGGGTGCGCGGGGGGTGAGAGCTTCATGGTAATAAATTTTTGCCGTGCCTAACTGACTGACTAACTGACAGATAACGCACAGTCCAAACCATTGGACATACAGAGCTGAAATTTTGCATGGTGATTCTTCTATAGTGGAGTTTAGACTGGAGGGGTGAACTGAGAAAGATTTTTGAAAAATTCTTCTTCGATTTTTTGAAATTAAATTTTTAAGCTTTTTTTTTTAATTTGTAACATTAAAAATTTGTAACTTTTTTTAAGTTTGCATTTAAAATGATAATCCGAGGGTTATAAAATTTATATCACGAGAAAAATCATAAAAATTCCTTTAAAACGAAATCTTTTTCGAATCGTTACCTCCCTTTTCTGATTTTTGGTGAATTTTTAAAGATTAATTTTTAGAATTTAATTTATGAAATGTTGATCACGCGGTTTCTTTTCTTTTTGTGATACTTTAAATTAATTTTACGTTACGTGCATAACAACGCAATAAATTGACAAAAGAAATATTAAAATACGGTAAAAGATAAAATTTAACCACTAGACTAACTGAGATGGGAGTTTTTTAAGAATGTAGTTCAAATTAGTGTGTTTTAACACAACTTTCCCGACTCTGCTTTTTGCCCTTTGTTATTTGCAGTTTTTCTCATCGCTTGAACCGATTTACAATTTGCTTTTTCTACGGTTTTTGGCCTTAGGAAAATTAAAAAGCGATACGGTTTTTGGTCTGTCGACAATAAAAAACCGAATTACCAAAGTAAGGAAAATAGGCTTCATGTGAAATCGCGCCTTACTTTGAATAAATAAAAGGGGTATCTTTCACTTTACCTCTTGGGTGATGTGGAAAAAAGTGCGTCTCTTGGGTGATGTGGAACAAACTGAGCTTTTAAGGGAAAAATAAATAATAAAGGCAAATGTAAATTATAAAACTTATTTCTAATTAAACAGTGGATCAAACAAATCTAATTAAATCTAATTAAACAGTAAACTTATTCAATCCAAACGTGCGAATCACGCAACACTGTGTTATTAATTCTCAATAAAATCAGACGTATAATCAGACGAAGGTCCGCAGGCTCGAAGTTTCTTTCTTTCTTATTGTTTGTATATCATTTCAGTAGAAACGCGCTAAGCGCATTCTGTCTGGCTAGATGAACATGAAGAGCGGGGGTTGCAGCCCAGTATTTTTTTGATGGAATGCATCAAAATTTTTATATCTATATATCTACCCGGGCATCGCCGGGCAATAATGCTAGTATATATATATATATATATATATATATATATATATATATATATATTATATATACAGTGGACGCTCGTTAATTCGAACTCGGTTAATTCGAACTTTCGGTTAATTCGAACTAATCCAAAGGCCCCAAAAATCTTGTATTGGAGTTAATGTTAAAAATATCTCATTAATTCGAACTAAATTTTTATCACTTCGGTTAATTCGAACTAAAAATTTGACAAAAAAAATTCTTTTTCCTCGTTTAATGGAGAAAATACACACTGTATTTATTATTTTGTGTGTCAAAATTTCTTTTCTGTGTAAAGAGGCATATGCCTGCATTCCTAGACTATTGCATGTCCGCTAAAGGTTAGTAGCTATTGTCCTTCTTATTAGTGCTAAATAGAAAAAGAAATTTTCCTTTATTTGGATCGATTTTCTTAGAATTTCAGAAAAACTAGTCTTTACTATAGATTCTAGGGAGCTGCGTCAGTTATAACTGCAGTGCATACAAGTTAATGGGGTCTAGTTTTTCTTCCTCATTGTGTGGTGTGAACGTGTAAAAATTCAGGATGTCTACACGTGGAAAGTACAAAACCCTAACTTTGGAGACAAAGGTAGAAATTTTAAAGAAAGGAGAGAATGGCGAATGTAAAACAAAGTTAGCAGCTGACTATGGAATTAAAAAAAAAGCCTTGTCAACTAATTTGAAAAACAAGGAGTCAATTTTAGATTCATGGGAAAAATCAAAATTTGCTAGAGGAAGGAAACGCATGGGAAATGCGTCGCAAGAAGTTTTAGAAAAAGCTCTACTGCTATGGTTCCAGGATGTTAGATCTCGAAATTTTTCGGTAAATGGCCCCTAGTGCTGACAAAGGCTGATGAATTGGAAATTCGAATGGGTATTGAAGATTTTGAATGCAGTGATGGATGGCTTTCTCGATTTAAGTCAAGGCACAATATTTCTTATCAAACTGTATGTGGCCAAAGCTCTGATGTAAACGAAGACGAATGCACTAATTTCGGTAGGAAACTGCCAGAGCTTTTCTCTACTTACCTGCCGAAAGATATTTTTAATGCGGCCATAATGGACAAAGCCATAATGGACTCTATTAAAACTCTGAAATCATTTATTCAGATGGAACCTTCCTCTGAAAATGAATTGAAATGTTTACTTCAAATCGAGAAGCTGGCTGAACAATGTAGGCATCATAAACAGAACCAAACATCCATTTTACAGTTTTTCCCCAAAGTGTAATTCATATTTTTAATAAAAGTTTACTTTATACTACATATCTTCTGTTTCATTTTATGATTAAGGTAAGTCTGTATTGCTTTTTAATATGTTTAACTTCAGACAACATAGTATAATATATTTTAGGCATAATATATATGGGGTTATACATACTAGGAGAGTTTCTTCTTCAGTGATACACATTTAAAGTTATATATTTTCTCTTAACATCGGATAATTCGAACTTTTTTCTGAGAACCTTTGAGTTCGAATTAACGAGCGTCCACTGTATATATATATATTATATATATATATACATATATATATATATATATATATATATATATATATATATTTTATATATATATATATTGTAAGCAATTTTCTATGTTAATAGATGGCAGCATGTAACAGACCGCACGAAGAATGTGAGCGCATGCGCACTGCAATATTGTAACAGAGAGAGAGAGAGCGAGGTGTAATGGATGGCGGTCGCACGTTGACGGCCAGCCGCTAAGTGTTTTCTATATTCCTCAAATAAAACTGTTGTTATCGTTTTAAGTATAATGTCATGTTGATCTTCCGTTATTAAGTAACCAGAAGCTTGCCTTGTTAGCAAAAGAAGAGCTAACAATTATCAGAAGAGGGATAGAGGAACTTCCTGACAACGGCAACGTACAAGGTAATCTTGAATATTTGAATTTTTGTTTTACTCAAAAATGGCATACTTAGGTAGATATAAAAAGTGTGATTTAGTTCAGTTAGCGATTGAGTTGGGCGAGAGTGTCCCTGAAATTAGTACGATAGTTATTTTGAAGGATATTATAACCAAAAGTAAAAACTATGATGAACCGTTTGTTAAAGAAGTGTTAGCAGGATTAGTTGACGAAAGAGTGAAACAGGAAACACAAAAATTTGAATTTGAGCGAGCTTTGCAAGTAGAGAAACTAAAAATTGAAAATCAGAATAAGATAGATGAACAGGAATTACATAAAATTGAACAACAATATGCTTTTGAATTGGAAAAATTAAAAATCCAGAATCAGAATAAGATAATTTCTCAGGCTGAAAGTAATGTTATTGTACCAGAAGTAAAGAAAAACACTATAGATTTGAGGAATTTAATGCAGAAATTTGACTTAAAAGACGGAGATATAGCTTCATTTTTGGTATTATTTGAAAGGCAAGCTAAACGAGTAGGACTTATGGAGAGTGACTATGTAACACACTTATTAGGGCTATTGCCTCTTGAAATTACTCAGCTAATTGCGAGAGAATCGGAACAGGAAACTAATGAATATATATTTGTGAAGAATTTATTGTTAAAAAGATATAAACTAAGTCCCGAAAGTTTTAGACAGAAATTTGTCAACCGTGTTAAAGATGTAAACGGCACGTGGACTGATTTTGTATTCGAATTACGCACCTATTTCAATGAGTGGTTAACAGGATTAAATATAAATGACTATGAATCCCTAAAAGAACTTATGATTACAGATCAATTAAAAAAGCGAGTCCCAAATACGATGCGTGAACATTTCATTGATTCTTGGCCAAAGTTTGTTAAAGCGAATGATTTAGCCCAAGTGCTGGACGATTATGAAAACGTTCGATCAGGAATTAAAACTAATAGCGAAAGCAGAAATACGAAGCATACTAACTATCGTGATGATTTTAAATACTACCCGCATTCAAATTACAGGATGAGTAATCGTAATACGAATAGGTTCGATTCGAGCAAGTTTGAGAACAAAAACGCGAACGTCAGCAGAAGTAAAATAAATGAAAAAGAAACCGCAACTCATAAAGTATTTAGTTCTTCGATACGCGATGATAGAGCATGTTTTGTTTGTGGAGGGAGAAATCACATTGCTAAGTTTTGCAGAAAAACGAATGAAGCGCGGAGCGAAAATCTGAATGTTTATGGGAATCGTGAAATGACGGCGCCGGACAAATATCTACGCCAGGCAAAGATAAACAATCAAAGCATTAGTATTTTACTTGACACGGGAAGTAGCTGTTGTCTGATGAAAATGTCAATTGCTAAAAAGTTAGGATTAAATATTACTCCATGTAAAAAGGATCTTTATTCGTTTGGAAACCAAATTAATCCAGTTTCCCAAAGTCTAGGTGTTACAGTTACAGATATAGAGATAGACGATGTTTTGGCTAAGTACGTTACTATTTTGATCGTGTCAGACAATACACAACCAGTTGATTTATTAGTTGGAAGATCATTACTCGATTTACCGTACATAGCTTATGCTAGGGTTGGAGAAAACTTACATATCGGATATGCGAAAGATTACCCATTCGTTAATTTAGAATTTATTGAGGAAAACCCAACGGTTAAATTGAAAGTAACTGAAACAGTACAAATTGTGAAGAATAGTATAAATTTTGTCAAAGCGAAGACTGAAGATTTAAATGATGGTTTAATTATGATTAGGGGAGAAGGTGAAAATTTAGACTCATTATTGGAAGTCAAGGAAGGGGAAACAATTGTACCAGTTATTAATACCAGAGATAGTAATATTATATTGAATAGAAATCAAAATGTTGGTAAAGCGGAATTAGTGGACGATGTCAATTTAAAGTCGTATAAGGACAATATAAGTTTTGTTAATGAAGCACAATCATTAGAACCTCTAGACATGAGTACTAACGTAGAACGAGAACCTATAACTTTAGAACAAATTAAATTTGACGAGACGTTACTTGAAGACCAAAAGCAAGATATAGTTCGTTTGTGGAATGAATATAGAGACTGTTTTGCATTTGATTTAAATGAATTAGGATGCACAGATTTAACTTTCATGGATATTAAAGAGATAGACGGTAGTAAGCCGGTATGTTCCCGACCGTATAAGACGAATGCTTCTGAGCGTAATATTATCAAACAAATTGTAAAAGAATGGAAAGATAGCAAAATTGTTTCGGAAACACGGTCACCATACGCAAGTCCAGTTTTGTTAGTGAAAAAGAAAACAGGTGAACACAGATTAGTTATTGATTTTCGTCGTCTTAATAATCAAACGGTAAAGGATAAATTCCCCCTGCCAAAAATAGATGATTTATTGGAAAGTTTGAGCGGTGCTAAATTATTTACCACCTTGGATTTAGCTCACGGTTACTTGCAGATTCCATTGTCGGAGGAAGCGAAGAAAAAAACAGCCTGTATTACACCTGACGAAACCGGACAATTCGAGAGAATGATTTTTGGATTGGTTAATGCTCCCTCAGAGTTTCAAAGATTAATGTATCAAGTACTAGGACCGTTATTTCTTACTAAAGCTGTTTGTTACTTAGATGATATCCTCATACCTGCTTTCTCTTGGGAGGACATGCTTGAAAGATTGGTATTAGTTTTGGAACGTCTACGATTAGCGAAACTTACTCTTAAACTTGCTAAGTGCGAATTTGGTAAAAAGGAAGTCAATTTTTGGGTTTTGTAATAAATGCCGATGGTTTAAAGCCAGGTTTAAGGAAAATAAAAGCTATTGAAGAATAAGTTGAACCTAAGAATATTTATGAAGTAAAAAGATTTCTAGGACTTACAGGTTTTTTTAGGCGTTTTGTTTCCAAGTATGCGGAGAAGGCCGAACCATTGAGTAGATTAACTAAGAAAAATAAAGATTTTGAGTGGAAAGAAGAACAGAAGAATGCTTTTAAAGCTTTGAAAGAAATTCTTAGTAATCAACCAGTTTTAGCTCACTATAACCCCACATTAGAGACGGAAGTACACACAGATGCGAGTTCAGATGGATTAAGCGGAATGCTACTTCAACGTGGAGACGATGGAAAATGGCATTTGGTGTATTGCGTAAGTAAGAAGACAACTGATGTAGAAAAGAATTACCACTCAAGTAAGCTAGAATTAATGGCCATTGTATGGACACTTGACAGATTAAGACAGTATCTCCTTGGAATTAAGTTTACAATTGTTACTGACTGCCAAGCATTGATCTACATGAATTCGAAGAAAACGACGAATCCCCAGATAGCTCGATGGTATGATTTGATTCAGGAATTTGATATAGAGGTAAAGCATAGACCGGGTACGAAGATGAGTCACGTCGATGCGATGAGCAGAGCTCCAGTTTTAGAGGCAGAAGATACTATGACAAGCATAATAGAACGAAATTTAGAAGTTTGTCTTACACTTAGTGAAGAAGAACAAGTTTTAATAATTCAACATGCAGATCCAGAGTTAAGGAAATTAATAGACATTTTTCGAAAAGATGAGTATGAAAGGACAACTGACGACAAACAGAAAATATGCAATTATGTTTTTAAAGGAAATAAGCTGTATAGAAAAGTTAAAGAGAAGGGAAAAGAAAAGCTACTTTATGTAATCCCCAAAAGCATGAGGAAAAGTACCGCAGTGAAGTTCCATGATCTGATGGGACACTTTTCAGTCGACAGAACTGCCAACAAAATTAAAGAATTATATTGGTTCCCTTATATGAAGCGTTACTTACGAAGACATATATCTATGTGCTTTGAATGCCTGATGAACAAAGTACCAGGAGGAAAACAACAAGGCTATTTGCACCCCATTAAGCCAGGAAAACGACCATTCTCTCTTATACACATGGATAATCTGGGTCCATTTGTGAAAAGTTCTCGAAGAAATCAAGACTTACTAGTAATAATTGATAACTTCACCAGATTCACACGACTTTTTCCAGTCAAGAATACTTCATCGCTACATGTCTTAAAAGCTCTCAAAACTTTTGTTGAAGAATTTGGATTACCAGACAGAATTGTAAGCGACAGAGGCACTTGCTTCGCCTCTCGTCAGTTCGAACAATACTGCCAAGAAAACGGAATTCATCATACCTTAAATTCTACGCAACATCCACAAGGCAATGGTATGGTAGAGCGAGTTAATAGAACCATCTTATCAACAATAACGACATCCATGAAGGACCAACGTCATAAAGACTGGGACTTACGAATTAAAGAAACTGAAAGAAATTTAAACAACGTAGTTAACAAAACCACAGATAAAACTCCCTTCGAGATGCTACATGGCTACTTGCCCAGATTCAATGATGGTATCCTCAGGAAAGTAGCAGACGCAGACGCAGAAAAATGGGAAGACCCGAAAGAAATTCAAGAGAAAACACGTAAAGAGATTGAAAAGAAGCAACAAAAAATGAAGGAAGATTATGACAAGAAAAGGTGTCGAGCTATAACATACGAACCAGGAGAAATAGTAGTTGTCAGACGACCAGCAAAACCAACAGGAGAACCTACGAAGACGCAAGCGAAATATAGAGGACCACTGATAATTACAGAAACACTGCCGAATGACACATACAGAGTTACTCAGCTGGAGGAAAAGCAGAAAGGACGATTTTACACCACCACAGCTCACGTCAGTCAACTCAAGCCATGGCCTAAACCTCAATATGAAGACGATGACGATGACGATTCAGACAACGAGGCTCCCAGTGCAGAACCTCCTGAACCGCCTTAACTTAGTTCAAATCATCACCAGGTAACAACCTCCGAAGATCAGGTAATATAGTTTTTTTATTCTTTTTTAAATTTTACCCAAGAACTCTTGAATTCTAAGAAGGACTCAATTAGGACATTATCCAAAAGACTTTGAAGGCCATATATTATTTTTGTTTTTTTTTGCACATTGTTTATATTTCTAAATGTTTAAGTTGTATTTTTAGTAGTGTTATAAGTACGGATTGAGGGCAATTCTCTGTCAGGATGCCCGAATGTAAGCAATTTTCTATGTTAATAGATGGCAGCATGTAACAGACCGCACGAAGAATGTGAGCGCATGCGCACTGCAATATTGTAACAGAGAGAGAGAGCGAGGTGTAATGGATGGCGGTCGCACGTTGACGGCCAGCCGCTAAGTGTTTTCTATATTCCTCAAATAAAACTGTTGTTATCGTTTTAAGTATAATGTCATGTTGATCTTCCGTTATTAAGTAACCAGAAGCTTGCCTTGTTAGCAAAAGAAGAGCTAACAATATATATTATATATATATATATATTATATATATATATACATATATATATATATATATATTATATACATATATATATTATATACATATATATATATATATATATATATATATTATATATATATTATATATATATTATATATATATATATACATACATACATACATACATATATATGTATATACACACACACACACAGTGATACTTTTCTAAGACGGCCAGTCAAGGTTTCGAAAAAGAGTGGCCGGCTGGAAAAGTTTCACTGTAGGGCAAGCACTCGAGTTTCATCTTTACCGACATATCTGGGGTCAGCCGCTATTCCTCTCGTAAAGATGTCGCTTCAGGGTCTTCATTCAGAATATGCCGACGTTGTAGAAGCGATATGTTCCCATAAAAATGCCACCAGGATCCGGGACTGTCATCGTGCACGGAATCCCTCGATTCCCCCCCCCCCCCCCCCCTCGCCTGGGAATCCTGCAATTTCTTAAGAAGACAGTCGGCGAGTACTTCAAGCAGAGTATACTATACGCGAGACTCCGTTATTTTCAGGAGATCCCCGATGTAACAGCCAAAGAGGCGGTCGTGTTTTTTAAGCAGGGCTGCCCAGAGACTTTACGGGGCCTGGTGCAAACTTCTGTTGTGGGCCCCAAGAAAAATAAAAAATGCTAAGAGACGAAAACTCACATTCAAATTAAGTTACTCATACTTAAAATTTTATTACATGAATGATTAATATAATTATTATACTTCATTGCACTGCTCTTTTGTTATATTCTCCGATAAATATAACATCTTCCATCCACAAGGTTTTTTTTTTGCTGTCTATTTTAGTAGTTAGTACTGTCTTCTATTTATGAGAGAGAATGTAATTTTATAGCAGTTAGGACTAAACAGTTATATTTTTCATTAAAACGAAATCGTATTTTTCAGAAGAATATTTTGGGGTAAGAGAAATCTAATTAATCGAAATTTTTTATATATATATATATATTTTTTTTTTTGGAGGGGGGCCCTATTTTCAGGAGATTATTTTGAATTTTGAAGTACGGTACACGTTTCAGAATTTTCTTTTGGATGAAATCTAATATATTATTTTTTAAAATTTTTGGGGGCCCCTCCGGCAGTTTAGGGGCAGTTAGGGGCCCTCTCTGGGCGGCCCTGTTTTTAAGCTCCTATGGGAGGCTAACCGGGTCTTGGAGCGTACCGTAAAATCACTCGGTTAAAATCCATTTCATTCGGTTAGTTATAGTTTAATGTTAAGTTAAAATCCATTAACTTAACATTAAACTATAACTAACCGAAGCACTTAAGTTAAAATCCATTTCATTCGGTTGTGCTAGTTTAATGTTAATTTGTTTTGTCTCTTTGTTATTAAATTTTTGTTAAGTTTTCAAGCTTTGGCCTTATCATTCACAACTAGGACTCTTGGTCACGATTTTATTAATTTCAATAATTACAAAATAAAAAGAACTTTATATATACAACGTTTTTAAATTTTCTGTTGAATCATATAAACTTGACAATTCTATGTATTAATAAGTATTTCTTAAAATTTTTTTTGATGAATTATCCCATCCACTTGAAAGCAAATGATCAAATGCTTAATAAAGAAGTATCAAATGCGTAATCAATCCTTTAGCTCGGGTACTGGGAGTTAACTGGCGTTCAACTTTTCGTTCTCGTCCCGGACGATAGATGGCTGCACCATTCTACAAAACAAAATGAACTGAAAATGAATTCAATCCTGCTTAAATATGGATAAAAGTATTGAAAGAATGCATTGCCATCGTGTTCCGAGCCATTCTAAAAGTTTCAAATGTCTAGCTAGTCGGGAAGTTAGTTAAAAATCGATTGCAAGATTTGTACCGGACCAACGCACAAACAAACAAGAGAGCGAGTTAATAAAAACATGGTGAAAAGCCTCAGAGAATAGCCTACTTAGGACGCCACAAGGTGCATTGTGATGGTGAAGCACGAGTACCCTAGCATTCACCTCTTGAAGAATTTCTGCAAGACTCTTAGTGGTGTTCCAGTTAGATGTAACTGTCTTCTGCTCCTTTAGCTGCATGGCTTTGACCAGCCCAGTACTTCTGAAGAACACGGCATACATTTTAAAAAAATTTTTGGTACTTACTTATTAACGCCACTGCAGCTAAAGATTTGGCGGTTTTTAAGTGCCGCCAATCTACACCTAAAATTTTTGCGACAAATCATAAAATAAAACATTTTATTTAAAATCAAAACACTTATATATATATATATATATATATATATATATATATATATATATATATATATATATATATATATATATATATATATATATATATATATATATATATATATATATATATATATATATATATATATATATATATATATATATATATATATATATATATACAGTGGAATCTCGATCGATCGTTTTCGGATCCATCGTTTTTCCGCATGTGTCGTTCATTTTATCCAGTCCCAACGATCCTATTGCTTTGTTATGTTTCCGCATCTATCGTTTCCCGCATTTATCGTTTATTTCATTCGGTCTCTTGAAAAACGATAGATCGAGATTCCACTGTATATATATATATATATATATATATATATATATATATATATATATTGGCGCATTAGCGCAACTTCAGCTGCGGTGGCGTTAATACATAAGTACCAAATTTTTTTATTGTGCGTTGTCATTTCACCATTGTTGGTTTGGGGTCATCTTCAAAGACCCAGACTTTGCTTTGGACGTTGTTGGAATGTCAAAAAAAGGTATGTACGTATCACCAACAGTAAAGATTTTAGAAATAATGCGGTGCCCACCATCATTCAGTAATTTTGGGTTTTTTTACTGATTCTGACACGATCTGCTTTTTGGTGTTCTGTTAAATTATGGGGGATCCAACGACAAACTAGTTTTTTTTGATGTGATGTTCTTCAGGAATAATTTCCATGTTTTTATTAACTCGCTTTCTTGTTTGTTTGTGCGTGTGTTTGTGTGTTTATCTAGTACAAATCTTGCAATCGATTTTTAACTAACTTCCCGACTAGCTACACATTTGAAACTTTTAGAATAGCTCAGAACACGATGACAATGCATTTTTTAAATACTTTTAGCCATCTTTAAGCAGAATTGAATTAACTCAGTTATTTTCAGTTAATTTTTTTTTGTAGACTGGTGCAGCCATCTATCAGCCGGAACGGGAACGAAAAGTTAAACTCGAGTTAACTTCCAATTAACTTCATTTTCTTCCAAGATGGATGGGATAATTCATCAAAAAAATTTTTAAAAAGTATTTATTAATACACAAAATTGTCAATATTATATGATTCAACAGAAAATTTAAAAACATGGTATATAAAAAGTTCTTTTTAACCATGTTTTTATTTTACGTATTGCTGTGGATCCAATGTTAAGTTCCTTCTGCATCATTTGGTCGGTACAGCGATTATCATCGATTAGCATTTTTCGTACGGCCGACATATTTTCTGGCACTACAGCTGCCAAATGTCTTCCTGTGTGTTCTTCATCCAGGAAAGTCTTCTAAATTCCGCCAACCATCTGAATACAGTGGCACGAGATGGAGCTTCATTTCCATATGCTAATTATAGACGTTTAAGGCATTTTTCTTGATTTAGGCCCCACTTTAAAATCATAGAAAATCAGAATTTGAACATGATCTCGCGTCCACTCCATTTTCTCTTCTATCAAAATTTATTCTACGATAGCTCAATCGCAATTGTCGCCGTAAATTATCGTCTGCAGGCATAAAAAAGTTCAAATTTAAGTATCCGACCGATAATTTTTCTGGCAAATACCATCTCCCCTGTCTCAAAATTTCAGTGTTATCCTCGTACATACATCTCTCTCTCTCTCTCTCTATCAATCTATCTATCTTCCTATCTATCTACGTTATAAATTCACCAAGAAGTAAATTAATCCAAGCGAGTTCAATAAATATTAATCCAGGATCAAGCGTCAAGCATTTATTTGTTTCAAGAGTCCAACAGCAACTGTACTATACACTCGCTTCGCGCGAACCGCGAAGCAACCAGGTGGCGCTACTAGTACGCCAAAAACAAATACAATGTACTATAATTTCAATTTGCAACATCTTGCCCCCCGATGAACAGGAGGTTCATCAAACATTTTAAAACAGTTTTACATGCATAAATCAGAGATATCAAATAATCATATATATCAAGTAATCACATAAAGAATCATTTTAAACATGAAATCAAGTAATTCAATTATAAAATATAAGAAAATACACAAAACACAATTAACCAAGTAACTTCAAATTATATCATCTAGAAAATTATAATGAATTAATACAAAGAGAAATTTCAATTTAAACATACCTCCAATAGGGATGCGACATCGATGTCGATGTTTTCAAAACATCGATTTATTGAAGCCGATGTTTTTTTAACATCGATGTTTTGTGATCGATGTTTTACGTTGTCTCGATGTTTTTTTTTAATGAAAAAGTACCGTAATTAAAAAAATTTACCACATAGCATAATTTTCACACTCAGTAAGTCTGAATTCTGAAAAGGACAAATACAAAAGGTGGAATGATTCCTTAGCAAACAGACAAATGGCAATTAACAACCAATGAACCAATCAGAGCGCTCGGAATGTTCCTGACACTCCAGAACCTTCCATGGGGTTTTATTTTACAAATAGTATATAAACGAGTGCATCCATTTAAGTCTTTGTTTTGTGCTCGTTTTATACAAGTTGACGTTAATATTATTAGTAAGATGCCTCCCAAAAGTACCGTTTGGAAATATTTTTGCAAAACCACTGACAAATTGGCGAAATGCAATATTTGCCTTAAGTCCCTCAAAATTTCTGGCAATACCACGAATTTATCTGGACATTTGAAGGCAAAACATGGCGATATTTACAACAAAAATTTTGAGTCATCAATGTAGCCCAAAGCAACCAAGTTTTTGTCATTTGTGCCTGCCCAATCAGAGAGTAAAATTAAATCACCTCCTCCCCCCACGACTAACGGAAGTAACAATAATGTTAGAGATTACTAAACCAGTTTAAAAAAATGGATGTTCTGAAACATCGATGTTTAAAAGCATCGATGATTTTTGGGCGATGTTTTATTAGCATCGATGTTTTAATATTGAATATCGATGTTTCAAAACATCGATGTTTTGTTATCGATGTCGCATCACTAACCTCCAACAGTCAACACAGTCCTTAAATAAAAGCATAACGCTCAAATTTTTTTTTTTTTTTAAACATAAATGTATGAAGAAAATATTTACGTTATATACAGTATTCAATTTAGTTTAAAATATGTACATATATACAGTTTAATTTTAATCGTTTAACTCAAGATTATATAATAATTGTACAGGTCGTTTTACTACACCTGTTTCTGTTTTTATGCTACAAGATCTTATTTTGCCATCTCTACCAGGAAATACATCAACAATCCTTCCCAGTTTCCAAAAGTTTCTGGGCAAATGGTCTTGATGAATCAAAACAATATCGTTGATTTTAAATTCGCGAATCTTATTTCTACTTACCAAATGTGTAGATCTTAAATTCACTAAATAATCTTTTTTCCACCTATTCCAAAATGATTGCATTAACCTTTCTCTATAATTAAATGTTTTAACTAATAATTTCCTGGTAGAGAACTGACCTTCACAATGTAATTTTACTGCTGGTAGATTCGTAACTCTTCTACCTAAAAGAAAATGAGCCGGAGTTAAAGGAATCGGCTCGTCACTAGTGGTGTAAACATAAGTGAGTGGTCTGGAGTTTAATACACCTTCAATTTCCGTAATGACAGTCTCCAGCTGCTCTCGTGTCAACGATGATTTTCCAAGAGTTTTTCTTACGGCAACTTTTACAGAACGGATCAGTCTCTCGTAAAATCCGCCCCACCACGACGCCTTTTCAACAATATAGTTCCACGTAATTCCATGTGTAGAATAGAAGTCTTTCACTTTAGGATCACTGATTGTTGACCACCAATATTTCAGCTCGAGCTCAGCTCGCTTAAAGGTACGTGCATTGTCGGAGTATATTGTAGAACACAGTCCACGTCGTGTGACAAATCGTCGAAAAGCTAACAGAAAAGTTTCTGTTGTTTTTCGACGATTTCTGATCTGTGCATTTGGAATTAGTTAGAAAAGTTTCTAACTAATTCCAAATGCACAGATCTCGTAACCGCACAAGTAAAAAGTAGAATGTATTGTTTATCAGGACTGTCCCTGACATATAAGGGACCACCGAAATCCATTCCAACCACTGAGAAAGGTGGTGCTTGTTCGATGCGATTAGCAGGAAGAGGGGCAGTAATCTGTGTTCCAGGAACCGAGTTAAGTCTTTTACACACAATACATTTTCTAAGTTGATTTTTTATGGCTTGTCTACCTTTCGTCAGCCAAAATTTTTCTCATAACTGTACGATAGTATTCGACACTCCGGCGTGGAAAACTTTTTCATGAGCGTCCCAAATCAATAGTTCAGCAAACCTGTCCTTGGAAGGGATTATTATAGGATGTTTAGTATAAAACTCAAGATTAGACTTTTGCAATCGTCCTTTTACTACTATCAGATCATCATCAGAAAGCATAGGGTTCAAGTCAAGAATTCTCGATTTCCTAGGGACTTGTTTTCCTTCTTTAAGACATTTGAGTTCATCAAAATAATATTTTCTTTGGATTTGTCGAATCCACATTTTCTCTGCTTCTTCCAATTCTTCTGCTGATAACTCATCAAACTTTCGATCTTCCTTCTTATTTTTAGCGTTAGAAATAAATCTTTTTACCCATGCTGTTATACGACAAACTTTTTTGATAGAATTGTACTTTTCTAAATCCAAGATAAATTCCACTTTAGTGGTATATTCGATAGCACAATGCAGACTTAGTTCAGGTTTTGATTTTTGTTCTTCTGCAACATTATTCACTTCTTTTTTAGTAACAACACAATCACTTCTAGGCCACTTATCTTCAGGCAATGACAAGTATTCAGGACCATGCCACCATTTCCAAGATCTCTGTAAGTCTCTAACACTACAACCTCTAGTTAAAAGATCAGCAGGATTACTCTTACCCTCACAATGTCTCCAATCTATAGGATTCGTAAACTGTTGAATTTCCATTACCCTATTACAAACAAAGGGTTTCCATTTCTTAGCAGACCCTTTTATCCAACTCAAAACTATTTTTGAATCAGTCCAAAGAAATATAGTCTGAAACGAGAAAATATTCTTCAAATAACTAACAAACCGCGATGCAATTAAAGCTCCCATGAGTTCAAGTCTAGGCAACGTTAACTTTTTCAAAGGACTAACTCTACATTTAGACATGATAAATGAGGTCAATATCTCACCACTATCATTCTCGAATCGAAAATAAGCAACCGCACCGTACGCTACAGGAGACGCATCACAAAACACATGTAGCTGCGCATTGGAACTCATTCCATGCATACAACCCGAAAAATAATATCTATCAATTTTTAACTCCTTCAATAGACGTATCTCCGAACACCAATCCTTCCACTTCACTATCATATCTTCCGGCAAATCATCGTCCCAGTTTAATCCTCTTTCCCATATTTCCTGCATAAGATGCTTAACTCTTAACACGAATGGAGAAACAAAACCCGCAGGATCGAATATTTTGGCCACTGTATGCAACACTGATCTCTTACACGCACTTAAGTCTTCTAAACCGTCCAATAAACTAGCTACCTCTAACTCAAATTTATCCTCGACCACATTCCATACCAAACCTAACACCTTAAAACTCTTATTTTCCCTATCATTACTAACATCACAAAGTCCATTTTCAACCCATAATTTTTTCAACTCTTTGGAGTTAGTATTCAGTTTTCTCAAATTAAATCCAGCATCACCTAAAATAAACACAGCATCCGAGGACAAACTAAATGCTTTCGACACACTTTCAGCTCCATAAAACAAGTCATCAACATACAATGATGTATCCAACATCTCAACACAATCTTCTTTACTTTTTTTATATTGTTCAATATGGTGTTTGATCGTGGCGGCCAATATAAAGGGACTACAAGTGACTCCGAATGTCACTCTTTTCATTTTGTAGGGTACAATATTTTTCTCAATGTCACAGTCGTCAAAATATAAAAAGCGTAAGTAATTCTGGTCTTCGTTCTTTACCTTTATTTGCAAAAATGCACCTTGAATGTCCGCAGAAAAAGCTATTCTGTTTTCACGAAATTTTAATATAATGTTCAAAATGTTAGGATTCAAGTTTGGCCCTGGCAACAAACAATCATTCAAAGATGGGCCATTTAATTTTGAAGAAGCATCGTAAACAATACGTAATTTTGTAGTATCTCGATCAGTTTTTATCACCGGTCTATGCGGCATATAGTATGAATCATCTAGAGCTAAATCCTCACATTTTTCAATTATTCCTGTATTTAATTGTTCCTTTATAACTGAGTTGTAATTATCAAATAATTGCCTATCTTGATTAAATTTATTTGCTAGGTTATAAAATCTCCTTTTTGCGACCACAAAATTGTTTTCTAATTCTTCTTTTGATTCATTCCACAACAAAGGTGCTTCATAACGCCCTTCAGTAAACTTTAAGCTATTTTGAAAATCCTGCAAAACGCGGCATTCGTCAGAGCTCTCATTTGTTTCAAGAATTCCCAGAGATTCTAAATCCCAAAAGTTTTTCAGATCGTGAGAGACATTCATCACAGCAACTCTGTTACAAGCTACAGATGTTGACCTCCGTAGATCGACTCGACCCTGAACAGAGCAGCCGAATATTGTTTGGGAAATAAACAAGCCTGGTTTGATTTTCTGAGTTTCCCCCACAAATATTTCCCATAAAAAGTTTCCTCCTAACAAGAGCTGAATCGGCAACTGTTGAGAGCTATCGGCAAGTAAACAACTACGATCTGAAATAAATTTGTTTACATCCGGGTCCTATGAATTATAGCATGGCAATGTGGCGCCGGTAATGTTATCTGTTACTAAAGCTTCTACTTCGATGTTTTGTTTGGGATCTATGAGACTGGATAACTTTAACAACACAACTTCAAATTCTTTTTCCCAAGCGTTTCGCTGACCGAAGGAATAAATTAATAGCCTCTCTTTTCTAATCGGCTGTAAGTGGAGGGCATCTGCAATGTTTCTATCTACGAATGTTTTTTCTGAACCAGAATCACAAAGTATTCGAATAATTTTTGATTTGCCATTCGCGGAAGCTTCAACAGTACAAGTTTGTAAAAGAGTGCTATTTAAATCTTGTTTAACTTTCTTTTCACACAATGAAGCTACTACAGTTTCGTTTTCAAGTGGAGAATTATCATTATTAATCGGAGGCTCATTTTTAATTTTTCTCAACAAGTTTTCTGGATTTTTCGATTTCGTACAAAATAACACATTATGAGCATTTGAATTGCAATTTTGACACTGTTCCAATTTAACTCTGCATTGAGAAGAAAGGTGCCTTCCAAAACACCGATAACACCTCCCTTCTTTTCTCAATTTAAAACGTTTTCTTTCATCAGATTCAGACTGACAATTTTTCGAATTATGTTCAGTAGATTTACAAAAAATGCAATACGTTTTAGAAAAAGTATCCAAGGCTGCCGCTGACGGAATACTATTTTTCACACGATAGTTATTTGACTTATGACTTGAATAATAGCGATCATTGTTATTATTACTTAAGATTTTAGTATTATGAATTCCTGTATGCCGTAGAGCGGCTTCTCTACATTCAATTTCTTTCTTTATAAATTTTACCAACTCTGTTATTTCATTATTCTTTTCAGGATCACGTTTTCTATGATAATCAAGAACTAAATCATGGGGTAATAACTTTAATAATATCGGACTCAAGAGATGTTCGTACGAAACTGCACCTACGCCGCAAGAATCTAAATTTCTTATACAAATTTCAAGTTCATCATACAGTTTTCTTAAACTTTTAACATTAGAAGAATGTTTAACACTTTCGATATTCAGTATTTTGTTTAAATTACATGATATGATATCGCTAGGCTTTCCAAATCGATCTTCTAATAAATTAATACAAGCAACATAATTTTCTTCTGTTAGCGTAAATCCGGCTACTGTGTTATATGCAGGTCCCGTTAAAAGCGATCTCAAATAGACAAATTTTTCTATTTTCGTTAGTGACTCATTCGAGTCAATAGCTGCCTTGAATGAATTAAAAAATTCAAGAAATTCACTTAATTCACCATTAAAAGGTTTTATTTGAAGCTTAGGTAGTTTAATTGCCGGTGCATTACTTTTGATTTTACCAACAGAAGAATTTTCAAGAACAGAAGTGTTTTCAGATACGGAAGCATCTTTAGAAACATCGGCAGCTTCACGTTTTTTAAGCCGATTTTTAATTTTAAATTTGATACTAATTATTTTTTCTAAATACTCTTCACAAAGTTTTGTTTCTTTTTCAAACTCTAAAGGATCATCAATTGAATTTTCAATTTCGGAATCCAAATCTTTTAAGGAAATTTCTTTTCCCTTTAATTGTTCAAGACTTTCTGATAAAATATCCGTTATTCTTTCATCTATGTCAGCTTATAAATATGACTCTATTTTTGATATTAATTTAGTTTTTCCAGACCTAATTGTGGAATGTTTGCTTTTCAGCTTATCAATTTTTTCCATTTCAAGATGATTCCGAAATCAAAAGTCACTAAATTTCAAAAGTCTAAATACCTCACCTTGAAGTTTCAATAATCTAAATGTACCCCAAATCCAGATCCCGGGTTTCGGCACCATGTTATAAATTCACCAAGAAGTAAATTAATCCAAGCGAGTTCAAGAAATATTAATCCAGGATCAAGCGTCAAGCATTTATTTGTTTCAAGAGTCCAACAGCAACTGTAATATACACACGCTTCGCGCGAACCGCGAAGCAACCAGATGGCGCTACTAGTACGCCAAAAACAAATACAATGTACTATAATTTCAATTTGCAACAATCTATCTATCTATCTATATACACTGCTGGCCACCCAAATTGCAACACCAAGAAAGACAAGAGATATCACAACAAAATTTATTTTGTAGATAACATGTTGACCAAGTATCAAATGATTAAATTTATAGACTTCTGTGAAGTGTGGTTCCTGCCGAAATCAGTAGCCAGAGTAGCCGCCATTGTTGGAGATCACCGCTGCCACACGCCTCGGCATTGATTCAAAGAGACTTTGGATGAGTTCTTGGGGTACAGCACACCAAGCAGCTTCCACACGTTGCCAAAGTTGATCTGCTGTGGCAGCTGGGGATGGAATTTGGGTCAATCGTAGAGCAACCATGGACCACATGTTTTCTATCGGCGAAAGATCCGGAGAGCGAGGCGGACAGGGAAGCAATTCAATCTGGCGATTGACGAAGAACCGTTGGACAATGCGTGCCACGTGTGGTCGCGCATTATCCCGTTGAAATATGGCTGTGGGCAAGCCCTGAAGGTAAGGAAGGACAACTGGCTCCAACACCTCGGAGATGTAGCGCTGGCTGTTTAAAGTACCGGCAATGCGTACTAGAGGTGTGCGAGAGTGATATCCAATACCGCCCCATACCATAATTCCCGGTGCAGGACCAGTGTGGCGGTGCATAACGCAGCTGTTCAGCATCCTCTCTTCACGGTGTCTCCAGACTCGAATGCGACCATCGTGGTGTTGCAGACAGAAGCATGACTCGTCAGTAAAGACAATTTCATTCCATTCTGCCGTCCACATCCTTCTGTCATCGCACCATTGGCGGCGGAGACGTCTGTGGTTCTGCGTCAAGGGTAGACAAAGCAATGGACGTCTTGCGGACCGACCACTCTGCTGTAAACGGCGTCGAATGGTACGCGCAGACACTGGGTGATGCGTTACAGACTGCATGTGCTGTGCTATGGTTCGTGATGTGACTGAGCGATCCGTCACTGCCATGCGCACAATTTGCCTGTCATCACGTGAAGTGGTGCGCTGAGGTAGATGCGATCGAACACACTGGTCCGTCGTACCCTCCTGCATCCAACGATCACATATCCGCATTACAGTTGTTTGGTTTCGTCCAACACGACTACCGATTTCCCTGAAAGATAATCCACAATCTCGGTAGGCCACTATCCTTCCTCTGTCGAACTCGGATACTTGATCAAAAGATGATCGCTGTTTTCGACGAGGCAAAATTGATCGTTTTTTTGAAAAAAACACAAGAAAAGCACAATTGCCGAACTTGAAATTGTCGATATCTCCAAGCCTTAAATAACGCTTTGAAGTGGGCCACAGGCGCGCGTGATGTGCGTCTTCGCTGAAATTCTAATCATTTGCATATCTCACCTCCGCTAATGCGTGTTGTAAATTTCATGTTATTTGCATGTTTCCTTCAGGGTGTTGCATTTACAGTGGCCAGCAGTATATATAAAATAGTTCCTTAAGTGACTCACGGACTCACTGACATACAACGTACAGACCGAACCGCTGGACCTAAAGAGCTGAAATTTTGCATGGCGATTCTTCTTATGGTGTAGGGGTGCACTAAGAAAGATTTTTGAAAAATTCTTAGATTTTTTAAAAATTAAATTTTTAAGCTGTTTTCGAAACTTTTTTTTAAAGTTTGCATTTAAAATAATAATTAGAGGGTTATAAAATTTATATCACGAGAAAGATCATAAAAAATTCTTTAAAATGAAATCTTTTTCGAACCTTTACCTCGATTTTCTGATTTTTTGTGAATTTTTAAAGATTAATTTTTAGAATTTAATTTATTAAATGCTGATCACGTGATTTCTTTTTCTGGTACTTTTAATAAATTTATCGTCACGTGCATAACAACTAAATAGACAAAAAAATATTCTTTTTCTTTCTAATGCAGCAGACGATTAGATATTATCCAAAAAAAATAAATATCCGCTACAATTTTTTTTATAAATGTATATATATATATATATATATATATATATATATGTGTGTGTGTGTGTGTGTGAGATAATAATCACATTTGGAAAATTTAGCACAAGTTGAATTGATGCGCACAACTTCTGGGAGATGCAGTCGGGCTTAGAGTAAATCGCTGCGCACAAATTGTAGAGATGCAGTCGGGCGTAGTGGGAGGAGTGATGCAGTCGGGCAGAGTGTTGATCCAGGGAAGCACTTACGAAATTTAGTAGAAACAAACATAGAGCCATTGATGAAATGCACAAATTCCAAGACGTGCTTTATTTATCAGAAGGCATTAGCTACAGTGGCCACATGACTTGTCCGGCGTCCATGCCAGGACGGGACGCGGATTACATACAGGAGCGGACAGCAAGTCCGACAGCAACAAAAGTTAGAAATGAAGAGACAGAAAAGTCTTCTGTTCATGCAATATTAAATGGGTGTTTTGCGATATTTACGCCAGAGGGCCTAGACTACTTTTATTTTTAATTGGGCGACTTTAGATTCGTGGAGTTCACGTGTCCACTTAAGTTTATCGGGGACTTTACTGCTAGATCCCGCGCTTATTAGAACCGTGACCTGTTGAACTGGGCGTACGATAAGTGGCCCATAAAGTTCTTGCAAAGTGGGTTTTTTGACGTTAAAAAAGACATAACTCTAGAGTGATTCGAGGGCTCTTCAGGAATTTTGACACTATACTGACATTCGGAATCTCATAAACTTCTAACACTCATATCTAGGGATGTTATTGAGTTCCGATACTTCACATGCCTGCTTAATGATCTGCAGGGCTACAATAAATTATATTTACTTTACTTTTAGGTTGCAATTTTTGGAAAAGGGGTCGTGCTTTATTAAAAAGAGAATTTAGAATACGCTGTAGATGTAAATTTAGAGAAGGACGGGGTTTCTTGTTACATATATATATGTATATATATATATATATATATATATATATATATATATATATATATATATATATATATATATATATATATATATATATTTATAGATATATGTGTGTGGGACCGGCCTCTAACACCCGCTGCTTGCGCTTCTGTCTTCCAACCAGCGCCATCTGTGCACTCCCCGTGAACTACGGAGAGGAGAATTGACTTTAGTAGTGGCAAGACGTACCATCCCAGCAGACGGCTGCGGAGATTTTTGGTTTTTTGATAACGACGCAGTACGAAGAACGTACCCTCTCGATAATTAGGATTTAACTATGTGTTTTAATTGTTTTATGTTTAATATAAAGTGCCGTCTAAACACAGTGTATGTCTTCTAGTAATTCGTATTATTGGAGTTAATTAATGACTTAGAAGTTTTGCGACGACCCCTAAAAACCCCTAGATCCGCACCTTTCTTACTTACACATACACACATAGTTTAAAAATCTAAAAGGAATTTTTAAAAATATTGCTTTGCACTATAGGTCCTGTTGCGTGCAATATTATCAGCTGATGTCGCCCATGTTGGGACGATTTTTCTTTATTTTATACTAGCCGGGCTTCGCCCAGCTACGCTCAAGCCATCAAAGGAAGACGATGAATGAATCAAGTGAATGAATGACTCAATCGTTGTTTACAACCCAAGGGGAGAATTTGCCGTTCTTCGCGTTTGAAGAACCGATAGAAAATTTGTGTTAAGTATCGTTCTTTAAAATTCAATTAAAAATCAAAATTTTAAGATAGAGACTTGAAATGAGGTTTATATGAATGAGAAAGCTTTCATCTTCCAGATGATGTAAATATTTTCTTTGTAAGATAAAAACTCGAAGAGCATCGACCGTAGATCCTCAAAAGCGCGTAAATTTCTCGAAAAAGAGGGTTTAATATTTTGATGAAAATATTAGTCTGTTTTAAATTATTTTTAAAGAAATGAGGTTTTATTTTAAGGAGAAATGTCTGTAGTCTTAGACTGTAAAAAGATCAAAATTCTACGATCATTTTTTGCCGAGATATCGTAATCTGAAATTAAAAAAAACATAAAATATCCCACAAAACATAAAATAAAAATTTTCTAGAATGAAATTTAAAATTCAGGCTTTGAGGTGCCCTTTCCCATAGTCTGCACTACCCGTGTGCCAAATTTCATGGCTGTAAGTTTCATAGGCCGCACACACGCACACGTTGAGGCGGTACACCCGGAGAGTGTACCGACAGATAGACCCGGACCTTGCTTTATTAATATAGATTCCTTTGTAAATGCCTTTGTGGTCCCCCATACGGTGAGCTCCTCATCCCTGGAACGTTTCGTTCAGGAGTCTTATTGTGTGGTGATCTCTCAGTCACCATACAGTGAGACTAATTTAAAAACCCATCCACCCAAAATGCATGCTGGAGATCACTTTGGCCAGAATGTGTACAGCTTAGAAAGCTTGTATCTAATATAAAAACGAACGAATTACATTCCGATATCATCCCTTTGTCACATAAGATTGGCAGTGTAGAGTCACGGTGAATAGTTAAGGCGATTATCTGAGGCGTTGCTAAGAATTACTACTATGGGATCCATAACAAAGCAAAGACAGAGTCCTAATTAAAATGCGAAGCCAATTTTTAAAACAGAAACTTAACAAGTAGATTTATTTACAAAAAAATTAACATTTAACCAGTGCAACATTTTCAATTAAATCCCGTGTAGATTTACAACGTACGGAGCCTAAAAAACACACGTCCACACAGCGCGGATTCTATCAAGCGTCTCTCCCTCAGAGAGGGGGTCGGCAATCGTTGGTGACAGTTTCTTCGTAACTTTATTGCATTCCAGAATCGGTAGGACGACAGCTTTACTGGCTGCATCTTTGGGAAAATGTTTTTTAATCCCCCACGTGTTCAGAACCGGTGGAAACTCGCAAAACTTTTCCCCGATAAAACGCAGCTGTGTTTCAAGCACTCTGGGGGGTCTTGGGAAAAAATAAGACCATATTTCCAGTACGCTACAGTAGAGAGGGCTTTGAGGAATTAACAATTGCAGAAATCAATTAACAGTCGCAGAATTAACAACCGACGAAACTGTCAACGAAGAGCAAATTCCAGAGAGTGTTCCAGAGAATGGAGATGATTCCACGTTAGTTCATGGTCGTGATGATGAAAGTCAATTAACAATCGCAGAATTAACAACCGACGAAACTGTCAACGAAGAGCAAATTCCAGAGAGTGTTCCAGAGAATGGAGATGGTTCCACGTTAGTTCATGGTCGTGATGATGAAAGTCAATTAACAGTTTTGAGGGGGGCGCCAATATAAGGTCTATATATTGTATTAATATATGTTTTCGGAGGGGGCGCCAATATAAGGTCTATATATTATATTAATATATGTTTTCGGGGAGGGGCGCCAATATAAGGTCTATATATTATATTATTATATGTTTTTCAGGGGGGGGGCGGCGCCAATATAAGGTCTATATATTATATTACTATATGTTTTTCGGGGGGGGGTGCCAATATAAGGTCTATATATTATATTAATATGTTTTACGGGGGAGGGGCGCCAATATAAGGTCTATATATTATACTACTATATGTTCTTCGGGGGGGGGGTGCCAATATAAGGTCTATATATTATATTAATATGTTTTACAGGGGGCGCCAATATAAGGTCTATATAATTATATTATTATATGTTTTTCGGGGGGGCGCCAATATAAGGTTTATATATTATATTACTATATGTTTTTCGTGGGGGGTGCCAATATAAGGTCTATATATTATATTACTATATGTTTTGCGGGGGGGGGAGAGCCAATATAAGGTCTATATATTATATTATTATATGTTCTTCAGGGGGGGCGCCAATATAAGGTTTATATATTATATTACTATATGTTTTTCGTGGGGGGGTGCCAATGTAAGGTCTATATAATTATATTATTATATGTTTTTCGTGTGGGGTGCCAATATAAGCTCTATATATTATATTACTATATGTTTTGCGGGGGGGGAGAGCCAATATAAGGTCTATGTATTATACTACTATATGTTCTTCGCGGGGGGTGCCAATATAAGGTCTATATATTATATTAATATATGTTTTCGGGGGGGGGGCGCCAATATAAGGTCTATATATTATATTATTATATGTTCTTCAGGGGGGGGCGCCAATATAAGGTCTATATATTATATTACTATATGTTTTGCGGGGGGGGGGAGAGCCAATATAAGGTCTATATATTATACTACTATATGTTCTTCGGGGGGGGGTGCCAATATAAGGTCTATATATTATATTAATATGTTTTACAGGGGGCGCCAATATAAGGTCTATATAATTATATTATTATATGTTTTTCGGGGGGGGGGCGCCAATATAAGGTCTATATATTATATTACTATATGTTTTTCATGGGGGGTGCCAATATAAGGTCTATATATTATATTACTATATGTTTTGCGGGGGGGGGGGAGCCAATATAAGGTCTATATATTATACTACTATATGTTCTTCGGGGGGGTGCCAATATAAGGTCTATATATTATATTAATATATGTTTTCGGGGGGGGGGCGCCAATATAAGGTCTATATATTATATTATTATATGTTCTTCGGGGGGGTGCCAATATAAGGTCTATATATTATATTAATATATGTTTTCGGGGGGGGCGCCAATATAAGGTCTATATATTATATTATTATATGTTCTTCAGGGGGGGCGCCAATATAAGGTCTATATATTATATTAATATATGTTTTTCGTGGGGGGGCGCCAATATAAGGTCTATATATTATATTATTATATGTTCTTCAGGGGGGGCGCCAATATAAGGTCTATATATTATATTAATATATGTTTTTCGTGGGGGGATGCCAATGTAAGGTCTATATAATTTAATTATTATATGTTTTTCGGGGGGGGGGGGCGCGAGGATATAAAGTCTATATATTATATTACTATATGTTTTGCGGGGGGGGGGGAGGGGCACAAAGGTATCGTGCCCCTGGCGCCAGTTATGCTCGCTACGCCACTGCCGAATTCGTATTGAAAACCACTGAAGAAACAAGAGGTGTTAGTTTTATTCAAGATACACTCGCAGATATATCGCCATTCAATATTTCCAGTGACCAGATTGATTATTTGGCACTGGAAGACAACAGAAAACGGGCACGTTTATTGTCGACTGGTGACACTGAATGACTGAATGATTATGTAATATGTATGTACGTATAAATAAAAAAAATAAATTCAATTTATTTTTGACAACTTGCGACTGCACCACTTTTAATGTAGGATTACGTTCCTCAGTAAAGGTCCTGAAGAGAGAAAAAATTGTCCTTCGTCTCGAGTTATAATTTTGGCAGCGCGCCAAACCCAGTAGCAGTAAACAGTTAAACAGAAAAGTACCAAAATACGTCCATTTAAAAAATAAGTAAAAAATTTAAAAAAATTAATTAAAAAAAAAAAGAGGTAAGCAACGATAAGTAATCCTACGTCAATAACCCGCGGTAGTTTCGTGTTAGAAGAGTGTACCTGAAATATATTTTTTAATTTAAAAAATATTATAAACGTAACGTAATTTAAAAAATATTATAAACGTAACGTACCCGTATAAACGTAATTAAAATAATTGTGGTTTTGCTCTGACATGTTTATTCAAAGTTCAATCGATCGAATCCAAATTTCATAAAAAGTTAATATTTTTTATATTTGGATGGAACCAACTCCAATTTTTATATGTTCACTGTATCTTTTGTTTTACACGTTTTTTTACGTGCGTACAAAATAAATTTGAAAGATTTTTAGTACCATTTTCTTCTTTCGTATGAATCCTTATATTTTACGTCAATTTTTTTTTCAAGTGTACATCTAGTATTTATCATGGAAGTGATTTACACTTTTTTTTTTTTCCACGTGTTGTTCTAGACATATCTACCGTGTTGCAATTACGGACCTAAAGAAAAAGAAAATAAAAATTGTATCAGATCGAAGAAATTTCTTTATCTGAAGCTTTCAAAAACTTTCTACCTGAATCCAGAGCGAACGTATTTTTCGAGAAATCGGCTGCAAATCCAACAATCTCTTTCTGCAACTCGTGGCGCCATCTGCTGGCGTCAAGACCGACTGCCGATTCATTTAAAATTATTTTGCAAGAATGCGGAGAGTTTTATACCTCTTTTCACGCATCCGGTATTCTGCAGCTCAAAATATTACCATCAGACAAATCGTTCATGCGCCGTGGTATTTTAGGAATGCTGATATCCACGAGGAGCTTGGTCTCCTTTCTTTTCCAAATTTTTACCAAAAGTTAACTATAAATTTTCGCAACTCACTTGATAATGAACTACTTTCTAATCTTGCCAATTATGACCCAACCGACCCTGCGAACCAGGGCCGCCCAGAGACTTTACAGGGCCTGGGGCAAACTTCTGTTAGGGGCCCCAAGAAATCTGATTAATCGAATAATTTTTTATTTTTTTGGGGGGCCCCTTTTTTTCAGGAGATTATTTTGAATTTTGAAGTACAGTACAAGTTTCAGAATTTTCTTTCGGAGGAAATCTAATAAATATTTAAAAAAAAATTTTTTGGGGCCCCTCCGGCAGTTGGGGGCCTGGGGCAAAGTGCCCCAGTTGCCCCCCCTCCCCTCTGGGCGGCCCTGCTGCGAACAGAAAACGGCCTAGAGCCGTTCTCTGTTATTAATTTTTTATATATTTTCCCCTATTTTTCTCTTATTTTATATAAAATTTAATTATTAACTATAAATTCAACTTTACTGCTAAGTAAACTTTTCGCTCTACTTTTGTAGACAATTTCTTTTATTATGTTAACTCTCTCTTTCCTTGCACTGCTCTTTGAGCATTGCTCCCAATATCTTCTTCTATACTAATAAAGAGACAAGTGGAAGTCGAGAGATCACGTGACCGTAACTCATCCGGGCGGGCACCGATCCTCGAAAAAAAATGGCCGACAAATATGCAGGAAGCGGTGTAATTTTTTTTCTCATGAAAGTACATAAATGTTACATATTTGGAAAGAGCTTCGAAAACTGATAATTTTTTCTGCGTACACTTATTCTGTTAATTCAATAGTTTTAGAGATATTTTCATTCTAAAATCACTCACTGCTGAGAAACCAAATCATCTGGTGCAGTGGTGCTGCCATCTGTTGGCAGCTACGGGAATGAAAATTGAAAGGAATTTATTCACTTGAATTTAATACATTTGTAGGCTTTTTTTTTCTTTTGTGGGGCCCGAAGTACATAAATATGTTACACGGATGGCTTGAGCGTAGCTAGGCGAAGCCCGGTTAGTTAACATTAAACTTTCTTCTATTCTACAAATCACTTTTGTTCATTCTCCCGGATCCAAATATCAACCTATCTGCTTTCATCTTTGGTCATAACCATTGGTCAATTACTATGCACTTCTACGTTGGTGGGCGTGGCCCAAGTAACGTAGTTACACCAATGACTCTAATGAGCCGAACTGAGCTTTGAACTATGAACTGCAAACTTTAATAACCTTATTTGTCAACCTGTTTTTTTGTCTGTTGCAAGAGGGCGCCGCTGGCGTAAACGTTATTACGACTATAGGCGTAGCGTGATTCTAATTTTTCTTTTTTTTTGGGGGGGGGCACGAACTGAATTCAGTTAGGGCCCTCCTTAGCACACTGACTTCCGGACGTTCCTTAAAATATGAAATATTATGATTTTTTCAAAATTGAATAACAACAGAATTGATGTTTGAGTTAGTATTCAAAAGTTATACAATGAGAAAAATAAATATATTATAAATAAAATGAGAAAAAAAAATATAGCATCGAATTTTTGTTATGGGTTATATCATTGTTGAAAACTACGTTTAGGCTAAAGACATATTCGGAATCTTCAGTGTCTCAGTTTGAAAAAGCGGGAAAAAACCAACTTTCTTAAAAGTTTTCTACAATTTTCAGATTTTAACTGAACGTCTATTAACGTTTTAATTTATTTCAAGTTAAGTTGGGCGAAGCACGTGCCCCCCCTCCCCCCCCTAAGATGTGCAGTGACCCCTTATGTTTGCTGCAAAATATGTGCTCAAGAATTGTATTTCGGATGACCGACTTATGATCATACGTGTACCCTTTCCTTGTGTCCAGGTTCCTGCTGAGCATCACGATCAGACCCTGATTTTCCATTAGGCTCGGTAGGCCCGGGCCTAGGGGCCCCCTAATGTTGGGACCCCCCCAAAAAAAATTTATTTTAAAAGAAGAAAATAAAAAGAAAATTCCCAATTCAATTTTTTTTTTATTTTACCTTTTTTAATACCAATTTTGTTTTATATATCCTTTCAAATTTGATTGATTGGTTCATCATATGTACTATAGTTATATGTATATATAGTTCATCATATGTATGTTATAGTGTATATAAGGGATTAATAAGTTTTTCTGGTGGCATTGTATTGGTGTTTTAATGATGAAGTTAATATGTTGTATTGCTTTTTGGTATTTGATAACTAGAAGGTAACCCGTCATTTTGACGTCATAATACTAATAATGACGTCATAATGAAAAAAGTATATGAAAGTTAAAAAATATGCCGAATTATCTAACAATATTGCATTTAATCCACACCTTGTAAAAGCAAACCCTTTCATTATTTTTTATTTACAGGGTGTCCATAATTAAAGTCCCATTTTCAAAAGGCTGCAAAAAAAAAAGAACCATTGGTCAGAATGACTTCAAATTTGAACTGAATATACTGTAAGAAGGGGGAAACGATTTCTTTTTTTTTATTATGCCAAATCACTTCCCCCTTCTTCCAGTATATTCAGTTCAAATTTGAAGTCATTCTGAGCAGTGGTTCTTTTTTTTGCAGCCTTTTGGAAGTGGGACTTTAATTATGGACACCCTGTTTAGTTTTTCATGCGATTGGAGTAGTAGACTGCCATCCAGTTTTTTACAGCTCAATACGCGATATGAATACTTGAGCTACTTGATTCATTCACATTCAAGTTTGTTTACCTTCAGAATCCATCGCAAAAGTAAACAGATTTTTAAAACCTGTTAAATATACAGCTAAAAGCATCCATTTTTTTTTTTTTTAGTTCTGAATGTTTTATAGAAAAATAGGCTGAACAAACGTGATTTTATGGATAAGATATTAGTTTTTAGGTAAGAAAAAATTCTGATCCACATCTGAAATTGAAATTAAGCCTAACCGGCGGTTTTTTTTTTACTGAGGGCTTCAATTGAAAGATGAGTACAGCCCGGAAGTGTTATACAGAGACAACGGCTATTATATATATAATGTTCTTGACTTCTACGCTTCAAATAGCCAATTCTTGGTAAAATGGTACTTTCACAATGATTTGTGATTATATTTTTTTTTTGTGTGTGTCAATTTTGGAAATGTTACGCCCACATCAGTGTTAGGGGGCCCCCATCCCGATTTGTGCCTATAGTCAAGAATTTTCTAAATCGGGCCCTGATCACGATTGTGTCCTCTTTCACTCTTATCGACATGAGAAGACGTCCGCCTCATATATCACATGAGGATATATCACATGTCTCATATATCACATGTCTTCTCATGTCGATAGTGTGCAAAAATTCAACTGGATAGTTTAGTCTTCCACTCCCTAATATTCAGTGAAAAATGCTCTCTTCGGCTGGAAGTTGGACAATGATCTTGTTGCTGATCTCATAGCAATGGGGATATTTCGGACAAATGCTTCCTCTATATGTCATCCCTCGGGATGGAACTTCAATAGCGGCAACACTGTTGTGGAGACTCGACGCAGCTGAACACAGGAAAGCAGCTTGCACTTTACCTCAGAGTGACTGCGCTCTCCCCACAAACGTCACACGTCTGCGCAGTGACTGTTGAATAACTCCAACCTCCTCAACCTGCTCGCCGGTAGAGGGCACTGTGTCAAATCTGACATAGTTACTCTTTTTAATGCGTAGTTAGAAATCAAAAGTGTGAAACCACCACCGTCGCTTGTCAGGTTGTAAGACACCTACTCATGTTATGTCCGCTTGGGTTGAAAGATACCTGTTCATGTTCTTCTTCTTGGGTTAAAAGATACCCCACCTGGATTACTTTTGATGTGGCACCTGTATATTAAAGTTTAAAAGACAAATTAGTGTTTAATGACTGAACTTCTACGCGACATCACGGCATTCGTAACCCCCTCACCCTCATCTTTTCTTTAGTGACTGGACGAACACAGCCATATTTTAGTTGCCGGTCTATCGTCCGAAATAATTCGTTGTACCGTACTGCTGGAAGGACGTTTTCGAAGCAGGAGCAGCCAACATGGTTGAAAATCGAATGTGCAAGAGGACGTACAGCACCCCAATTTTTTTAGAGGTCTTCATGAGGCGTGTGGATATTCGGCATTACCCTTACCGAACGGTAGCACGCTGGTTCGAAGCCGACAACGATGGACGCCAAAGTGAGTCAGACATGGCGCGGTCCGGTCGGCCATCCCCAAATGAAAATACAGTGCAGACTATATCCGCGTTACTAGAACCAAACGATTCGTGAGTTAGCTATACAGACAGGATTTGCGCATACGACTGTCCGCCACATTTTCAAACAATGCTTGGGCATGCGAGAAATTGTGTCATGGTGGGTGCTGTGGCATCACGACAAGGCTGTTAACTCTCTGAGGCATTTTGCATTAATTCCACAACTATTGATCCATACCAAGAAAGACGGAGTTCTAATTAACAAACGAAGGCCAAATTTTTAAAACAAACTTTAACAATTTATTAACAAGAAAAAAAAGTAAACAGTAGACATTTTCGACACATTTACGTGCAGATTTACAGTGCGAGCTCCAGGACCGATTCCGGCCCAAGAAAAAAACAGGAGCCTAGCAAACACACGTCTATCCCGCTCGGATTTTATACAGCGTCTCCCCAAAAAACAACAACTCCAAGCCTCTCCTCTCGGCTGGCAAAAACGGGGTCCGTCTTCTTGGAATGTCTGGATTTTTAGTCGGGGGGGAACAAGTAATCGTTTTCTAATCCTCCACGTGTTCAAAATCGGAGAGAACCGGCAAAACTGCCCCGATAACACGCAGCTGTGTTTCTCGTCCTCTGTGAGTTCTTTGGAAAAATAACCTCATCTTTCCAGTACGCTACAGTGCCTTGCGTTCTGGCGGAAAGTGGAGAAATGGCTACGATACGACGCAATGTGAACCCACTTGAACCGCTGTGAGCGCGAAGGAGAAAATGAAACGGCAATCGCATGAATGACGTCAATTCCGGGTCTCCGAGGTGATCACTTGTTTGTCAGACCCACACCAACGTGAGAGCTATGGTGACTCTCGTGTACGACAGTCAAGGTGTTATCTTAACACATGCGGTACTCTCAGGGCAGACCTTCAATGCGCAGTACAATTTTTCATTCCTGGAACAGAACCTACGATCAGCGTTGAGGAAGAAATGGCGACACTTTTTGCAGAACCTACCCATCATCGTCTTGCATGGCATTGATCGTGCGCATACCGCGCTAACTGTGGCTGATGTGTTTGCTCGCTGGGGCTGGGACGTGCTCTACCATGTCCCATAGTACCTGGACTTAAGTCCTTGTGACTTCGATCTCTTCCCCAAGATGAAGGAACCTCTCCATGACATTCACTTCCATACCGTTTCAGATATTCTGCATGCTGTAGACCACTCCCTTCGAAAGATCAACAGTGCGGGCGCTGCCACGGCATCATGCAGCTTCCAGAACGCTGGCAACGGGTGCTAGACAATGCTGCTTACTATTTTGAAGGGCTATAATAGTTTCGTCCCCTGCATCTCTTTTGTACATAAATAGTTGCCACTTTTAAAGTACCATCTTATGTATTTTAAGATTTGTAGCCTTTTTTGGCATTTCATAACAGTTTTCTCAATGTGTTTTTTACAGTTTATTTCTGGGTCTAAAGTAAAACAGAGATAAGTTGGATACTTCTCACACTTCAAAGGCTGATCTTCGTGAAGAATTTCAAATTCATAACTATAAAAGCGCTTGTGAGTGGTGAAAACACTCACCAGAGACTTTGAAGCATTAAAACATAATTTATGAACCTCGGCAAATCCACACAGGTCGATGAGAAAATCATTTAATTTATTATCGATCTTGTTCACATTGTTATCACTATGCCAGACGATGATGTCGTCAGCAAAAAAGACAGATGTCAATACCAGGGGAAGCTAAGCGCTCCATCGATGCCATATACATAGAAAACAGAGTAGGACTAAGTACCGCCCCCTGTGGGATACATCGACTAGTTCTATGGCGTTTTGACGGAATCATATTTAACTCTAAACATCCTGTGACACAGGAAATCGGCAATCCGAATGAGAGCTTTATCTTTAATATTAAAATCCAAATAGAATTTGCTTATCAATTTTAGCTTCTAGACGCTGTCAAAACCTTTACTCATGCTGCCTTTACTGGCGCTGTGAGCGCTGTAAATGTAAAAGACAGCAGATGTAGTAAGATCGCGGATCAGAGCGGTCATACTCTAACGTTATCCTAATAAAATGTCATATCTAGGAGGACAGCGACTGTATGCCTGGAAGGTTTCATGTTTTGTGCATCTCTTATCTTCTGGACAAGAAACAAAACTTGATCGATGGTACTGTGACCCTTGCAAAAAGCATATTGCTCCTGATGAAAAGGATTTCTTTGTTGTAAATGGAAGTTAATTCTCATCGATACAATCTTTTCCATTAACTTACAAACTGTACATGTGAGAGCAATTGATCTAAAGCTGTTTAGATTATCAGCCTCCTTACCTGGTTTCTTGGTGGGAATGATAATAGACTCTTTCCAGTCCCTTGGTAGTTTCCTCCTAGACCACTGAGTATTAAAGATATGAAGCAATCTTTCCTTGGCGATACTACTGATATTTTTCAACATTTGTCTGTTAAAGCTATTTTGCTCGCCAAGAGATGGCGCTGTAAGCGCTGTAAATGTAAAAGACAGCAGATGTAGTAAGATCGCGGATCAGAGCGGTCATACTCTAACGTTATCCTAATAAAGTGTCATATCTAGGAGGACAGCGACTGTATGCCTGGAAGGTTTCATGTTTTGTGCATCTCTTATCTTCTGGACAAGAAACAAAACTTGATCGATGGTACTGTGACCCTTGCAAAAAGCATATTGCTCCTGATGAAAAGGATTTCTTTGTTGTAAATGGAAGTTAATTCTCATCGATACAATCTTTTCCATTAACTTACAAACTGTACATGTGAGAGCAATTGATCTAAAGCTGTTTAGATTATCAGCCTCCTTACCCGGTTTCTTGGTGGGAATGATAATAGACTCTTTCCAGTCCCTTGGTAGTTTCCTCCTAGACCACTGAGTATTAAAGATATGAAGCAACCTTTCCTTGGCGATACTACTGATATTTTTCAACATTTGTCTGTTAAAGCTATTTTGCTCGCCAAGAGATGGCGCTGTAAGCGCTGTAAATGTAAAAGACAGCAGATGTAGTAAGATCGCGGATCAGAGAGGTCATACTCTAAAGTTATCCTAATAAAGTGTTATTTTATTATTAAACGAGTCTCCTATTTTAAAAGGTCGCACGTTTACGCGACAAGGAAGGTCAAAGTTCATACGGAAGTGAACATTTCAGACCTAAAGTTATTAAAAAAGGAAGACTACATACGTCCATACTAACCACCAGATCAAGACTCTTCAGGGCAAACTCAAGTTTAGTAGACGAAAGGGAATCCGCGAGAAGGCTTTTTCCAGGGTCATAAGAATGACATGTCTGCAAACATCCTCTGACCTTCTTAAACATTTACTACATTTTGAAACGTAGGCAGAAGCAAGTTTCTCTTGCTAGCTTTGTTGTGAATCTCCCTTTATCTGAGTCTGCAACAGGAATCAGGGGTGTCAAAAGACAGAAAAGAGAAAGAATCCCCGTGAAAGCGTCTGATGTTTTGATGGAAGAAGACTACACTTGCAAGCAAGCAATAACACCTCTCCTACTCTACTTCGCTACTATCCCATTAGCCATCCACTCCTTTCAGGAGAGGTTGAGTAATGATAAAATTTACTTTATTTTAACTGATTATTGTTTTAAATTAAAAAAATAATAACGCACACACACACACACACACATATATATATATATATATATATATATATATATATATATATGAGGCGGTGAAAGGCAAAGTGGTGTAAGTCAGTAAGTCAAGTGGAGTAAGTCCAAAGCGTTTTACTGCAAAAACTACAAAAAATTCCACTATAAATTTAACAAACTATAATTCATAATAATTATTATAATATTGCAAATAATAATTATTTGCAATTCCACTATAAATTAAACATGCAGATTACATTTTTGCCCTCAAATAAAAAAAGTTGAAAATGTGACTTACACCACTTTGCCTTTCACCGCCTCATATATATATATATATATATATATATATATATATATATATATATACAAAGAAAAAAAAGATTAGACAGACGATCCCCATCCCACCACCCCCCAAAAAAAGAATACGCACTAAGAAGGGGTAATGAAAACTGGACACAAATTGATATGCATACAGGTTTCGACGGAAAATACAAAATTTTAAAGTTTGGCGGCCAATGAATGAACATGCGACGCTGAAGCGCATCTTGACTGCGCAACTGGCAGGATATTAAAGAGGAGACATTTCGATTCCAGGTCATAAATTCTTCGCGAATTTCTTTCCGTGTACTCGGGTAGACAGTAACTATGCCTCGCATACAGGTGCGCGAACAATTTGCGCAGATGTCAGCGTTTGAGAGAGGACTTGTAGTTGGGCTCAAAGAAGCCGGTCGGTCTAATCGGCCAATCGCTCGACATTTGGATAGGAGCGATGCCACTATTATACGGTATTGGCAGGAAGGGGTGAAACATGGCCGAACACGGCATCGAGTAGGAAGCGGTCGGCCTAGAACAACGACAGAACGTGAGGACCGAGCAATCGTCAGAGCGGCACTCACAGCCCAGATTCATCATTATCATAGATCGTACGTGAAACTGGTGCTTCAGTGACCGCAAGGACCATTCATAGGCGGCTCAGAGAAAGGGGACTGAGCTCACGGCGCCCCTTGCGCCGACTTCCATTGACCTCTATACACCGACAAGCCCGTTTGCAGTCGATTGGTGTCGGGCCCATTCGACCTGGAATGTCACTGACTGGATTAGAATTGTCTTCAGTGGTGAGTCCCGCTTCGAATTAAGTCCGATGACCAGCGAATACGTGTCTGGAGACGCCCGGGACAGCGTTGAGATACCAACCTGACTGTCTTCAGCTATACGGGCTGACAACTAGGAGTGATGGTCTGGGGTGCCATTTCATTTCATAGCAGGATCCCTTTGGTTTTCTTCTGCGGCCCCCTTACAGCACAGCGGTACGTCGACGATATTCTACGCCCCGTTGTGTTGCCCTTCCTATCACGCCATCCTGGACTTACATTTCAGCAAGACAATGCCCGCCAGCACACGGCGAGAGTTTCTATTGTTTGTCTTCGAGCTTGCCCAACATTACCTTGTCCAGCAAGGTCGCCGGATCTCTCCCCCCCCCCCATTGAGCACGTTTGGAGCATTATGGGCAGGGCCCACCAACCAGCTCGGGATTTTGAAGTTTTAACGCGCCATTTGGACCAGTGGCGTAGCGAGGGTTGGGCAAGGGGGTTTAACATGCCCCGGGCGCCACTCACAGAGGGGCGCCAAATGGTCCTTTTCACTAATTCTATATATTATATTAATATATGTTTTTTTTGGGGGGGGCGCCAAAAAGGTATCGTGCCCCGGGCGCCAGTTATGCTCGCTACGTCACTGATTTGGACAGAATTTGACACGATATCCCGCAGGAGGACATCCGCCACCTCTGTCAATCAATGTCAAGCCGATTAACTTTTTTGCATAAGGGCCAGAGATGGACCAACGCTTTATTGACTTTTTCATTTTGTGAAGCTCTTTCTCTTGAATAAATCATCCAATTTTTCTCAAATCGTAATCATTTGTTTTTCTGTACATGTACATCACATCTACCGATTTTCGTCCCATTCGGATAACTCCTCCTTGGTGCGTCGTTTTTTATTGTCTAAGAGTGTGTATATATATATATATATGTAATATCACGAGCACGGGCCGACGAAGGAAGGCCTGAGTGGTATTTCTTTTTGAGGTAAAGATGGATGACTTGTCGCCCGGCCGTGCATCATATATGTTTAATTTTCTGTCCCTCGGACACATAAAACACCACAACGTTAATTTAACTACATCTTTTATTTTTTAAATACACGATACAACTTCTCGTGACAACTTACAAATCAAAAAAGCCTACATGTACGTGATCCCAAACCTTATATAAACTCATCTCGTCATGTGATCGTAGTAAGGTTTAATTGGTTAAAAGTTAGGAAAAGGCGTGACAAATGCGCTAAAGCGTTTAATTTTCTGCCCACGCTACGCCAGTTTAGTTTTCGTTTAAACAGGCAGCCATTTAATATTTTTTCTCTCGATATTATTAGAACTTATTAGAACGATATTATTAGAACTGAATCAAAAGCGAAATTTAGCTCGTACGCCCAAGGGAATTTAGAATAATGTTAGATTTTAAAATGGTATGGGGTTTTTAATGTTATATATATATATATATATATATATATATATATATATATATATATATACATATACATACAGTCGGGCCTCTAGTTAAGGAAGTCCCTAAATCCTGAAAAAAAGTTCGTTATATGGAAAATTCGTTAAATAGAGATTCACCTTTTAAAATACTTTAAACTACACAAAACAGATTTTAAATTCATGAACACTAAGTATTATTAATAAAAGTAATTAATCACACCTTTATTTTGTAAATTATTGTCTATTTCTTTTATATATCTTACCCCTCAAGCAAAAATCTGCAAGGAAAACAAGAATAGAACAAAACTTTGTCCGGGAATACACTGTATTTTCGATTTAAAAAAATTATGTTAAAATTAATGAATTTTAATGACATTATCGGATTTATTATAACAAGTAATTTTAAGCATACATTACCTCATGTGTCCTTAAATTTAATTACTGATAAAGGTCTCTTAATTTTGTCTAAAGTTTTTTGCTTGAAAAAATGTTTTCTCTCATAATACGTCTCGCATCTTTGCAATGTACTAAAAAGCCTCTCAGGCGTATTTTTTTTTTCAAACTCGTATTCGAGTCGGAATGTGTTAAAAGAGAGTTAATGTGTTAAATGTGTTAAAAGAAAGAATAAGTTTGAAATGTTCAGAAATATTTTGAGAAATATGGAGGAAAAAATATTGGATCACAAGAAAAAATTCGGTAAATAGAGAATGCACTTCGCTATTTGGAGGTTATTTTACGAAGAAATTCGCAAAATGTTCTAGGTTCCAAGGAAAAGTTCGCAAAATAGAGGTTCGTTAAATAGAGGTCCGACTGTATATATATATATATATATATATATATATATATATATATATATATATATATATGTATGTATATATATATATATATATATATATATATATATATGTATATATATATATATGTATGTATATATATATATATATATATATATATATATATATATATATGTATATATATGTATATATATATATGTATGTATATATATATATATATATATATATATATATATATATATATATATATATGTATGTATATATATATATATATATATATATATATATATATATATATATGTATATATATATATGTATATATATATATGTATGTATATATATATATATGTATGTATATATATATATATATATATATATATATATATATATGTATGTATATATATATATATATATATATATATATATATATATATATATATATATATATGTATGTATATATATATATATATATATATATATATATATATATATATATATATATATATATATATATATATATATATATATATGTATATATATATATATATGTATATATATACATATATATATATGTATATATATATATATGTATATATATATATATGTATATATATATATATATATGTATATATATATATATATATATATATATATATATATATTTATGTATGAATACAGTGCAATGGGAACGAGATTATCGTTCCCATTGCACCATTTGATTCAACGAGTAAATAAGTTCATTAAAAAAAGAAAAATCTTCGCCAAAGTTATGGCGACGGAAGCGTTACGAAATCGTCCGTGGAGAAGAATCCGCGCTGCCAGGTACACATCCACACCGTCGCGTCGCAGTGTATCCGATAACGAAACAAAGGGGAGGGCCGATGCGTGATGGACACGCGGATTCCCGTCACGTTTCCTCCTCACGTGTCACGCCGACCTTCGGAACCGTCTGCGGCGCACTCGATAACGACTCACAAACACGGTGGAACTTCTCTGTGGCTGCCAGTCATGGTCTAGAGTCGTCTGGGTGTTTTTTCTAGCAAAACATTTATGAACGCGTATTCATCTCGCTTCTATTAACGGTCTACGATGTAGTAAAAACAATGCACCCTTTTTAATAATTTAAGGCAGTGTCATTAACTAGTACGGAGTTTCGTATTAACAAGTCATATATATATATAAAAAAAATTTTAAAGTCAATTCCTACTTAGGTCAACAAAGAAAATTTTTATTTTAGTTACTTTTTGGCGGGAAATTGCGTTTGGCGGGGTATTGCACTGATATTGGCTCCATTCTGTGAACACCATTATTGCCGAGAAATTTTTTTCTCCCATATAAAACTAAAATTAATCACTTAAACTTAATTAATGAATTAATATTTAAAAGAACTGAATTAACATCAAGTGTCATCCACTACAAGTTAAAAAAATGTATTTGAACTTGAGTGGATGAATAAAAAGTATTTTATTAACGATTGAAAATTTGATATATAAATATAGGGAGAGTGTGAACTAATGCTGGGTGGAAATAATGCCGATTAAAGGTTTTAAAATATTAAAGTTAAAATAGTAACAGGGTTTCATTATTGATTACTGATTACCAATTACCCATTACTAATTACCCAGGTTCGTTTTAACCCAGCATGTAAACACTGTAGAAAAGGATAGACACCACTTAAATGCTTTTAAATGATGAGGACCAATATTTACAAATTAACAACAAATATTTATTACACAAATAAACAGTTAAATTATACAGTATTAAAATGATTGTTCTTCTCATAACTACATAAATAATTAATAATCTGCTAAAATGATTAATATTCTTAAATATTAATTGGGTCCTCACCGAATTAAAATAGAAAGGTACGTGTCATTTTAGGGATATTTAATTTAATTTTATATTAAAAAATACTACTGTACTGTCCTTCAACCGAAAAGTAAAGACTGAATTACCCCAAATATCGGCTAGCTAAGATGACATCACGGTTTCAATATAGTTGCAGGGTGGATTCGAGAGTACCACCACAGGGCAAGCCCGTAGGCTATTCGCCCTCTGCACCCCTCTCTCTCCCCAATCTCTCTGAACTCCTCTATATCTAAAAATTTCATTTCTACCTCTTAATATTCATCTCAACTTTTTGCATATGAGTTTCTTCCTTCCAATCATAATATTTTCTTCTCCATATAAACTCCACCTACGTCTTAAAACCTTTTTCTAGTGGCTATAATATTTCTCCTTTTATTAAAATCACACTTCTCATTGGACCTATACTTATCTTTCACATTTTCCTTCTTTACCTTCCTACATTTTTCTTATATTTTATTTTTCTTAAATCCCCCCTCTCTAACTTTTCTATAACTCAACAATACTTACTATGGCCACATTCCCTTCAATTCTTATTTTCCATATTCTAAAAGGGGCTTTTTCGACTGACCCTCGCTCCTACGCAACTCTTTTATTATGGGGCCTTTTAACTAACCGCTATTCTAACTTTACTACTGAGCCTTTCTTATGGGGCCTTTATATGGGAGCGGCGGCTATTTCTAAACTTTTCCCCTCTTTACCATAACTATATTTTTATTGCGTACATTTCCTTTTCTAAGAATCTTTTAAACCTATGTAAAAGGCCTTTTTCTTATGCTGACCACTATAACCGGCTAAATCCTGAACCTACCCTTCCTCTGCGTATACAATTTTTACTGACCCTTTGTACTGACCCTTTTGTACTGACCCTTTTCTTATTTCTTATTCCCCTTCACAACGCTTCACAATGGATAAAGGAATCTTGAAATGGCTTGCAGCTTTTACCAAATCTCCGAGAAACCTTTTTTGCTGGCTTAAAGAGCCAGCACTAATAGTGGGAATTGAAAAAAAACAAACTATTTTTTGTTGTTGTTGCATTTTTCGTCGCATAATCTCATTTTCAACTTCGAAATAAATTTTCTCTAAAATTTCAGTCTTTTTTTTTCACGATGTCGTCGTCCATCTCCAAAAATACATTTTTTTTTTTTTTTTAAGTTTTCCACCCAACTTCATCGATTTCAAGAGTTGCAGTATCTCATTTTGGCCATGATAGTACCCTAAAATAGTAATATCTGTTACGGACTCAAAAACGCAGTACACATCGTTCGGTATGCGGTTGGAGTGTAGGAGTGAAAGTTCTTCATTTATTACTCTAGGTCAGTGCTCCGCAACCGCTGTGCCGTGGCACACTGTGATCTTGACTGTGCCGCGGTGATTTTATCGATTATGATAATAAAAAAAAATTAACCACCGTATTAAATAGAAATTTTTCCAAGTAAAATATTCCTCTAACTTTTTGATGATATGGAATTTTTCTGGGTCGAAATTATACACAAAACAAAAACACGTTGTTAGCCATACATTGTATGTATGCTCGAGCGTCATATTTCTGGATTTCCAGTTAAGAAAGAATATCTACAAATTTCTGACAAGGCCATTGCAATTTTGCTCCCATTTTCTACGACATACTTATGCGAACAAAGTTTTTCGAGACTGGTTCTAATTGAAAATGACAAACGATCCTATTTAAAGGGCCTTGACCATGAACTGTAGCTCTTTCTATTATAGAACCAAATATAAAACGTGCAAATATAAAACGCACATTTATCAAAACAATCTCAAATATCTCATTAATAAATTAGTTATGTTTAAATTAACTTTGATTTATTAGGCTTAAGTAAAGACCAAAAAAAAACATTTAATATAAAAATTTAAAGAGAATTTTTTTTTACTTGTAAACTATAATTTTATATTTCTGTTCTTGTGTTGGTATACAGTTCAAAATGATTTATATAAAACTTAAATGATTATAATTATCTGGATACATAGAGCTATTTTGTTGTGTTTTTTTTATCTAATAAAAACATTTACGTATTTATTGTAATTTATATATTTGCAAGCTTGTGGTGTGCCGCGGAATTATCGAAAAAAACGTTGCTGTGCCGTGGAACATAAAAGGTTGCGGAGCTCTGTTCTAGGTGGCAGTGGTGCGAAAACTCTTTTTAACCGCGACCCATTTTTTAAATAAAAAATCACGGGACCCCAATGAACAATTTTTTGGTAGTGACTTTTTTTTTAATTAGGAAAATGTTAGCAAAGAAAAAAGAAGGAAATTTTTACATACTATTTTGAAAATCAACGAACTGTAGATTGTGGGTATATATTTACATTGCCTAATTACAATTTAAATAATTACAAGATAAAAAAAAACTTTTTATCTACCATGTTTTTAAATTTTCTGTTGAATCATATAAACTCGGCAATTCTATGTATTAATAAATACTTTAAAAAAATTTTTTTGATGAATTATCCCATCAACTTGAAAGAAAATGAAGTTAATTGGAAGTTAACTCGCGTTTAACTTTTCGTTCCCGTCCCGGCCGATGGATGGCTGCACCAGTCTACAAAACAAAATTACCTGAAAATGAATTCAAATTCTGCTTAACGATGGCTAAAAGTATTAAAATAATGCATTGTAACCGTGTTCTGAGCTATTCTAAAAGTTTCAAATGTCTAGCTAGTCGGGAAGTTAGTTAAAAATCGATTGCAAGATTTGTACTGGACACACACACACAAAAACAAACAAGAAAGCGAGTTAATAAAAACATGGTGAAAAAAAAATCTCCTTTATACTTCTACAATTGTTTTTGGCCAAATCTCACGTAATCCAAACTTCATATTTAAATATTAATATGTGTTTGTATTTCATTTAGCATGATTTCAAAATGGCAAGCTTCCTATTAAAACATTGAAAATTATAAACTGCATTTATTTATATAAAACTAGAATAGAAAAAAATGAATGAGAAGGGTGTGCCTAGACCTCGAATAATAGTTGTTCAATATTAGATGAAATATTTGAAAGTGCTACTTTGGCATCATCTTGCGGGTTAAGTTTTGATCTTTGTGTGGCTTTCGTAGCAACTAAAATATCTATATATGTGCTGCCCCCATGGTATAGTGGTGGGCTTGGGTTCCAATTCCGAATGAGACTTGGTAGTTACCGTGTCAGGGAGCCATGCCTAATGGGTGCTCCCACAACAAAGTAGCCAGCAAAACTTCGTGGTGAATAACAAAAGGCAACTGGTCCACGACAACTGCCTCCGCATTAAAAAAAAAATACATACAGTGGTACCTCGACTTACGAGTTTTTCTACATACGTGCATTCTCTCGGTAGATTTTTTGCTTCGAGTTACGAGCTAAAATTCGGGTTACGAGCCAGATTCAGATATCCCACCGCTAGATTGAGCAGCGAATGCCATGTTACGTGCTCATCAAATGTGAACACAAGAAGCATATATTTACACCCTTTATGTAGAATTATTATACAATTGTATACATATTATTCTGAGATACTATCCAGTCATAAACCGAGATTTGAACACTGAACAATTACCACCCGGGGCAGCTTGTTCTGCCCAAACTTGAGTCGCCCTCAGAAACCGAACAGCACCCAACCTCTCTCGCAGAGAGATAGCTTCAATTCCCTCCCCCACACTGGAACTCCCCATGGGGGTCTAAGGGATGGGATGACCTTGGTCCTAGGATCGCAAGCTCTCCTCCTTCTACGGATTCTGAGAAAACTTTCTTCGAATTCTCAGAAAGAAGAATCGGGACATTACAGCCACGGTGAACGATGCAACAATCGCCCATCTTCTGTGTCTCACTCGTTCACTTTAAGAGAGTAGCTGGTAATAAAAGCGAAAGTGAGGAAAGCGGGGCGAAAAGGTCAAAAATCAAAGAATAAGATTTAATTTTTCAGTTCAGCCTTTCTCCTCCTCTTCCATCATTATGTTCAAGTCTGATCTCCAAGGTAAATGTTGTACATTACACTTAAACAAATTTATTGCAGTATTGTATTGCGTTTTTATACAATGTTTGTCGTTTATAAGCACATTTTTCTTATTTAAAAACATGTAACAAGAAATTGCGGTGTTTGGGGGGAGCCCGGAACGAATTAATCGCATTTCCATTCATTTCAATGGGGAAAATTGATTCGAGATACGAGTATTTCGAGGTACGAGCTCCGTCATGGAAGAATTAAACTCGTAAGTCGAGGTACCACTGTATTTATATATGTGACGAAAAAATACGTCCTTCCATATTACATTTAACGCGTCTTCTAAATTCTACCCCTCCTCCAAATGCGACCTAATCATAACGTATTTGGTAATGGATTGTTAGGGGGCGTCCATTAATTACGTGAGGCTTTTAGGGGGGGGGGGGGGAGAGAGTCGAGCCAAATCTCACCCAGTCTCAAGTGGGGGAGAGGGGGGTCTCGGCAAATATCACGTAATTTTTTCCGCAACAAACTGTGTAAAATTGCGAGAAAACTGGGTTATATTAAGTAAAACATGTTCCTACACTAAAATATGGCTAAATCCGACACAATAGTTCCAGTAGTCACTCTTCAGACCACACATGAGTCCCCGAGGACTGAATTAGAATGAATATTCTTTTGCGAATTTTAGTAGTTCCTATTTAAGTATTTTATTGTTCGATTTTCTCACTGTGATTCTAGACTACGTTCTTAGTAGTCTTAAATACTAGTCTTAAATAAAAATAATTAAGCAAATTATGTTTTTTTAAAATAAATCCATCATAATCAAGCACAGATAAACGTATTTACACTAAAAATACGCATTTAGAAAAATCTCACGTGAGATTAGGGGGGGGGGGGTCGTCGAAAAATCGCCACACTTAATTAATGGACGCCTCCTTACGTCCTCGTGCTTGAAATAAGCACACGAGAGACAGACTTACAACACAGAACTTGTATTAAAATCTAATTCTGTACAGTATGTACAAAGGCAGAGAGACTATCCTCTTCTGCACATGAGAGATATCACAGGAACAGAAACAAACTATCACGAAGAGTCTCCCAGTTTTTCAAGAGAGAGGTAACAGTCTCTAATCGGGGGTAAAATGACCGCCTTCGCTGATGTGGTTTACCGGCAGAGGCCTCTTCTCACTGCGAAACTGCGGGTCTCTTAACCCTTTGAGGGGCGCCCTTTGCACAGTGCAAACGGTAAATCTCGTCTTTTTTTTCACTCGCATTCAATGTATTACAGTCAAATGAGCAGAAAAATGGCTAATGCTGCCATCTATTATAAGTTTAAAGGAGCAAAAACATTTTACAACCTTTAATTGGAAATTTTTTCAAGATTTTTTAGATTAAAAACAACCGAGAGAAAAAAAACCTTCACGTTGCAAGCCGTGCTGTTGAAAGGGTTAAAGCTCAACACTCTCAAGGGTTCGCGGACCCTTCTGGCTTTCACCTCGTCTCCGCACAGCACACTCCGCACAGCACACTATCGGCACTGCTCTAGACGGGACTCTGCGAGGCTCAACACCAACTCTCAGGAGCAGTCTGCGGTGCCCCTACTTATCTCTCCGACCGGCGGGAGAAATTTCCCGCGCTTTGGCCAACTGGCGCTGGTCAATTTCCGCTCTCACGCTCGGTGGCTTTCAGCTCTCCCCAGGGGGGGGGCTTCACCCGGAGGTATTTTTTGGTCAGCGGTGTCTCGTAGAAGAAAAAAAGCGAGGTGACCGTTGGTAATTAAATGGCCCTTTGGTTTTCTTGGAACCAGGCCTCCCTCGTAAAAAGAGGGCTTTAGACTTGGGTGGTCCTTTTCCCAGAAAAAAAGCCACGATGTTACAGGATATTTTTCATTAAGACACGTGTCGATTACTACGCAAGCAGTCGAAATTTCTGTATCCCAATAGCAATCCTTGATATGGTAAGACACCTATTGTGTCTTACTTTGTTAAGGCACTAATTTATTACGTTTTGACACGATACCATTTTATTGTGGTTCTTTTTTTCCTTTACCCTTAATTTCAATTAGTGTTCCTTTAACGGAATCACCTAAAGCAGTGGTTCCCAACCTTGGGTACCACTGCTTTAGGTGCCACTGCTTTTTTTCTGATGTAAAAAGATGCCAACCTGGCGTACCAGTACCGGTACGCGGACAAGCAGCTACCGGTACGCGAATGATTTTGCAATTTAAAACAAAAATCTATTAAAAATCTATATTACAAAAAAAAGAAAAGAAATGACTATAATAACTAATAATCCATACGCTTTAATATTTTAGTTTGGAATTTCTTATCCATTGTTTGTGTTGTAATACTTTATTGGGATTTACCTAATCTCGAAAGATGCCGTCTACACCTGAATGTGTTATCTATGACTGCCCCATAAAAATTTGGCACTCTCCTGCGAATTATAACTGTGTCTATAACTGTGTTTGCGAATTATAACTGTGTCTGAGAAGTTTCTTTCCAAGCAGAAAAATTTTAATGCCATTTGCAACCACATATTTATGGGAAAAAGGATTTTCTGCAATGACTGGGATGAAAACTAAATATAGAGCTTTTCTGGACATTGAATCGGAACTTCGCCTTAAACTGACAAACATTGAGCCCGATATTACTTCTTTAGTTAATAATAAACAGGCCCAACCTTCTCACTAATCATATATTTTTTAAAGTGATTATTATATTTTATGTATATGTTTAGCAATAAAAATATATCCCAAGTTACTTGTCTTTATTACAAATGTTCTCCATCGCATTTTATTCCCCATTTCAAAATTTTTGGTCTACCGGTACGTCATTGAATTGTTTACAACGTACGGGTACGGTTCTATAAAAAGGTTTAGAACCCCTGACCTAAAAGATGAACTAGCTATTCGCCACGAAGGCCGATGACTCCTAAGGACCCGAGATTAACATTCGAAATAACCCTACCTCTAAACATGGCTGTATTTCAATTGCCACAATTTAAATTGTTTAAATCTGACCTGTTAAATTCCTAACCTTTTACTTTAAGAGAACCAGACCTGATCGTATAGTGGTTAAATACATAAATAATTAAGTTCTTTCTACATTACCTACTTCTACTTTAACTTTACCTGAAATAAATATTAACATGTTGGCCCACCAATAAAAAGAGAAAACTCAACTCAAAAATGTCAAAACATGAGTGTGCACGGCTTTCAGTGGTAGGTTTCTAAAATCACTTAATCTAAATCTCTTTCTAAATCTATTTAAATGCGTGGTTCAGTTTATCTATAATCTAAATCAAGAATACACTCAAAAGAAATTCTATGCTGAGAAAATTTGAGAATAAAATTTAATAAAAAGTTAAAGCACATGTTATCTATTCGAAATCTAGTTTCCTCTACATAAAAGAGAAAGAAAAAGTTACATAACTAGCGCATGCGCGCTGAACAGCTTCGCGTCACAAGTGACGTGATTCCGAAAGAGGCTTCAAATAGTTCTAGTCGGAACAACCAGGTTAGAGGCAACAACTACTGGTCGATACTTTCTCGTTGTGGACTGTATATTTTCTTTTGTTTTTTGTTTCGTAATAATTTCTTATAATCTTAATCTAGAGGCAACTATATTAATTGATTCACTTGTTATAGAAACGCACTAGACTTTTTCAACGGACATCGTAGTCCTTTTTTTATTATACGGGGAGGTCTTTTTTACGACCTTATTCACTGGTTCTCCATAGGCAACTGAACTAACAGTCGCCAAGGGTTGGCGGGAAGACGGTACCCAGTGATCACGCAGGAGCGCCAACAACTACATTTATTTTATATTTCGAAAGGTAACATTACTGTACATCTGCTCCCTGACACATACAAAAGGAAGGGAGTAACTCTTAAAACATTTTTATATTTCAAACACTATTATAATAACTTACAGGCTCCCTAGCACTTAATAAAGTGCATACATTAACTCGTAAATGTATGCACTCAACATAATAAATACTCAAATGTGGTGGTTAGCGAAACCCTTAAAAAAATTTAAATTATGGAGCTCCTTATCGCTTCAACGTTAACTGAACATACCAAAAAAAAATGGAGAAAAATATTCATTACCTGCCGTCTGAGGTTAAAAAAAGGAGAAGAGAAACAGAAGGAAAGGGATATATAGGACAGATAAAAGAGGCAGGGCCGCCCAGAGACTTTCCGGGGCCTGGGGCAAACTTCTGTTGGAGGCCCCAAGAAATCTGATTAATCGAATAATTTATTTTTTATTTTTTTGGGGGGGGGCCCCTTTTGTCAGGCGATTATTTTGAATTTTGAAGTACGGTACAAGTTTCAAAATTTTCTAATAAATAATTTTTAAAAAATTTTTTGGGGCCCCTCCGGCAGTTGGGGGCCTGGGGCAAAGTGCCCCAGTTGCCCCCCCCCTCTGGGCGGCCCTGAAAAGAGGACATGTCCAAGAAACACTGAAGCAGCTACACGGCAATCATCTGGATAGGAAACCTTCCGCTTCTCCATCGGTGACGGTGTCCGACGAAGTCAAGAGGACGTCAGATACCAGGCTCGGCCAGCGCTCATCTTTCGGACCTAACTTTTCCTCCCTATGAATTGTACGATTCCGCTGACCGGCGCCGAGAGAGTAAAAAGTTCCCAGGAGCTCCTTTTCTCAGAGCCTTGAAATTGTTTTAAACTGCTGGAAAAGTTACCCTGTAGTTTCATCTTCCTTCGCTTGAATTTTTTCTGATGTTCAAAAATGCCAAACAAGAGTCTTTAGGCCCGTTGCACACACGGCGTAGGCGGAGATTTTCCATCGGACGTCGTTCTAAAAGTAGAGCTTACACACACGGCGAAAAACTCCGTCGCCGGGGAAAAAGCCCACCCCTCCTTTTCAAATCCTGCACGTGTTCAAGAAAACCAGAGGGGTCGCAACAACGCCCCCCTCCCCCCAGCCGGGATCGGAGGAGCCCTCCTTTTCGAATCCCCTTTACGATTCCAAGAAAACCAGCGCGCCCCCCCCAGCAAACCCCCAAACACCCCTCTCGCAAATGACCCTACGACGGTAGAGTCCGCTGTGTGTGTAAGCGTGCATAGGGTCACATGGATAACTACTTCAATCTGGCGTCAACGAATCGGCCGGCACACAGTGGCACTCGACAGCTGCACAGGCTACCGTCGAAGAAAAATTTCATTTTCCGCTGTGTGTGCAAGCTCCAATTGACTTCTGTGGTCTACTGTTGGAACGACGTCCGATAGAAAATTTCCGCTAGAGATAAAAACGCTGTGTGTGCAACGGGCCTTAGGGTGGAGAAAACTTTTCACGTCGTTTCTGGCATCCTCGGTCGTTTGGTATCACCCCGCCTGCCTTCCCAACGTCCAGAGGAAGTCTGGTTTTTAGATCACGAATTCCGATGGCCTGTGATTTGGATCCTTCCTGGATACAGCCGCACACCGAAAGAAAATGGCAAAAAGGGAGGGATTGGGTTACCTAAGCCATGCCTACGAGGAGAGAAGAATATTTGAGGGGATACCCGGTTGTTGTTGCTATGCAGGAGTAAATTTTTCTAACTACCGATACCTAATTACTTTTTGATTTTACGCACATTTCGCCAACCGAATCCACCAGTACGTCGCCACCACCTTACCATGATTTTAACTCTTACATGTAACTATTTCTCTAAACATATACGACATTACTTTATAATTAATTTAAATCCAACCACATTTGACCCAATATACACAGTCTTACAATGGGATTAATTACTTATATATACAAACTCTTACACTGGGAGATTAATTAATTATAACATACCTAGAAACCATGTGCCCTCCCCCCGTTAACTTGTAATAAATAAACCCAGTATAAATGTAATGTAATAAATATGTGCCCATGTAATAAATAAGCCCGGTCACTAACAAACTGCCGAAACGCGCGTGCCCCAATCTGGAAATCGAAATCACTTGAAAAACACGAGGGTGTAGACCCCTTGATTCATTTTAACCAATTAAAAAAAAATTGATGACCCCAAAGCAATAATGGTGAAAAGACAACGATGAATGAAAAATTAATGTATGCCGTGTTCTTCAGAAGTACAGTGTTGGTCAAAGACATAAAGCTAGAGGGACAGATGACAGTTACACCACTAAGTGTCTTCCAGAGGTGAATGTTAGGGGACTCCATGAAAATGCATCTTCTCATACAGCAAGGATTACAGTCGAGTTTCTTGAACAGAAAAACACATCAAAGTGATAGAACATACACCCTATTCTCCTTATCTTGCTACCGTGTTTCCCCGAAAATAAGACCTAATCGAAAAATAAACCCTAGCATGATGTTACAGGATACTCGTAATATCAGCCCTACCCCCAAAATAGCCCCAGTTCGTCAAGAGACACCAGTTTGTAAGATCGTCAGCCAGACGGACTACAGGCTTGTTGCCGGATGACTAATCGGAGTGCAGTCACAGCACACGGACGAGCTAGATAACGAACGGGCGTGGTTGTAACTTATTAGAATCTTCATAATTAAATACGTCGTTTGTTGCAACAGACGCATTCAATGCACCGTGAAAAAAAGAAACGTTTTCTGAATTTTGTGACTACAATTTTTCGCCACTTTTGTATAGTCCATCATTCGTAACAGTTTTTGTTTCCACTTCTGTTTTGTAGGACTTAAATTAACGCTTGATTCAATAATAGATTTAAAAGGGAATAATATTTTGATCCCTAAAGAAAATGAGTGCAAAAAGAAAGAGCTATTCCGTCGAGTACAAGAAAGGAATAATAGATGACTCCAGGAATAAGAATCTTACAGCTTTCTGCAAAGAAAAGAATTTGGATCTCCAAATGGTCCGAAAGTGACGATCAGAGTACAATAAGAAGCGGAAGTGTGGATCAGGTCGGCAACCATTATTTCCTGAGTTGGAAGACATCATATGTGAATGGATTGCTGACAAGAGAGTAAAGGCTTTGATTGTTCGTAGGGCTGACATTCAAGCATTTGACCTTGCAATGGCACAACAATTAGACATATCCCCAGAAGAATTCAAAGCATCACAACACTGGATGGATGGCTTCCTTCAGCGATATAAACTGTCTCTAAGCAGATCGACAACACTGTTCAAGCTGGAAGATACTGAAGTTATTAAACGTGCACTTGCATTCAAGTCTTTACTTGATGGCATCGACTTTTCAAGATACCAACTCTCCAACATGGTTTCTATGGATGAAACTGCAGTGTTTATGGGCGAAAGATCTCAAACGGCAATTGATCAGAGCGGTGCCCCGTCAATCTACATTCCTGCCACTGGTTATGAAGTGCACGTGTTACCTGTATTTCGTCAGGAATACAGGTAACACGTGCACTTCACGTGCGTGGATCAGGCAATTCGTCAGGATGGAAAGAAAGACCTGCCATTAATCATCACTAAGAGCAAGAAAGATAAGATTGAACGTGTTTCAGGCATTTTTGTTCTTTAAACCGAAAAAGCCTGGTGCACACAAGCATTTATAAGGAAGTGGGTCGATTTATAATGCTGCCACTTGGTTTGCGAGGTTACGTAAAGAGGTCTGCTAATCAAGGATTCAGCCAGCACTCGCCGCACTAAAGAATTTCCTTGCAGAAAGAATAATAGACCAAATAATGATTCCCTACCCCATTAGAATGACTGCTTACCTCCAGACTCTTGATACTGCAATAAACAAGCCATTCACAAGGACCATTTGCGCATGGAAATCCATGATTACATTGAAAATACATAGAATGGAGAGAAATCAACGTGGAAACTTTGTGAAGCTTAGCCTGCAAGAGATCGTGATTTGGGTGAAGAATTCATGGGATAAAATAAAGCTGTGTTGCTAATACACTACGAGCAGGCTACATGGACAAGCATTGCTCATTTTAAGGAGAGCTCTATTGTCAGACATGAGAGATTAGGGCCAATGGTTCTGAAGGAAATTCAGGCCGGAATTTGGGGTTTGGAGATTTATGAAGATGGTTCAGAATAACATGACTGTACTTGAATAAATGTAAATATTAATCAGTTGGAAACGAGACTCCTCGGGTCAGGCTACTCATTTCCCGTCTTCCCTAGCTCATACGAGGGCCATAGATCGGTGCTGTGGGGTTGGGCGTCGCTCCTTAAGGTCCATAAAATGCAGTGAATGCTATACAGTCCTCAAGTTGATGTCAGTAGAGGCCCCAACTTTGAATTGCGCCAATTATGCACTCCTTTCGCTCGATATGATGCCAACAAAAAACGCCAGTCACGGTCGTCCATACAGAATTCGATGGCCACACTGTTGCCGTCGATGTTTTACCGTAATTCTTGTATTCAAGATACACCCTTGAAATGGTCGAATGCGAAAATTTAAACTGTGCCCGCAACTCTGAAATGTCATGATCCATCTCACGAGCACCAACTATAATACCTCATTGAGATTCGCTTAAATCATGATCACCTGCCATGCTTCCCCAGATGTCTGTCTTTATATGAGGCGGTGAAAGGCAAAGTGGTGCAAGTCAGTAAGTCAAGTGGTGTAAGTCAAAAGCATTTTACTGCAAAAACTACAAAAATTCCACTATAAATTGAACAAATTATAATTCATAATAATTATTATAATACTGCAAATAATAATTATTTGCGATTCTACTATAAATTGAACATGGAGATTATATTTTTGCCCTCAAATAAAAAAAAAAAAGTTGAAAATGTGACTTACACCACTTTGCCTTTCACCGCCTCATATATACACTGCTTTCGGACGAATTCGTTGTGCTTATGTTTTTGGCTGTGTTTCATTGCGTTTTCAGTTGGGGTTTGCAAAAATTTGTTAAAGATGGAGACAACTGACAGAGTTTGAACAGTTTGCGTCATCTTTTCCTCGAATACTGTCTGGTAGCAAGCCAGATTTGCCCGAATACGATGATCTACAGTTGTGAATCTTTCTTCATTTGGATCCATTGCTTCTAATTGTTGTAGTCCTTTATTAATATAATGAAAACCTGAAGCCATTTCTGAAGCCGATGAAGGTTTATTTGATTCATTGTGTGGATATCGAAACTATCGCATTTTTTTTTTTTTATATAATTATGTAATACATATAGATATGCACATCCGAGGAACAGTATTTTTCAGAATTTTTTAAAAATTTATTTAAAAATATTCGTAAGTCGAGGAATACCAGTATTTTGTATATGAGTGCTCATTAAGACATTTCCTTGTTCAATTTCAAACGCTATTGCATAGTGCTGCCATCTCCTGACCATTTTGATAAATATTATTTGTTAAACCCTTCATTTTTTAAAATTAGACTTCCCATCCCTATGAGATCCCCATAACCAGGTCCAGATTTCCGCATGGGCAAGTGGGGCACTTGCCCAGGGCCCCCGAAATTATGGGGCCCACCTAATTTAGTATTAAATTGTACATATTTTTGAAAATGTGGTTTTTGGTTTATACAGTAAATGGGGGCAGTGGGAGGTACAGAAAAAAATCCTGGATGGAGCACAGTGCACCCACTATAGTAAAAGCATACTTACATCCATAAGCATTTCTAGTTTATTTATTTCATTTTTTTTTTTTTTTTGGGGGGGGGGTATAATAACTTCAGACTGATCTACTTTGCATTTCAAAAGAAAATTTCATGAATTTATTTATTAACATTAAAAAGTAAATTAATAAATTAACTCTTATATTTATTATTATTGTAATTATTTTTCAAATTTTCGACTTGTTGGTCGAACATTTTTTGAATTTCCGGTCCCAATTTATTGGGAACCAGGGTGAATGTCCCAAATGTTCATGTGGAAATCTGGTCCGGGGGGGGGGGGGGGGATGTACTCCCCTCTGGATCTGTCCTTGGAGGGGGCCCCCAAAGTCTGCTTTGCCCAGGGCCCCATTGGGTCAAAGTCGGGCTCTGCCCATGACGAAAAATATACGTAATTTATTTTGTGAATAATTACGAAACCAGTAATTTCTTCCATTAAAACATGAGGAGCGTGTTAAAAATTCCTTTACACTAGGCTGTCTGAAGTAGAAGATCCCTGTTGCATTAAATCGAGGTCCAACTGCTTGTCACAGAAAACATGTACCCAAATTTATAATTTTTTTTTTTTTTTTATAGAAAGAGTAGGGTGCTGCTTTCTTTGTTATATTAATATTTTAATATTATTTCAGACTTTAAAAAAGCCTATACCAGACAAAATTTTTCATTTTAAAAAGGTATATTATTTCTGCTTTAATCATACCTTTGGAATTATCTAATCATTTTACCTATTATTTTGCAATTTATGAAGATTAATTTAAGCTTGGACTAACTCTTAAAACGCTCACTTAAAAACTGCAAATTTTTCGACTGACTTCCAAGAAAAACAAAATAATAATTAGGAGAAAAAAGATTTTTTTTTCTGAAATTCGTTGACCACCAAAAACCTTATCTCAATAAAACGTAACGAATAGTTTATATATATATATATATATATATATATATATATATATATATATATATATATATATATATATATATATACACAGGGTGTCCATAATTAAAGTCCCACTTTCAAAAGGCTGCAAAAAAAAAAAAAAGAACCACTGGTCAGAATGACTTCAAATTTGAACTGAATATACTGGAAGAAGGGGGAAACGATTTGGCATAATAAAAAAAGGTTCCAAATTGTATCAATAGATGGCGCTGTAAGCGGTTGGAACTTTTTTTTTTATTATGCCAAATCGTTTCCCCCTTCTTCCAGTATATCCAGTTCAAATTTGAAGTCATTCTGACCAGTGGTTCTTTTTTTGCAGCCTTTTGAAAGTGAGACTTTAATTATGGACACCCTGTATATATATTTATAGATTGGTCATAAAAAAAACTTTGCCGATATATGGACCTCTAGCGGATGTTCCGGGGGTGGGGAGGGAGTCGAGCCGAATCTCACCCAGTCTCACGTGGGGGAGAGGGGGGGGGGGGGCTCGTCAAATATCACGTAATTTTTTTTTCCCGCAAGAAACAGTGTAAATTTGCGAGAAAACTGGGTTATATTAAGTAAAACATGTTTCTACACTGAAATATGGCCAAATCCTACACAATAGTTCCAGTAGTCACTCTTGAGACCACACATGAGTCCCCGTGGACTGAATTAGAATGAATATTCTTTTACGAATTTTAGTAGTTCCTATTTAAGTATTTTAGTGTTCGGTTTTCTCACTGTGATTCTAGACTACGTTCTTAGTAGTCTTAAATAAAAATAATTAAGCAAATTATGTTTTTTTAAATAAATCCAACGCAATCAAGCATAGATTAACGTATTTACACTAAAAATACGCATTTCAAAAAATCTCACGTGAGATTGGGGAGGGGGGCGGTCGAAAAATCGCCTCACGTAATTAATGGACGCCCCCTTACCAATACAATGACCGAAGAATAAGTACATGTCGCAATATCCACGAACTGAATACATGCGAAGATGCCGCTTTTTATACTCGAACGACTGACCACGGCGCGCGCATGCATCTAGGTTATGCGCGGTGGATATCTTCTTATGGAAACATACAAATTCCGATGTTTCTGTTTCCAATAAAGCTTGTTTTGGTCCGTTCACCGGATAGGACGTTATACTTTTCTCGAAAACTATGGGCCGTAGAGGTCGTTCTTGGGTCATTTTTTTTATGTATTCCAAGCGAGAAATCTTGTTGTGCGGTCTTAACCCTTTCAGGGGCGCCGTTCGCACGGTGCGAACGCCTAAATATAGTCTTCTTTTCACTTGCATTCAATGGATTCCATATAACTGAGCAGTCATCTGTTATTAGTTTAAAGAAATAAAAACATTTTGCAACCTTTAATTGGAAAGTTTTTCAAGATTTTGAGGTTGAAAAAGTCGGGGAAAATTTTGCATCGTGCAAACGATGAAGGTTGTTGCCCTTGAAAGGGTTCTAATGGGGTACCCTGTGTGTGTATATGTCTCATCGGCAAGGCAACCACCTCAGGCGCCGATTTGAAAGAGACGCCAAAAATAACGAAAAAATATCAATAGTTTAATCTCATGTATGAAGAAATTCATAAAAATATACAAATACTAGCTGAAAACCCGCACTTCGCTACGGAGTACATTCAAATTAAATACAATGGTCAATGTATGCAATTAATGCCAATATATATATATTTATAATAAATACGACGATCTATATATACAATTGATGTAGAAAAAATATATATTTATAAAAAAATCATAAGGGATATTTTTATAAACAAAATGTTCAATCGTCTGCCGCATTAGCAAGAAAAATTTTTTTTTTTATCTATTTAGTCGTTATGCACGTGACGATAAATTAATTTCAAGTACCAGAAAAAGAAATCACGTGATCAGCATTTAATAAATTAAATTCTAAAAATAAATCTTTAAAAATTCGTCAAAAATCAGAAAATAGAGGTAAAGATTCGAAAGAGATTTCATTTTAAAGGAATTTTTAGGATCTTTCTCGTGATATAAATTTTATAACCCTCAAAGTATTATTTTAAATGCAAACTTAAAAAAAGTTACTAAAACAGCTTAAAAATTTAATTTAAAAAAATCTAAGAAGAATTTTTGAAAAATCTCTCTTAGTGCACCCCTACACTATGAGAAGAATCGCCATGCAAAATTTCAGCCCTTTAGGTCCAGCGGTTTGGTCTGTGCGTTGTATGTCAGTCAGTCAGTCAGTTACGGAACTGTTTTATATCTATACTAATATATAAAGAGAGAGGAGATTTTGTATGTGGAGGGTAATCTTCAGAACCACTGTACCTATTTGAAAAATTCTTTCACTGTTTGAAAGGTACAGTATTCCAGATGGACATAGGCTATATATTATGTATATCTAATCAGTAGAAATAAAGTTAGGGGCTTAATCCTAACAATCTCCATTGTTACCGCTACTGTCCTCTACCGCTTTTTGTGGCGAAGTCTTCAATGATCCTTAGCGTGGTGCTATCTATACTAATATATAAAGAGAGGGGATTTTGTACGTGGAGGGTAATCTCCAGAACCACTGTACCTATTTGAAAAATTCTTTCACTGTTTGAAAGGTACATTATTCCAGATGGACATAGGCTATATATTATGTATATCTGATCAGTAGAAATAAAGTTAGGGGCTTAATCCTAACAATCCCCATTGTTACCGCTACTGTCCTCTACCACTTTTTGTGGCGAAGTCTTCAATGATCCTTAGCGTGGTGCTATCTATACTAATATATAAAGAGAGAGGGGATTTTGTACGTGGAGGGTAATCTTCAGAACCACTGTACCTATTTGAAAAATTCTTTCACTGTTTGAAAGGTACATTATTCCAGATGGACATAGGCTATATATTATGTATATCTAATCAGTAGAAATAAAGTTAGGGGCTTAATCCTAACAATCTCCATTGTTACCGCTACTGTCCTCTACCACTTTTTGTGGCGAAGTCTTCAATGATCCTTAGCGTGGTGCTATCTATACTAATATATAAAGAGAGAGGGGATTTTGTACGTGGAGGGTAATCTTCAGAACCACTGTACCTATTTGAAAAATTCTTTCACTGTTTGAAAGGTACATTATTCCAGATGGACATAGGCTATATATTATGTATATCTAATCAGTAGAAATAAAGTTAGGGGCTTAATCCTAACAATCTCCATTGTTACCGCTACTGTCCTCTACCACTTTTTGTGGCGAAGTCTTCAATGATCCTTAGCGTGGTGCTATCTATACTAATATATAAAGAGAGAGGGGATTTTGTACGTGGAGGGTAATCTCCAGAACCACTGTACTTATTTGAAAAATTCTTTCACTGTTTGAAAGGTACATTATTCCAGATGGACATAGGCTATATATTATGTATATCTGATCAGTAGAAATAAAGTTAGGGGCTTAATCCTAACAATCCCCATTGTTACCGCTACTGTCCTCTACCGCTTTTTGTGGCGAAGTCTTCAATGATCCTTAGCGTGGTGCTATCTATACTAATATATAAAGAGAGAGGGAATTTTGTACGTGGAGGGTAATCTCCAGAACCACTGTACCTATTTGAAAAATTCTTTCACTGTTTGAAAGGTACATTATTCCAGATGGACATAGGCTATATATTATGTATATCTGATCAGTAGAAATAAAGTTAGGGGCTTAATCCTAACAATCTCCATTGTTACCGCTACTGTCCTCTACCGCTTTTTGTGGCGAAGTCTTCAATGATCCTTATCGTGGTGCTATCTATACTAATATATAAAGAGAGAGGGGATTTTGTACGTGGAGGGTAATCTCCAGAACCACTGTACCTATTTGAAAAATTCTTTCACTGTTTGAAAGGTACATTATTCCAGATGGACATAGGCTATATATTATGTATATCTGATCAGTAGAAATAAAGTTAGGAGCTTAATCCTAACAATCTCCATTGTTTCCGCTACTGTCTTCTACCGCTTTTTGTTCCGAAGATTTCAACGATCCTTAGCGTGGTGCTATCTATACTAATATATAAAGAGAGAGGGGATTTTGTACGTGGAGGGTAATCTTCAGAACCACTGTACCTATTTGAAAAATTCTTTCACTGTTTGAAAGGTACAGTATTCCAGATGGACATAGGCTATATATTATGTATATCTAATCAGTAGAAATAAAGTTAGGGGCTTAATCCTAACAATCTCCATTGTTACCGCTACTGTCCTCTACCGCTTTTTGTGGCGAAGTCTTCAATGATCCTTAGCGTGGTGCTATCTATACTAATATATAAAGAGAGAGGGGATTTTGTACGTGGAGGGTAATCTTCAGAACCACTGTACCTATTTGAAAAATTCTTTCACTGTTTGAAAGGTACATTATTCCAGATGGACATAGGCTATATATTATGTATATCTGATCAGTAGAAATAAAGTTAAGGGCTTAATCCTAACAATCCCCATTGTTACCGCTACTGTCCTCTACCGCTTTTTGTGGCGAAGTCTTCAACGATCCTTAGCGTGGTGCTATCTATACTAATATATAAAGAGAGAGGGGATTTTGTACGTGGAGGGTAATCTCCAGAACCACTGTACCTATTTGAAAAATTCTTTCACTGTTTGAAAGGTACATTATTCCAGATGGACATAGGCTATATATTATGTATATCTGATCAGTAGAAATAAAGTTAGGGGCTTAATCCTAACAATCTCCATTGTTACCGCTACTGTCCTCTACCGCTTTTTGTGGCGAAGTCTTCAATGATCCTTAGCGTGGTGCTATCTATACTAATATATAAAGAGAGAGGGGATTTTGTACGTGGAGGGTAATCTTCAGAACCACTGTACCTATTTGAAAAATTCTTTCACTGTTTGAAAGGTACATTATTCCAGATGGACATAGGCTATATATTATGTATATCTGATCAGTAGAAATAAAGTTAGGAGCTGAATCCTAACAATCTCCATTGTTTCCGCTACTGTCTTCTACCGCTTTTTGTTCCGATGATTTCAACGATCCTTATCGTGGTGCTATCGCGGTGGGGTTCTGTTCTGACGCTAGCGGTTCGAACTTAGCCGTTCTCCGGCACGCCTTTTACTTTTAAAACATTTATTTTAATTATTAACTAACATAAAATTAATTTAATGTATTATTTAGGTTATTATTAAGGTAAAAAAAGATTTACAATTTATTGGCTATCAACTGTAAATTTATTGGTATAATATTTTGTTCAACCCGGACAAAGTCGGGACGGGCCGCTAGTATATAGATAAACGAATATTTAAGCCATTTATTTTACAAAAGTCTAACTTCATTACGATTTTGAGAATTAAATATTGAATGCAAATTTCCAAACGTTGTTGGAACTGAAAAATTTTAATAATTATCTATGAACAACAACAACACAAGAGCGATTGAATGATCAAGCAATCATTTCTACAGAAAAGACTATGAAAAAAAAAATGCAATCAAACAATTTGCAGCAATAAAGGCTCCAAAAAATGATTTAGAAATTATTTTTATTACATAACATATTATATTCAAAATTATTTACTTTTTCTACTTTTTTAAGGTTACGTCATTTTAAACCTTTTTATGCGTTTTAAAAATAAATATACATATTTTTTACAAAAATGCCCCTCTATTCTATTGAGTAGGCAATTTCTAATACAGATATAAGTGAAACTTCTCTATGGCGGTCAGTCATGGTTCCGAAAAAAGTGGCCGTCGAATAGGGAGTGGATTTCTCTATGGCGGCAAGTAATGGTTTCGAAAACAAATAGGGCCGTTTTGAAGGGGTGGCCAGTTACAGAAGTTTCACTGTATATATATATATATATATATATGTGTGTGTGTGTGTGTGTACCTTGGAAAAATAAGGGCCAATGTCCAAAACTTTGAAATTTGAGTGAACTGCATGAGTTAAATCAGGGTAGGATATACATTAAATGTCAAAAAGGCCAGTGTCCTCCTCAAAGGGCCAATCAAAAAGGCCAATGTCTTAAGTTTTGTAAAAATTCTTAAACTGACATTGATGAACTGACATTTGATTAAAATAGACATTGGCCATTTATGTTCCAAGGTACAGATATAAAGGGTGAACCAAAAGTCTTGCCCTGATTATAAATATTTATCGTGCTCAAACTATTATAATTAGACCTATGTTTGTTTGGATATATTGTAAGTACTGTTATAAATTTTTCTATAAGACCATTTACCTCAGTAAATTTCAACGTGTGCCCCTTTGGTAGCTCTGAGAATGTCGAAGCGTTATTCCAGTTCCCGCCAAGTGTTATTTAACATGTCTTCTGTTACAGTACACACAGCAGCTTGTATCCTAGCCTTCAGTTCTTCGACGTCAGCAAATGGTGTGGCAAAGACTCTGTCCTTGATATAGCCCCAAAAGAAAAAAATCAACAGGAGTAATATCTGGAGGCCAACTCCGACCCGACTTTGGAAGGGATAGTGTTGGTCCATCCCTTCCAATCCACCGATCCGGAAATGTTTCGTCCAGGAAATCACGCACTAAAGATCCCCAGTGCGGGAGTGCTCCATGTTTCTGAAAAATTATCCATGGTCGAATTTCTTCTAACTGCGGTGCAATGAACAGTTGCAATAAGTCTAAGTAAATGTTAGGGGTAACGCTTTTTGGGCTCTCTCTTGAATCGACGCCGAAAATGATGTCCTCCTTACAAATATTCCCCCGAGTCCCTCTTGAAGGAGCACTCGCGCCATTTATTGCACAAAAAAAAAAAACTACTAAAACTGACCTATCCAACGATACAAAAGTTACATTATTATATTAAACGGTTATTTTGCAATGAATTTTTATAATCAGGGCAAGACTTTTGGTTCACCCTGTATATATATATATATATATATATATATATATATATATATATATATAAAAGAGCTCGTCTGTTTGTTTGTCCGCTATAGAATCATAGACTGTTTCACCCACCGGGACCAAATTCGGCACAGTTAATGTTTAGGACCCGAGAAACTTAAATCAGGAAAAAAGAAATTTGGGACTCAATTAGTTTTTTTAAAATTAATTTTTAATGATTTTTGTGCCTCTAAGAGGTGCGCGACCATCTGTGGAGCCCCTTCACCACAACCAGCTGCGTTAAGAGAGATGGTTTGGGGGTGGTCAAATTCCAATGCGCGGGAGGAAGAGGGTTCGAATGACCTTTGGCCCTGGCTCCCCAAATAAACACAACTGGCCAGATGAACATGAAGAGCGGGGGTGCAGCCCAGTATTTTTTTGATGGAATGCATGAAAAATTTTATATCTATATATCTACCCGGGCAATAATGCTAGTATATATATATATATATATATATATATATGCAGATAGAGAGAGAGAGAGAGACCACGACGCTCACCAACAAAGACTCCATGGAGAGGAGACTCTCTATCAAAAGTATTTCTTTTAATAATCTCTGGAAAAAAATATACAAGTGTCCATTGTATGTACAGGGAAGGCCTTTCAGAATTCGTTCTGGAAGTCCTCCTGGCAGGCGGGCATGAGGTGGAGCCGTAGGGCGTCGTCCTCCTTGGTCAGCGTCCTCCTGTGCTTCGCCTGGTTGTCGGCCGGGGCCAACTCCTCGATGAACGTCAGCTGCAAAAACAATGCAAACGTAAAAAAAGTTTAAAAAACAGCTTAAAAATTTAACTTAAAAAAATCTAAGAAGAATTCTTGAAAAATCTTTCTTAGTGCACCCCTACACTATTAGAAGAATCGCCATGCAAAATTTCAGCCCTTTAGGTCCAGCGGTTTGGTCTGTGAGTTGTATGTCAGTCAGTCAGTCAATGAATGAGTCAGTTACGGAACTGTTTTATATATATAGATGAGAATAATTAATATTCTTTCCTACTACGTTGAAGACAATTTGAATTCACAAATAAGTATTTTGTCGAATAATAAGACTTGTTTATCAAAACATTCTTCAAAAATGCTAGAATTTTTCAAAATGCTCCATGCACATTACTTTTCTTTTGACTTCTTCCAAATTTCTCAGAATTGTTAATTGAAGTGTTTTCCACGAACCTGTGCATCATTATTTGAAACCATAAATATTTTTCAAATTTATAGACCACGAAATAAAGCGAAAACATAAAGAAAACAAAAGGCAGATTTAAAAATAATTATTTATGGTTTTAAAGTCATACAAAAAAAAAATCATTGTACAATTATGTTTATATGTGTACGGTAAACTTAAATTAAAAAAAATAAGGTTTTTAAATAATTTGGAATGTACTTGGAACATTTTGAAAAATGCTAGAAAATTTTGAAATTTTTTTTGAAAACCAGTCAATATTCTACCAAAGAATCCTCATTTTGATTTCTAAGGGTTTTCAGTGTAGTAAAAAAATATAATACAAATTATTCTCTTTTTGGATATAAAGTTAAAAATTTTAAATTTAAAAATTCGAGTTTGAAGGTCCCTTGTCCCCTTAAGGTAGGGGATTAAACACTTCTGTTCGGCGGCCAATCATGGTTCATAAAAAAAACGTGGTCGTCGAAAGGAGGTTTCTTCCATAGCATGAGTTGTATGGAGTTTTGAATCAGTTCTGAACAAAATAGGACCGTTTAGATGGGCAGCCGAAGTTTATATTTGTATCAATATATAAACGCGGGCTGGATTGTTAAGCATATATTTCAGACACACGCCCAACATGTCGCGTCGTCTCAATGTCGACTGGCACGCGTGGTTTTTAACAGGATGGAGTGAGATGAGACTTACCCTGGGAGACGCCTTTTGGCATTTTCTTAAAAACTCGAGCGCTTGAAGCTGATGGGAGTTCAGGCGCGTCTGCGGGAAAAAATGGAGACATTAGGAGGGAAAAAAAGCATAAAACCATACAATGGAAATATCCATTTCATTTTACAAACAGACGCTTCGCTTTATTTCGGCGCTAGAGGTCACCTGCGGGAAACTCGCCCGTCACGTGACTGCTTACAACGCCAATGCGGGACCGAGCACCCTCCGTGTGTGTATGTGGGGGAGGAATAACACTCTCCTCCCCCTTACGAACGAACACACACACACACACACACATATATATATGTCAGAACTTAAGTCGGGAAGGGAATAATCAATGTAAATTAAAGGGGGCTTGGGAATTAAATTATATTCGTGGCTTAATTCGCCTTTAATTGTTCGTATTTCAAGACGCGAATTGGGAAAGGGAAATTCCCCTTTTCATTATATAATCTTGGCGCGTCTGTGGTTTAAGCGTTCGAAGAGGAAGTCTTATATAATTCTCCTCAGAGGGATGTCTAGATTGGGCTCTGCGCATGTGCAGGGAGAGTTGGCGCGCGGAGCTGACCGCGAATTTTACCAGAGCGCGGGATAAAAGTCGATGCTGCCAGATGTGTGTTTCGCCGCGTCTCTAAAAAAGAAATGGCGTATAATGAAATGCGTAGATCTGGAGAGGTGGTCTACATGGAATCGAACTGAATAAACTACTTATCTGATACGATGCTGAGTCATTTTCCAGTGAATGCCTTACCTCGATGCCATGGATTATAAAACAAGAAGACTGCAAACGACATATTAGCAGGCAAAGCCAACGCCTGTCATATATATAAATATAAAGGTACAAGACTTTGCTGGTGATTATATTGAAGGAATGTAACGTAATTTTGCTTGTACGTTCATTAAAAGATATTTTCCGGGTATGTTGCCATTACTTTATTTATATCCGACTTCAACGAGGAAGGTCACCGTTTGACGGCCTAAGACAGGGGTGGGCTACTTCTAATTTTTTCAAGGTGTTGCGGTCCACACAGTGGCGTAGGTGTGGTGAGCTTAAAAAAAAGGTCTACAATATTTATTATAACTTAATAAAAAATGCGGAATATGTACTTACCTACATAACTACAATAAAAACACTTACTCTTTGTCGGTGTCTATGGCGTCCGTGTTCCATAAATATGTTACTTTTAGTATGCGCGTTTTAGGTCTTAATAAAGGCGGTCACCCCAAAATGTCTTGGTGGTCCACCGGTCGATCGCGATAGACTTAATGCCCACCCCTGGTCTAAGAGACTGAACGGGACGGGAGTAAATTGATTCGAACGGAAAAGGGATTTTAATTCATAGAAATTAAGTGTTATAGATAATTAGTGGAACGATTAGTTTTAATTTGGAGTCGACAGTTTTTATGTGAAGTAATAAATGTTTCGAAAAGCTTGTTTTTGACCCACTCGAGCTACATCAACTAGAAGACTGCACCTTGAAGAATAAGTATTCCGGCCTTCGACTGCTACTTTATGGAGTAATTTGGGGGAAATGGGTGTTTTAAGGAAGGGCGTGAAGAAACGTTCGTGTCATATATATATATATATATATATATATATATATATATATATATATATATATAAATAACTAAATTAATAATGGTTTAATAGTCCTAAAATACTGTAACCATAGTAAGTCAGTAACTGAGTATCCATAATCTCCATGGGTGCAAGTTTTGTGACGTCAGTCATCTTGCGGTTACATGTTCTTAACTTCCACTCTGTCTAGCGCCAGGCTTGGTGTTCTTTGGTTAAGTAACTCTTAATTCAATATTTATTAAATTCTTCTGTTTTTAATGGATTGTACGGTGTCTGAGTGTGTTTATTGTATAGATCATACTCATCGGAAACAATCGATTGGCTTTAGTAGAGGTTTTAGACAGCATTTCTTCATCAGCGGTGTCAATGCTGTCTAAAAACCAAAGGATTGTTTCCGATGAGTATGATCTATACAATAAACACACTCAGACACCGTACAATCCATGAAAAACAGAAGAACTGATTAAAAATTGAATAATAGTACTTAACCAAAGAACACCAAGCCTGGCGCTAGACACAGTGGAAGTTAAGAACATGTAACCGGAAGATGACTGACGTCACAAAACTTGCAACCATGGAGATAGTGGATTCTTAGTTACAGACTTACTACGGTTACCGTATTTTAGGACTATTATACCCTTAATAATTTAGTTTTTAATTATTATTACTAAGAGTTATTTTTATTATTATTTTTATTTTATTTTTTATATTTAGTAGTTATTTTTTCTATTTTATCTTATTGTTATGTTTAACTTATTAAATGCAACATAACAAACTATTCATTAAAACAAAAACAACCAATTATGTTTTTGGATAGACTTTTGGGGTAATTATTCCGTGTTAGCACAGCTTTCAAGTCTAAAATATGCTTAATCCTATTGTCTTTAGAACATAGCCTATTTATACGAACTAACTGATTTACAGTAATGTTATTAAAAACAGATTTATGTTAACAGGTTAGATAATTTTGAAATTTAACAATATCAAAATTATAGTCAGATCTTTTGTCGTATAAGTCAAAAGTAAATTTCTGTCAGTCCGATGTCAATGGTAACAGTGAATGCGTACGTACCTCTTGCGCTGCGGTTTTGCTGCGGGCCCTGAAGGTGGCCGGCGCGACGGGGCTCCTGCGGTAGGCTATCCTGGGGCTGGACACGCGCGTCTCGGGCACCTGGCGCCTCGAGCACTTCAGGCACGCGTACGATGCGTCGGAGTTGGACTTCTTGGCGCAGTTCACGTGGTAGATGTGGCCGCACCTGTGGTTAAAAAGTCACTCAGTACGCTTCAACAATTTAATGCGCAGTGCGCTCCGGATCATCCGGTTTCTATCCCAAAATCCTTTCATTTCATGTTTTTTCTGGTTTTGTCGATTCTTTACGAATTTTCCTCACGAATACAGCTGCGATATAATTCAACCCAGTCCTACGATCTAACGACGGATGTGTAGGATTAGATCTTTTCTTCAACTACCTGTTTGGACTCGAGAGACATTTTTTACCATGTTTTTATTAACTCGCTTTCTTGTTTGTGTGTGTGTTTGTCCAGTACAAATCTGGCAATCGATTTTTAACTAACTTCCCGACTAGCTAGACATTTGAAACTTTTAGAATAGCTCAGAACACGATGACAATGCATTCTTTTAATACTTTTAGCCATCTTTAAGTAGCATTGAATTAATTTTCAGTTAATTTTGTTTTGTACACTGGTGCAGCCATCTATCGGCCGGGATGGGAACGAAAAGTGAAACGCAAGTTAACTTCAAATCAACTTAATTTTCTTTCAAGTGGATGGGATAATTGATCAAAAACAATTTTTTTTAAATATTTATTAATACATAGAATTGTCAAGTTTATATGATTCAGCAGAAAATTTAAAAACATGGTATATAAAAAGTTCTTTTTATCTTGTAATTATTATTGTTAATTTTTTTGTGTTTCTTGTATGTTAATGTATACAAGTTGTTAATGTATGTTGTTAAGTATGTTAAGTATGTATACAAGTTATTAAGTATGTTAATGTATACAAGTTGTTTATGTTAATGTATACTTGTTGTCGTTTGTTTTCACATTACAGTATACACTACACTATACTATACCTGAGATTAAATCGTAGCACTCATATGTTCAATCCCTTTCAAACTACTCTAGCATCCATTCCGGGATTAGTTTTGTACATTATTGCATACGCTATCTTCTCAATAAATGGAAAACTTTGTGTTTTACACATGTATATCGGAAGACATTCGCATATAGTCTATATATATAAAACAGTTCCGTAACTGACAGACATACAACGCACAGACCAAACCGCTGGACCTAAAGGGCTGAAATTTTGCATGGCGATTCTGCTAATAGTGTAGGGGTGCACTATGAAATATTTTTCAAAAATTCTTCTTAGATTTTTTTAATTAAATTTTTAAGCTGTTTTAGTAACTTTTTATAAGTTTGCATTTAAAATAATAATTTGAGGGTTATAAAATTTATATCACGAGAAAGATCATAAAAATTCCTTTAAAATGAAATCTTTTTCGAATCTTTACCTCCATTTTCTGATTTCTGGAGAATTTTTAAAGATTAATTTTTAGAATTTAATTTATTAAATGCCGATCACGTGATTTCTTTTTCTGGTACTTTCAATAAATTTATCGTCACGTGCATAACAACTAAATAGACAAAAAAAGTATTTTTTTTTCTTGCTAATGCGGCAGACGATTGGACATTATCCAAAAAAATATTAAAATACAGTAAAAGATATTATGTTCCTCAAACTGTACTACATTCTTTAGTATGTCCTATTACATTTAATTTGAATATTTTCTTCTACATGTCTATAAAAATATCCCTTACGATTTTTTCTAAATATATTTTTTTCTTTTTTTTACACCAATTGTATACATTGATCGTCGGATTTATTATAAATATATATATATATATATATATTTATTTATAATAAATAAATAAATAAATAAATAAATAAATAAATAAATATATATATATATATATATATATATATATATATATATATTTATTTATTTTGGCATTAATTGCATACATTGACCGTTGTATTTAATTTGAATGTACTCCGTAGTGAAGTGCGGGTTTTCAGCTAGTTTTTAATAAATTATGGAGGCATCATTTTGGTTCAAGATTTCAGATTTTTCGTTTTCCGGATAATCGAGAGTACACTCAAAGCAAAAAAAAAAAAGTCCTTTTTGAGGACTTTTGAAAAGAGAAACTGAAAATGCGGAGGCACAGATACGTCACCTGAACACGAGGACCTCGGGTACCTCTTCGTTTTCGAGCGGCTTCTTGCAGAAGTCGCATATTTCGTCGTGGCACGTGAACACGTGATTGGCCGACCGGCACAAGTAGTGCAGCTGGTAGTAGAGGTCGTCGTTGAGCAGCTTGGTGGTCGTCGACAGCAGAGTCTGAAACGGGAAACACCTGACTCCCACGACTCAAATACACAACAGATATCATTATTACCATGTTTTTATTAACTCGCTTTCTTGTTTGTTTGTGTGTGTGTTTGTCCCTTACAAATCTTGCAATCGATTTTTAACTAACTTCCCGACTAGCTAGGCATTTGAAACTTTTAGAATAGCTCAGAACACGATGACAATGCATTGTTTTAATACTTATAGCCATCTTTAAGCAGATTTGAATTCATTTTCAGTTAATTTTGTTTTGTAGACTGGTGCAGCCATCTATCAACCGGAACGGGAAAGAAAAGTTAAATGCAAGTTAACTTCCAATTCACTTCATTTTCTTTCAAGTTGATGGGATAATTCATCAAAAAATTTTTTAAAAAGTATTTTATTAATACATAGAATTGTCAAATTTATATGATTCAACAGAAAATTAAAAAACATGGTATATAAAAAGTTCTTTTTATCCTGTAATTATTATTAACTCGCTTTCTTGTTTGTGTGTTTGTCCCTTACAAATCTTGCAATCGATTTTTAACTAACTTCCCGACTAGCTAGACATTTGAAACTTTTAGAATAGCTCAGAACACGATGACAATACATTATTTTAATACTTTTAGCCATCTTTAAGCAGATTTGAATTATTTTCAGTTAATTTTGTTTTGTAGACTGGTGCAGCCATCTATCGGCCGGGACGTGTACTCAAAGTTAAACGCGAGTTAACTTCCAATTAACTTCATTTTCTTTCAAGTTGATGGGATAATTCATCAAACAAATTTTAAAAAGCATTTATTAATACATAGAATCGTCAAGTTTTATTTGATTCAACAGAAAATTTAAAAATATGGTATATAAAAAGTTCTTTTTATCTTGTAATTATTTTATAATTAGATAACTCCCCAGGACGTTAACAAATGTATTAAACCTGCAGCCCTTATTAGATTTAGGGATGCGACATCGATGTCGATGTTTTAAACATCGATTTATTGAAGCTGATTTTTTTAAACATCGATGCTTTGTGCTCGATGTTTTACGTTATCTTGATGTGTTTTTATAATGAAAATGTACTATAATAAAAAAAGTTAACCACGTAGCATAATTTTCACACTCAGTAAATGTAAGTCTGAATTCTGAAAAGGACGAATACAAAAGGGGGAACAATTCCCTATCAACAAAACAAACGGCAACAACCAATAATGAATAATAATTATATGCCCCAATAATTGTTATTTACAGTAAAGAAAATATAAGCTTGTTCAGGTTTCCGCTATACGCCGGTTTTGCATCAGTACTGCAAATTGGTGCAAATGTATGTAATTTTCTTTTGTATTATTTAATTTAAAAATAACAGATTTGTTAATAAATTGTTCTTATTAATTTTTTTTTGTATTAAACTCTGTTGAACCAAACTCAAAAATTCTTTTAAATGATTTTGCCTTATACTCTGTTGACATGAAACCAGTGCTTTTGTCTTGTGTTACAGTCATCAACTTCAGAATTTTTTTAAATTCTAAATTATTTAAGCCACCTGGAAGTAAATTATTCTCCAACTTGTACATAAATGTAACTTTATATTTACAATAATTTTTCACATTCAACCAATTTAAATTAGAAAACATCACGATTTTTCTTTAAGGCTTTGGTCCTATCAATTGTTTTTATAGCAATAATTTCTTCCTAAATTTTCTGGTAAAAGTAATAAAATGTATCATGGAAATTCTGCGATATGCGCTGACTCTAGCAACCAAGTTTTTGTCATTTGTGTCAGCCCAATCAGAGAGTAAAATTCCCCCCCCCCCCCAAATGACTTACCGAAGTAACACCGTGAAACTTCTTTAGCCGGTCACCCCGCTAAACGGCCATATTTTGTTCAGAACCGATTAAATACATCTGTTTGAGCTGATGTACTTCATGGATGTTAAAAAACATCGATGGTTTTTGGGCGATGTTTTATTAGCATCGATGTTTCATTATTGAATATCGATGTTTCAAAACATCGATGTTTTGTTGTTGATGTCGCATCCCTAATTAGATTCTCTCGGCTCCGTGTTAAGCTACAGAAAAATGTTTCCGACGAGGCTCGACTCAGGCAATTAAAATTCAAAATCGAATACTGCAGCTAAAAATTCATTTAATCTATATATATATAAAACAGTTCCGTAACTGACTGTCATACAACGCACAGACCAAACCGCTGGACCTAAAGGGCTGACATTTTGCATGGCGATTCTTCTTAGATTTTTTAAAATTAAATTTTTAAGCTGTTTTTGTAACTTTTTTTAAGTTTGCATTTAAAATAATATTTTGAGGGTTATAAAATTTATATCACGAGAAAGATCATAAAAATTCCTTTAAAATGAAATCTTTTTCGAACCTTTACCTCTATTTTCTGATTTTTGGTGAATTTTTAGATTCATTTTTAGAATTTAATTTATTAAATGTTGACCACGTGATTTCTTTTTCTGGTACTTTAAATAAATTTATTGTAACGTGCATAACAGCTAAATAGACAAAAAATATTTTTTTTTCTTTCTAATGCAGTAGACGATTGGATATTATCCAAAAAAATAAATATAGCTTACGATTTTTTTATAAATATATATATATACAAATATATGTATATATTTTTTACGTCAATTGTATACATTGATCGTCGCATTTATTATATATATATATATATATATATATATATATATATATATATATATATATATATATATATATATATTGGCATTAAATGCATACATTGACCGTTGTATTTAATTTGAATGTACTCCGTAGCGAAGTGCGGGTTTTTAGCTAGTATATATATATATATATTTATTTATTTATTTATTTATTTTGGGATTAATTGCATACATTGACCGTTGTATTTAATTTGAATGTACTCCGTAGCGAAGTGCGGGTTTTTAGCTAGTATATATATATATATATTTATTTATTTATTTTGGGATTAATTGCATACATTGACCGTTGTATTTAATTTGAATGTACTCCGTAGCGAAGTGCGGGTTTTACAGCTAGTAACTTCCATAAAATTACACTTTCGGAAGGACACTTACTTTCTCGTAGTTGTAGGTCTCAAACATTCCCATGATGAGCTCTCTTATCTCGCCAAACTTCCCGGTGTTATACGCCGGATCCTGCAAAGAAGTGCCATTGTCTTACAATTAAGCGCCTAAAATCCAGCACCGAGATCCGAGGTACAGAAAAGCGGTACACGAACCTGAACGACGCGCTGTAAGATGGCCGGCAGCGAAATGTAACCCATCATATTGTTCAGCAAATGCCGAGTCAGTTCCTTGAAAGCTAGAGGAAACAGATTCATTCGATCAGAATGCAATTCAATGAGCAAAATTGGCGAGTTTTAGAACTGCCCGCATCCACCGCAAAACAATACTGAGTGAGGATCGCTATGGGACCTCAAAGAAAGGTTTGCTTTGGAGCGCTACGGTCAACTTTTGCTGCACGAGGGCTCTTTAGACCGGGACCTACAGTTTAAAGCCGATTCCGAACGGCTACACACATCCATGCCAACAGTGGGACTTGAACCCACAGACATTCCATATAACTCCTGCCACCCACCGTGGTATAACACAACGTTGCGGTTTCGGAAACAATGAAAATGGAAAAGGGCAGTTTTGTGACCCACACTGTGTACTGGATGACCACTTACTTTAACAACATTCATTTCAGAGCGCTTTTCGGTATGGAAACTCATTTCAAAAACTGGAGTTCCAATGAAGTAGGAATTTCCTATCCTTTTGTGAAACTAAGCTTTTAAAGTGTCCACTAAACTGCCAATCCCTTAAGTGACGCTAATCGAAATCAATGCACAAGATTTCGAGCTACTTTCCAACACGCGTTTGTCAACATACAATGTTAATCATAATTTGAAATCATTTCAATCCATTATTTGTCACTTTTAACCTAATCACTTAACAAATGAGGGGCCCGGAGCGGCATTCGGTCTGGATGCTTGGTTTGAATCCCACCCAATGCCCTCGTGTCTAAGCAGGGTATGGACACATCCCCGGAGAGTCCTTCCGTGGGGTTTGTAGGGGTGGGAGGAGGGTGCATCTAGCGACTACCCAAATCGACAGTGGCCTATGTGATTCAGAAGTGGAAGGTGAGCGGTGATTGTCGGAATGTGCCCCGTGTCGGCAGACCCACGAAACTGGGAGATAAAGACCGACGGGTGCTGTCCAGGGAAATTAGGAAGCACCGCACCCAACCGATGGCCCACATACTCTAGGAGTTTTAACAGGCATCCGGGAGTGTTGTTTCGATTAATACCATCCGTAAGGAAGCACATCTGCTTGGTTTTCATGGTCGTACTGCCGCCCATAAGCCTTTGATCACAAAGTCCAACTGCGCTGCTCAGTTAATGTGATGCAAAGCACGTCGAACGTGGACCGTAGACCAGTGGAAACGGGTTCTCTGGAGCGACGAATCAAGGTTCATTCTCGTTCGGATGGCAGGGTCTGGGTCTGGCGTCTGCCTGGAGAACGCCTCCTGGCAGAATGAATTGTGCCCACAGTAAAGTTCGGCGGAAGTGGAATGATGGTCTGGTGTAGTTTCTCCTGGTATGGACTTGGACCCTTGGTCCCAATTCATGGTAAGCACAACGCCGACGTCTACTGCACTATTTTGAATGACAGTGTGCTTCCTACGTTGTGACAGTTTTACGGGTTACCCATGTTACTTCCAGGACGACAACACCAGTTGTCATGTTGCGAGGTCCACCAAGGATTGGTATGGTGACATAGGGGGTAACCGAATGGACTGGCCAGCGAAGAGCCCAGACCTGAACTCTATCGAGAACCTCTGGGACGAGTTGGATCGCCGAATTAAGGGGTGGAACAACCGTCCAAAATCAGTGAAGGCATTTACATGTCTTCTCTAAGCCGACTGAAAGAAAATACCACTAGCTTTCATTGGACTGGTGGAAAGCATGCCCCGGAGGGTTGAGGCTGCAATTGCCTATCGTGGAGGCTCTACCAACCATTGAATATGAATAAATTTTGTTTTTCTTTTCTATCACAGGTGTCCAAATACTTATTGGTATATATATATATATATATATATATATATATATATATATATATATATATATATATATATATATATATATATACAGTCGAACCTCCATATGTCGAAGTAGCAAATTGCGCAAAAAAAATTCGATATATAGAAATTTCGATATATAGAATTGAGCTTAGTCTTATCATAATTCTCCTAAAAAAAAAATTAAAGCTAACTTTCCTATACGAAACTCCATTTCTAATTTATATGCGAATCCCATTAAATGAAAGTTAATAACTAAAAAATGAATTAATATGAAAGATTTATTGATTACTACATATCTTTAAAAAAAAACAATAATGCAGACAGTGGTTACAATGATCACAGTTACATTCTTTAAAAAAAACTACGAATATCTTGCTGAACAGTTAGTTTTGCGGAAAGTTCAAAGAAATGTTCGTATTTATTCAGTCCACTAAAAACTTCATCAGGGACATTTTCCGCGAATTGAAGTCCACGACGTATTGTTTCAAATGCCAAAAATTGGGAGATTTTATTCTAAAGTGGAATAAAATCTCCCAATTTGTCTTGAAAAAAATTATGATATATAGAGATTTTTTTCGATATATAGAAACAATTTTTCTATGTAATGAACATGGAGATTTGCTAAGAGTTCGATATATAGAAAATTTCGATATAGGGAAGTTCGATATATGGAGGTTCGACTGTATATATATATATACAGTGGAATCTCGATCGATCGTTTTTCAAGGGACCGATTGAAATGAACGATAAATGCGGGAAAACGATAGATGCGGAAAAATATAATAAAGCAATATGATCGTTGTGACTGGATAAAATGAACGACACATGCGGAAAAACGATGGATCCGAAAACGATCAATCGAGATTCCACTGTATATATATATATATATATATATATATATATATATATATATATATATATAATTAATAAGAAAAATGACACCTTAAAAGTGTCCATAAGTTTTCCCAGAAGTACACATGACAAAACTCTCCGGGAAAAAGTCCGATTTCCGGTTATTGGAACACAGATGATTTTTCAATGGATATGAGATTCATACGTACCATTCAAATACTTTCCATCGACTCTTCCCCTCAGCTGCCTCTGGGGGGCCATCATGGCTTCGAGGAGGGGGAACCAGAGCAACTGTGAAAATGAATGCAATGTAGATGTGTCATCGAAGCAGCATGCTGGTGGTTATGGACAAAAGAAGCTCTTACCTCTCGTTCATCCTGATCCATTTTGTTCGAATTCCGCTGACATAACTGAATGATAACGAGGATGCGAGTCTGAATTTCATTCCACGATGGGAGGTAATCCAGATTTAACTCATTAGCTCCTTTAAATATTTCTTCGAGGACATCTTGGATTTTGGCTTGTAAACCCTAGTCAACACACACACATTATATAAATTTACATACTTAAATATATATACATATCAATATACACACATATCTATACTAATAAAAGGAAATGTTTCTCTGTCTGTGTGCGCCTCCAGATGAATCTATGGCACTTACAGCCATGAAATTTGGCACACGGGTAGTGCAGGAGTACGTGCACCTCGAAATCCAAACTTTAAATTTTACTCTAGAAAAATTTGTATTTAATTTTTTATGTAATATTTGGTTCTATTTGCGCTAAGGTCCGCCAGATGGCGCCACCCAAAAGGGAAGGCTCAGATTCAGACCTTGCGAAGTTATAAGCTTGCATTATTTAATCAGTATGGTTGAAAAATTAATTTCAGTTTCGGGAAGGGAAAGGGAAATTCTATTCTACGTCAAAGTTTTTTAATTATTTATAAGATTCATCATTATACGATTTTTAATTATTTATTAGACTAAGCCACATATTTTACCATGTACTTCCCTTTTTCGGGATATTTTTTCTTTACAAGCCATCATGCGTTCTAAGAAGTTCAGTGATACCTCTCACTATAGAACAAAAATAGTGAGAACCATGATAGAACAAAGAAAAAGGGATAATATGAGCATAGTAGCCATGTGTCTGATCTCGCTTCTCTACTATCCCATTAGACCATCAAATTCTTTCAGTACAGGTTGAGTGACGATAAATTTTATTTTATTTTATCTAATTATTGTTTTGAATTAGGTCCGTCTAGTTTAAAGATCTTGTATAAAACAACACCCCTATCAATTTATAACACTGCCCAGTAAAATGTGAAATTTCTGGTTTGCAGGAATGAATAATTCAAATTACAATACACCTTATGGGAAAAATTCGCTCGGTTCTCGTCGTGTTCTCTGGAACCAATTAACGACGAGTACCGGGTACCACTGTGCACACACACATACATATATATATGTGTATTATATATATAAATACTCCTATATATATACACACACACACATATATACCTAGCAAACCACAAATAACTTCATTAGTGCACTTTGATTAATACCACATTAAGCACATGACAACAGTGTCAAATAATTATAGACAGGTGGAATAATTTTAATAAATGCAAAACTAAGCAAGCAACATAAACCAATGTCTTTCAAGAAATTTGAAAAAGTGCAATTTCGCAGCCTTCTGGATTTTTTTTATAATATTCCTAATTTTGCCAATTGTGGAATGAATTTTGATGCTTCTGCCCTTCACCAGCCAATAAATGAAATAAAAATAATCGAAATGAACACCAAAAGTTTTGAATGGAGTAGCCACTACTCAAAATGTACCAACATTGACAATCAATGAAATGATGGGCAAATACAATGAATCACCTCCAACATAATACTGAAAGCTCCATGAATATCACCAGCTCTCTCGAGGAGGAATGCGGTCGCCTCCATCGCACCATACTTCCGACAGATCTGAAAGAATACGTTACATTCATGTATGAAAATGAAAAAGAAACTACACACTAATTATTACTTCTACAGACATAATAAAAACATAAAATAAGTAACTTGTCTTTTCTCAGCATACTTACAACCAATATTAGAGACATTCGTAGTCTGTCTAATAAATACGCGAACTGATGTCATAAAAACTTTATTTTACAGAATTTAGGGTACATCAATCTTACCCCCTTCAAAATACTCCCCATTTGTAGCAATACACTTGTCCCACCTCAGTTTCCATTGTTGAAAGCATCCCTGGAAATCTTCAGAAGTCAGGTTCTTCAGCCGCCTTGTCGTTTCACGTTTTATCGTCTCCACGTCGACCCAGTGCCGCCCCCAAATGACCATTTTACATTTCGGGAACAAAAAGAAATTGCAGTGGGCTAAGTCTGGTGTGTAGGGAGGGTGATCTAGCGTGGTGATCGAATTATGGGCCAGAAACTCGCGGACAATCACTGCTGGATGTGCAGGCGCATTGTCATGATGCAGCAACCATCCATCACCACCACACAAATTTGGTCACACTCGACTCATACGATCCCTCAAGCGCTTGAGGACTTCCCCATAGAAGGCAGCATTCACTGCTTGTCCTTCAGGAAGAAATTCATAGTGAACAACACCATGAATGTCAAAAAAACCCCAATACAGGAGGTCGACGGTCGTCCTGGCCTTGTATCATCCTTGCAGTCTTCACGGCCCTCACTGAAACGCTTGATTCACTTGAAAAGAGCTGCTTTCTTCAGTGCGTTATTTCCATAAACAGCCCTCAACATTTCATGAATTTCCTCAGAGTTTTTCCCAAGTTTCACCAAAAATTTGATGTTCAGTCGTTGTTCCATCTGTTCATCAATCTCCATCGTCGACAAGAGCAAAAAAGAGATGCCACACAAAAAAAAAAAATCCCGTCTCTAGCTGTACGCTCGCCTTGACGGTCTGGCAGTTATTGATGCTAGTCCAGTGGGTCCCCCACAACAGAACTAGAGATGCGACATCGATAACAAAACATCGATGTTTTGAAACATCGATATTCAATATTAAAACATCGATTCTAATAAAACATCGCCCCCAAACCATCGATGTTTTAGAACATCCAATTTTTAAAACTGGTTTAGTAACCTCTAACATTAATGTTACTTCGGTTAGTCGAGGGGGGAGGGGGGTGATTTAATTTTACTTTCTGATTGGGCTGACACAAATGACAAAAACTTGGTTGCTTTTGCCTTGGGCTACATTGATGACTCAAAATTCTCGTTGTAAATATCGCCATGTTTTGCCTTCAAATGTCCAGATAAATTCGTGGTATTGCCAGATGAAGGATTAAAGGCAAATACTGCATTTTGCCAATTTGTCTGAGGTTTTGCAAAAATATTTCCAAACGGTACTTTTGGGAGACATCTTACTAATAATATTAACGTCAACTTATATAAAACCAGAACAAAACAAAAACTTAAATGGCTGCTCTCGTGTATATACTATTTATAAAATAAAACCCGATGGAAGGTTCTGGAGTGGAACATTCCAAGCGCTCTGATTGGTTCATTGGTTGTTGATTGCCATTTGTCTGTTTGCTAAGGAATCGTTCCCCCTTTTGTATTCGTCTTTTACAGAATTCAGACATTTACTGAGTGTGAAAATTATGCTACGTGGTAAATTTTTTTATTATGGGTACTTTTTCATAAAAAAAAAACATCGGCTTCAATAAATCGATGTTTAGAACATCGATGTTTTGAAAACATCGACATCGATGTCGCATCCCTAAATAGAACAGCCAATTCGCATGGCCAATTTCAACTTAAGGCCACCCTAGTAGTTCAGTTCGCGTATTCATTGGACAGACTACGTACAATATAATATTAGAGAGGTCCACGCCAGCGTTGGAATTCGGTCTGAGGGGGCTCAGTTTAATCCTGATGCAGTACCACAGAGTGTGTCTAAGCAAGGTATGGGCACACAGAAAGCGGTCTGTCGCGATCTCTACCTGCAGCGGACGAGCGGTCCAGCTGTGTTACGCCATCGTGTATCAGGTCTGTCGTATCATCTCCGTCAGACAAAACGCGGTTTACAGTCTCCCGACAGCTTTTGTCGCGATGACAAGCGATCCGGTTGTACATTTTTACAGATTTCTCGCGTGATCGCCCTTAACGCCTTCGGATGAGTGATCAAACAGAAATTTATATAGAAACTGTTCGTAAATACACGTAATTGTCTGACAGTTCACACAAACATTACAAAAAGGTTTTAACCCTTAGCACCCCTAGGGGTGGGGCTGGGAAGAGGGTGACATGTGAAAATAATCAAAAACCACAAGCTGCTTTTACAATAGAATCCGTATTTTCAACATCCGCTTCTATAGCTCTTAAAAATCTCTACAACAGTGGTTCCCAACACGTAGAAGTCTGCGGACCACCACCACCTCCACCTCCCACCAACTTGATGGGGGGGGGGCTTCGGGGGATATAGGGGTATATAATATCCCTCAGGCAAAAGGGATACAGTATTAACGTACTCACAGTCTAACGTATCATATTCTAATAATAAAATAATTATGTTTAAACTTTTAAGACATTTTAATTCAACACCTGATAGTCATTGGATGCCCATCTAATTCAATGAACATTGCTTTCAAAATGCCCATTTATTTGGCAACTTTTTTATATGTGGTGCCGGACCACTCCTGAGGCTCTCGCGAACTACCGGTTGGGAACCACTGCTCTAGAAGAAAGTGACCAGACTGGACCGTTCACACGAAGGTATCGCGTTCTATGGGACATCCCCATACTGTAGACCCCTTTCTGAGTGGCCGAGCCTTAAGCAGGATATGGGAATGTTCCATCTTTCCCTCCATGTGGCTGGTAGAAAGATACGAGTACCTCAGGAGTCACCCCAGACGGTGGTCAGTCAAAATTAGGGTGACAAAAGAGCAGAAGTGTGACTCAACCATTTTGGTGCCCAACAGCCTGTGCTAAAACTGGAACCGCACCATTCTGCCTTGCAATTGTTACATAAGGCATAACTTCCTTCCTCTAAAAAAAAAAGAGGGTGTAGCAAAGTTCATGTGAGGACGGGAAATGAAGACCAGGCGAATGAGCATTTAACTTCTTTTATTTAAAATCATTTAAAAGTGAAGACAAGATTTGTTGCCTTTGACATAAATTATACGCTTATCGGTAACTCCGGAACATCAGCTCGTATATTCCGTCGAAATGCTCTGCTCTATCTGACTAGAAAGTAGATGGCGCATACCATATACACAATCAGTCACTCCCACGGAGCATGTGCCGCAGGTTACGCGTGCCCAGAAAAATGCATGCATAATTAATCACGTTTAACATACGGCGATTGCTTCGGGAAAAATTCTCAGATACGAGAACACATGGTAAACAAAATAGCCAATGCCTCCGCCATTGCTAACAGCAATGGCCTTATGACAGCAAGCGAGCAACATTTGTATAATGAATGTGGTTAAAAGATACAATAATTTATCTGAAATTTAAATAAAGATTTTATAATTACTTTGGGAATGTGAACTAATACCGTTAACACAACGGAATTAGTTCACATTCCGGAACGGAATGTGAATTAATACCGTTATTCAACCAAAATCAATACAGTTATTTCTGTAACTCAGTGATTTTTCATAACTACGTGACAACAAAGATATAAATAAGTGGCCAACAAAACCTCTCTATATCCTTCTTATTAACTCTTTTAATACTGTATAGATAGGAAACACTTTCCCATTAAATAAAAAAAAAATAAATAAAAAAAATAAATAAACCTAACTCATTTTAAACGTATAAAAATTAAACACAAAATGTTCGCCTTCTCTTAGCATTATCATTACCTCCAGTGTTTCCTCTAATCTGTAACCCTCTGCTTGCCGCAGAAAATTGTGCACATAATTTAAATCAAACTGGCACATCAGCTCGATATATGTTTCTACAACCTCCGGATGCACCATGGGTAAATCTTTACTGTTCAGGGCAGACACTGAAGAATTCAACTCTCTGCAAAATGTTAAATATTTAATTATAAATTAAATTGTAAATTTATCATCTTCAAATGTCATCTGAAATTTGAGAGTTTACAATTTTCAGACGATCCTTTTGTGGCATACATTTGTATAACTTAACATTTACATAAATAGAGATACCTGTTAACATTTACAGGTATAAGAAAGGATTGAACTGGTATAAATAATCCAGGACAGTGTATAAGAAAGAATTTAATATTACTTGTTGCTGAACAGTCCTTGAAGAAATTGATACAAAACTTCCGGTGAATCCTGCAGGAGGAGAAAATATACATAAGCATCATGAATGAAATGCATTATCTTTCCTAGTCATTTCTATACTAACCTTCAGCATTTTCACAACGTTGACTAGACGCTGGGGGAAAAATTCCAACAAAATTTGTGACGTTCGTTTGTTGTTGATATCCACAAGTTGCTAAAAATATAATAAAAATAGCATTTATTTAATTTATCAACAATAATAAACTAATAACATACTATAATCAATGACTTTTCTTGCCTAAATCTTTGTCTCTATATGTTTCGTCTTCTACAACATCTAGTCATGATTCTCAAAATGTCTAAATCAGTGACTTATATCATTAACTACGCATATGAATCAATGCTGTGTAAAAGAAACGTTTTATTTTTCAGAGTACTTGAGGATCAGACATTTTATGCTGTTCATCACCTAGGTCTGGAGCATTTTACTCAGATCTTTCTGTTGTTCTCGACATATACCGCAACAAAACATTCTAATTCTTTTACGACAATACATGCTTTTCTGACATATTAAAAAAAATGCTAATATTCACCGAGTGAAAATTCTAAAAGACTGTAAATAATGTTGAAATAAAATCTTGTTGAAAATTATTATTTGGATAAAAAAAAGTTTGAATGGCGAGCAGAAATTTGCATGCATGGACTAAACAAGAGCATGAGATTGGCCATTAATGTAAGTCTTAGGTTTGCAAGCGACAGTTATACACAGTGGCGCACCCAGGATTTTTTCTTGGGGGGGGGGGGGGGGGAGATGAACGGATAAAAATATTTATAATGCATGGGGGGGGGGGTGGCGAGATAGACGGATAAAAATATTTATAATGCAAAATCAATATTCATAATGCAATTTCTATTTCTTTTGGGGGGGGGGGGGCAAGGCCCCTTAGGCACCCCCCTGGGTGTGCCACTGGTTATACACAGACATTAATCCATGTCTTTGGACCTTGATGTGTTAAAACAGTGGTTCCCAACCTGTAGAAGTCTGTGGACCACTAAGCCAGAAATTAAACCATGTGCGGACCATCACCACCACCCACCGACTTGAGGGGGGGGGTTATAAAATATCCCTCAGGCATAAGGGATACAGAATTAACATACTCGCAGTCTAACGTATCATATTCTAATAATAAAATAATTATGTTAAACTTTTGAGAAATTTCAATTAAACACCTGATAGCCATCAGATATATTCGGCCCATCTTGTTCAATGAATATTGCTTTTAAATCCCCATATAATTGAAAATTTTTTATATGTGCTGCCGGACCATACCGGAGATTATCACGGACCTCCAGTTGGGAACCACTGTGTTAAAAGGACGAAAAGTATCTTTGACAGGATATTGAATAATGTAAGAATCATTGTTAAGATGAGAAAAAAAGAAATAAAATAATGTACATCTCTCTTTCACTAGAAGTTACAAGGTTTGAGAAAATGAAAGTACCAAGTGAAAGAAAGAAAAAACCTCACAGATTTTCTCCACATTACAAATCATTGGTTATGAATTAGAAAAAAAATAATGTTTTTTACTTTCAAAACTACTTTTACTGTTCCTTTACTATTTTTTTACTATTTGAACATGGTGTAGCATAATGAAAGTATGGGGTTATTTTTCCCAAGACCTCACAGGGTGCACAAACACAGCTGCATGCTTATCCAAATACCACTTTCCAGTTCCCATCATTTTGAACACATGTGTGGATTCTGAGCGGATTAAAAAATGATACCAGCAAATGCCACCTGAATTTTTAGTCTGAAAAGTTAAGTCCAGGCATATCCGGTTCTCAAGCAAGCTGTAGGAAAATCTGTTTTGAAAAACAGAAGCGTCTCCTATCGCCTCATAAAACTGTCTTTCTTTGCAATAGCTCAATGCGAGTTTAACACTACAGCGTAATAAAGTTTGCCGGTATGTTCGTCGTTAAGAAGAATTGTCAGCCGCTAATCTGCCGCCCCCCGCTCTGGAAAATAATTTCTAAGAAGACGCCACGCCACCGGCAAAGACTTTAAGCAGAGTATATATGCGAGACTCTGTTATTTTCAAGAGATCCCTCATATAACGGCCGGCGAGGCAGACGTGTTTTTTAAGCTCCTGTTTTGAGACTATCCGGGTCTCGGAGCATTCTGCTAATTCTGCACTTAAGTACAAATTCCATTTAATTATGCTGTACTTGTTTAATGTTAATTTTCTTTGTTATTAAATGTTAAGTTTTTGTTTTAAGAAGTGACCTTATCTTTTACGATTAGGACTCTGTCTTTCTTGGTCCCGAATTTAGTAATTTTTAAAAAAGCCTCAGAGAATAGCCTACCTACCTATGATGCCACAATGGTAAAACTATTTTATGTTAGACATTCTACAGTACTGTTATTAGCAATTAAATTTTAAATGCACAGATATTAATAATTTATTAAGCAGAGAAACCTATACATACATTAAATAGTGAACCATATTTTATATTGAAAAACAATAGCACACACTAATCAAGCATAACAACTCGTTTAAATAGGTAACATGTACAGCAATTATATTATTAATCCTTATAATAATGTCAGTCTGACTTATATGGACCTTTTTTCCCATCAACAATTTTAAATTAAATGTTTTTGTATTATCTAAAGCACTTGTTAGAGCAACAAAGGAGAGTTAATATGAGCAATTTTAACAATGATATGATAGTAAAAATGAAAACAGTCACCTCTATACTTAGTATAATTCTTTCTTCTAATGCTTTTTTATCTTCAGTTGTATGATTCGGATGATTCAGAATTTTTTCAATGAAATAAAATACTTGAAGCTAAAATTACAAATATTATATATATATATATATATATATATATATATATATATATATATATATATATATAGAGAGAGAGAGAGAGAGAGATACATATATATACACTCTATAACAAAAAAAACAAGGCACCAAGGAGTTGTCCGATTGTAATGAAATTTTGTATGAAAAGATGTTTTGACCGAACATGCAAATGATTAAAATAAGGTGTCAAACGGATGAATAACGGGAGCTCCAGTGCATCAAAACTGTGCATCCAACATGTGTATATAAGGAATGATTCTCAATCTGATGTTGACACAGATCCAAAGCGCTCCAATCACTTTCTTCTTTTCTTTACTTCCTGTCCAGTGATGGTACCCCGCTACTTACTATCTGAAAACCTGCACTACAGGGCATGGCCCAGGAAGTGCAGTTAAACCATTATTCCTATGGTCCCATGGTCTGATGTTGAAAGTTTCTGTTGCATTTCGATTGTGGATATCTTATGTCAACTATAACAATGCCTCACCGAAGGATTCATGCTCATTACGAGAATTAAAAGAGGTCATGTCATCGGATTGAGAGAAGCTTTTTGGGCAAATCGAAGAATCACTCGACATCTGGGTTGAAGTGAATAGACCAGGGGTACTCAAACTATGGCACATGGGCCACATGTGGTCTACTGAGTTTTAATGTGCTGCCCAAAACACTCACACTCATTATCAGGCAGGTGCTTTTGTAAACATAATTTTAGAAATTTGGGCCTGAAATATACAGCACTGTAGAAAAATGTGCACTCTGCTTCTCACGTTGTTCCATCCATGTATCTTTGTAAATCAATCTATTCCAAAAAGAAATGTTCGAATAAGGTATATGGAAATGGGCTTACTAATTCATACTTTATGATGTACTGAGAGTAGCATGTAGCAAGTATAAACCTGATTTGTCTAAAATAGTCAAAAGTTTGTCTCAACGTAAAAAGAAATCCCACTCATTTTTAAATAAACGTTTGAAATACATTTAGGTTTTGGTTTAATTTTTTATGTTATTGTATTATGAGGTATAGTGTACTAAGTTGCAGCCCACGTAGCATAGTAAATGTATGCATGTAGTCTAAGAGAAAAGAAGATTGAGTACGACCGGATTAGACGATGTTGGCAAGAGTGGGTCAACAACAGCAAATTTAAGCATCAGGATGTCAGTGGTCAACCTAGGGCCAAAACAGAATGGTAAGACAGACAAATTGCTTGTTTCTTAACCTCATATTGTCAATGGTAATACTTTCATCATTTACGGCCCAATACAAAATAGTTTTTTTTCTTTTTTCTGGAGAGGTTGGACGTCATTTGGAAAAGGTGTTGATTCCATTATAACTTAATGTAATTTTTTTTTTAGGGGGTTAGGGGGAGATATTTAGTTTCCACAGAATGAATATCTACGAGTGTAATTGAGAATTTTTTTTCAAAAGCATAAGAAATACTACAACTACTTAAAAAAAAAAAAAAAAATTACAAAATATATTCCTAATCATGAATTCTAATTTTAAAATACATTTAAAAAGCCTACATATTACAGTATATTAATGTTGAATGCCCTTTGTAACCTAATTAACCGTTACTGATTTTATTTTTATATTGATACATTATCTCTACCTTTAGAGTAATGCAACAGCATAGGGGGGCCCCCATGCCTTGTTATATTGCTGCATTACAAATTATTGATGAAAACCTTCATGAAAATTTTATACTCCTGATCGCTAGAGCCATCTTATCTTGGTGGCTCATGGATATACAGGGTGTTTCAAAAAGAATCACCAGATTAAAAAAAATCATAACTATTGATCTTTTAATCCGTTTTGATCAAATATGTATAGGAAGAAAGAGGGAAATCTCAAATTTCACACAGTTGCTAACAAGAAGCGCTAACGCTCTTCCTTCGCCCGCCACTTCAGTGTTTGTAAAGCACAACAGAAATCTGCACAACAGAAATCATTTTGTGTTCTACGCTTTGCAAAGTGTGAGTCCATAACATCTGTTCAGCATGATTTCCGTCGACAAAACCCTGGTAGATTGAAGTTCTTACCTCTCAGAGCATTAGGCGATGGTATAAACAATTCCAAGACACGGGTTGTCTGTGTACGCATAACAAACGTGGAAGCAGTGTACGCAGACATGCTTGAAAAAGTTTGGGATGAATTTGCCTACCATATAGACATATGTCGTCCATCCAAAGGTGGACATATTGAGCACCTTTAATTTGGTTTGTAAAAAAACTTAATGATTAGCCAGGTAATAAAAATTAACTTAGGTTTAATTAAATTAGGTTTCTATGTTCAATATTTTTCATAATATACTCATTTCAAATCAGGCGATTCTTTTGAAACACCCTGTATCTGACTCCAGAGTGGAAATGGCACCTACCAACCAAAAATGAAACAACCATTTATGTAATATTTTTTCCATTAACATTACAGATCGGATTCAATTATAAAAAAAATCTTACTTTTCGAGAAGGATCATGGAGGTAACATTCGAGAATTTTATCATACTGCTGATGTTTCTCATAAAGATGTTCACACACACGGTAACTGCAGAGCAGAATAAAAATCAATTAGGAGTGCATCTTAAAAGTTTCCACTTTTGCTCTCAGAAGCATTTTGAGGAACAAAACTGAAATTTCATAAAATGTTTGTCAAAATTTAAAATACAAGAATTGGTACAAATTTAGGACGCACACCCATGTCTAAATTCTTCAAACAAAACTGATATTCCTTTACCTTGCTTGGGACTCTCTTCAACTCACATGTTCACCTATTTTATGCAGATCTAAACATTGTTCCAAATGTCCATTGTGTACACGACCCAAGTTTTTTAAACAGATCTTACCATTGCCAATCTATATTGTATTGCAATTTTTTCAGGGAAAATACATTGGTAAAACAAAAGTGTTTAGATTTATTGAGTGAAAACAAGTGTTTTTCTAAAATATTGTTTCCTGATTATTTATGAAATCTTGATGAACATTATCATAATTTAAATTAATGTCATAATTTGGGTTAAATTATTATTCAGATTGAGTGTGAGGCCTTCTTTACATTGCTTCTGGAACATAAGGTAACGTAGATTGTAGACATGACCGATGATTGGTTGGATTTATCATGTGGTTATAGTACTAAGGTCTATGATTGGTTTAGTGTTTTATTCAGAAGCAATGCAAACAAGACCTAAATACAAAAACAAAGACGTTTTTATTGTGCATGTATTCATTAAACAATTTCAAACTAAGTTTTAGCCAATTATCCAGTCTTTAACAGATCCTTTATAAATATTAGAAACACAACTCAAAGGATTTTGCAACATATAAAATTCTTTGCCACAAGAGTTCAGTTTTAAATTGTATCCAAACATTTTGTGTTCAGTTCCTAAAAAGTATATACAAGAGATATACCATTTTATATTAAAAAATTGCTCAATGCTGCAAGGTTAAAAATCACTCACAATTTAGCCTTTTCTGCAAGAGCTAATACTCTATCTTCATTCACTTGGGCAAGGCCCCCAGCATATAAAAGTTCCATTAAGGCCTGCTGCCTCTCTTCTAGACGTGTATCATCACCTGGATTTGTAAGATGTTCCAAAACCTGCACACAAAATGAAAAGGTATTTTATGAATAACAAATGAGTGACAAACAGAGAAAAAAAAGTTCTGTGAGAGAATTGTTTATTTTGAATTTGTTGTTTAAAAAGGACAAAGAAAGAAGCTTTCAAATATTCATTAATAATAAAGTTTATTTGTTATGACATAAGGAGTAATGCAGCCTAGTGATAGAACATTGGGATTCAGTGCGAAAGATGTTCGACAAAAACGCAATGAAGAGGCTTGGTCTAAACTCTGGGGGCAGCCTTCTATTTCTTATGCCTGTGATATTTCCATGCTGGAGTGTTTAAAAGTAACACACCAAAAAGATTAATACAAACCATTTCATTTACCCTGAAAAAATTTTATTTCTTATTTTACATACCAGATGGCAGCACCAGATTATTTATAGTGTAATTGGGCATGGTTTTTTTTTTTTTAAACTAGATGTGGCAGATCAAGAAATAAATGGAATTCTCTGGAAAAAAATAGACACTTTTATTACAGTTTTCTTGAAAATTATGCGATTGTTACGGGGTTAACTGGCAAGGAGTCTACCCTGGATGGACTTAGTTAATATGTCACACCTCATCTGGTGCACTGGAATTACACTATTTATAATGTATATTTATTTTAATAATTTATTAATTTTATATTAAATTATTTTAATAATTTATTTTAATTTATTTAGTTTTATAATTTTTTATAACTTGATTGTGAAATATACATTATGATTACAAGCACAATTTTCTTAGCAGGTAGGTCCCTTTCAGCCAAGTTTCGAAAAATTCTCATTAAAAATTATTGTTTAATTGTTCCTTTAAAGGTCTTATGTTACATTCAACATTTCTCTTTGTCAAAACCATTTCTTACTATTTGATTTATAATTAACCTTACAAACTCCCATTTAATTTTATTTTCTTCGATTGCTTTTTGTAGCCATCTATCATCCACATTTTTTGACACTCAAGTAAATTTATCAAGCAAATTTTGTAACCACTACTCTATGTCAACACCTTTTATGGATAAAAACATAAGACAGTTAAAAATCATACAATATATTTGATTTTTCATGCATTTTTCCTTCATCCTGTGGGGGACACAATTGTTTTATATTATGAATAAAAACCTGATGCTATTTTCATAAGAATATCAACAAAAACAAATGGCTACATTCTCACAGTTAACTCTTTTTTTTATAATTAAGAAATGCATACATAAATAAGGAATTAAATCATACTTGCTCAAACAGCAGCCTGTTCACCATAATGCTGTTTTCTTGCTTTGCCATTTGACGAGCGAGAAAAGTAAATAACGCTCCAATTTCAGTAGGCTTTAAGTAAATTAAAAAAAACTTTTTCATACAAGATGTTTTAAGTATTCAAGAAAAGTGCTTACAAAAATACAAAACAAGCATTCATGAAATCAAGACAAAATATCTCAAAAACATTATGATTTTTTTTTTTAAAGCATTAGATGTTGGAAATAGAAATTTACTTTAAAAATTAATTTATTTATTTTGACGACTCAAATTATTTGTAACTGTTTATCAGATATTTCCATTACAGTTCTTCACAGATCACTGGAAATTAGTGGTTCCAAACCCGTAGAAGCCTGCAGACCACTAAGCCAGATATTGAACCATGTGTGGACCCCCCCTCCCCCCCAGATACACATACACACTGACTTAAGAATTAGATAGCCTAAATCTCAGCCTGAAATTGAAACATATTGATTGACTCATGGGTGATTATAATTAAAACAGTTTTTTGGAACACATTATTTATTATTGCTGTTGTGCAGTGTACAGTATGACTTAACTACAAATTCTTTAATTTTTATACATAAAAATTAATTCAACACTTGATAGTCATCAGATATATTTGGCCCATCTAGTTCAATGAACATAGCTTTCGAAATCCCCATCTATTTGGCAACTTTTTTATATGTAGTGCCGGACCACTCATGAGGCTCTTGTGGACCACCATTTGGGAACCTCTGCTGTAAATGATGAGAATCATCCAATAGGACTGAGAACTGAATCCAATGATCTTCTCTCAAGGCAGATGTTCTCCTATCCATGTGAAACTCTAGTTTTAGTTAATTTTTTATACATAGTGCTGAGACTGTTGATATATTTTTAGAATGATTTTATTGAAAAAAATAAAATATATAAATAAAGAAAAAATAGCTGGCAACAGCCTATTTTGTAAAACAGACTGTGCAAGGATTTATGAAGAGAAACATTCTTATTCTATCATTAACACTTTGAGGTCTAAGCCCGAGTGTTACTCAGGTTCCCATTTTCTCTGAAGCGAACTAAACCCGAGAGTCTCTCGGGGTCAACTTCTAACTCTCTGAATTACAAAAATACCAACTATATACATTCGCCATCTTTTTAGATATTATATATGAACATTCTACTTAAAAAAATATATAGAGAGGGCAGCACCTAACAGATGTAAATTTATGAAACGATGTAGAATCCAAATTCAAATCAGGGTTAGTTTGAACACTCTTTGGGCAAATCCATACTTTGAAATGTACCACACCAAAGCCAATTTTATTAAATGATGCTATTTATCAATAAAAGCTATTTTTAGATCTTTGTAAACCATTTGGGTAAGTTTTTATTCAATTTTATTTAAAATTTCATGTTAAAAAATAATGTTTCCTTATGCGGAACTTTTTTTTTTACCTTAAAACTTGATTTTTTCAATAATTTCTCATTAAATATTAATTCTTAGTATATTTAAATAGTTTCTACATTATTAATAAAATCAATTTAAAATTTATTATAAAAAAATTGCTAAGACATATATCTTCAAAGTATTTTTTTTAAAAATAACGAAAAGTACCAAAAACCCTCAGTCCAGAGGGAGACATATGGTCGAAATAGCTCAGACCTGAAAGTGTTAAAACCCTGGAATTTGCATACAGTCGAACCCGGTATATAACGAACAGAAATTTTGGTCCCGCCGTTTTTCTATTGTACGTAATTTAATTAGCATTGTGAAAGTTTAATGTAATCAATTTTAGTTGATTTAATTCATTAATGTTCATTTTTAATAGATTTTATCATTTTTTTAATACATAATTATTAAATACACATTGCAACTAATGAGTTATGCATTTTGTGAACTCTAGCATTTTTCTTAACGGTTTGGATATAGTAAACAAAACTTTTGTTCCCTTGAAGTTCGTTATAACGGGGTTCGACTGTTCTCGAGATGTTGAAAATTAAAATAAATCGAGGGATTTTTAGTATTTGAAGAAAAAATTATAATGCTCACACTTTTATAAAATTGTTAAATTTGCATTTGTTTTGAAATGATGAAATCATTTTTTTAAAAAAATTACTTCTGACTTGACCACTATTTAAAAATCACTGCACTATATGACAAGGTAATAAAATGCTGGTCAATATGAGAAAAAGTCAAAAAGTTAACCTTTAAGATATATTACGAAATAAACAAAGCATAAATGCATTACCACAAATCCTTCATTCTGAACCATTACTTTGAGCAAAATATCTACGACTCTCTGCTTCTGTGATAACCTAGAGGGACAATATGGATGAAAATAATATCCAGTTACAACAAAAATAAATCAATAATGAAAAAAAAAAAAAAAGGTTTCAAATTTCTCACCCTACTTCAGTGGCAAATTCTGGTTCTTCAAAAGCCTTCAAACAAAAAGATATTTTAGGATTCATACATCAATGTGTGAACATATATTAGAGCAAAGTTCTGATCAAGTATTTAACACTTTATATGCAGGCTAGAGAATAATCTAGGTTTACTTTTATAAATCTTATATGTGTGCAACAGAAAAATGGTTTTACAAGCATTTTGTTGGAAAAATAAAAGATTTATTTCACTTCTTGGTTTACCTGGTTTTCATCATCGAAGTGTTTGTTTCATGTATAATATATAATTTTCATATGTTAGTTGTACATTCTCGATTGGTGTTGGTCGTGTGACATAGACTTACAACCCAAGGGTTGTACTCATTTTCCAAAATCAAACATACGGAATTCTTAATGACTTCACAAGATGATTTAAAATGCGTTCAAAGCTTAGACATCTAAAAGTCTTTGAGTTTTAGTATCATATATGTTAGGAAAAACTATGGAATTGAATAGACCAGTTTTTTTACCCTGACAACTACACTCGATCTACTCGATCTATCTATTACTTTACAAAATTTAAAGTTTATGGTTTTTTCAGTTTGAACCTGAATTCACATTTATCACACAAGATTTAAGAAGGCATAGATACGCAACGTTAGGGGGGGAGATGTGCCCCCCCAACTTTAACTTGAAATAAATTGAAACATAAAATGTAAGTTCAGCTAAAATTGGAAAATTATAGAAAACTTTTAAGAAAGTTTTTCCCTGCTTTTTCAAACTGTGAAACTGAAGATTCTGATTATGTCTTAAGCCTTAACATAGTTTTTAACAATGATATAATGCATAGCAAAAATTCAATGCTATATTTTTTTTCTCATTTTATTTATATTATATTTATTTTTCTCATTGTATAACTTTTGAATACTACTCAAACATCCATTCTATTGTTATTCAATATAAAAAAAATCATAATATTTCATATTTTAAGGACTGTCCGGCAGTCAATGTGCTGAGGAGGGCCCTCACTGAATTCAATTTGAGCCCCCCCCAAAAGTTAGAAGCATGCTACACCTATGGTTGCCAATTTTTTAAAACAAAATTATCCAAGGTAGTTTGAACAGTTTGCATCTTCTTTTCCTTGTATATCGTCTGGTAGCAAGTCAGATTTTCCTGAAGAAGACAATCTACACTTGTGAATCTTTTTTCATTTGGATCCATTGCTGTCGTAGTCCTTTATTAATACAATGAAAAGCTGAAGCCACTTCTGAAGCCAATGAAGGTTTATTTGATTTATCGTGTGGATATTGAAACCATTGCATCATACATTTTTATTATTGGGTCATAAATTTTTCCAGTATTTCAGAATACTGCATGATATTGTATAATAATTAGGTAATACATATAGGTATGTACTGTACATTCGAGGAACAGCATTTTTGAGGAAATAATTTTTTTAATTGAAAAATTTCGGTTGGAAGTGCAAGCGGTTGGAAGTCTAGGAATATCTATACATACATCTTTATTTATTTCGAGTGGGGAGGTGAGAATGATAATATATATGCATTCTCATCTAGTCAATCTCTATATATAAAACAGTTACAAAACTGACTGATTAACTGACAGATAATGCACAGACCAAACCGCTGGACCTAAAGGGCTGACATTTTGCATGGCGATTTTTCTTATAGTGTAGGGGTGCACTAAGAAAGATTTTTAAAAAATTCTTCTTAGATTTTTTAAAATTAAATTTTTAAGCTGTTTTAGTAATATTTTTTTAAAATTTGCGTTCAAAATAATTGAGGATTACAAAATTTATATCATGAGAAAGACTCTAAACAATTCCTTTAAAATGAAATCTTTTTAAAATATTTACCTGCATTTTCTGATTTTTGATGAATTTTTAAAGATTCATTTTCAGAATTTAATTTATTAAATGCTGATCACATGGTTTCTTTTCTTTTTGAGATACTTTAAACTAATTTTGCTTCACGTGCATAACAACGAAATAAATTGACAAAATTTTTTTTTTTTTATCTTGCTAATGCAGCAGACGATTGGATATTATCAAAAAAAAATATGAAAATGCAGTAAGAGAAATGTTCCTCAAACTGTACTATATTCTTTAGCATGTTCTATTAGATTGAATTTGAATATTTTCTTCTACATTATTTTGTCTATAAAAATGTCTGTTATAATTTTTTTTATAAATATATATTTCTTTTGGCATTAATTGCATACATTGACCATTGTATTTCATTTGAATGTACTCTGTAGCGAAGCGCGGGTATAGAGCTAGTAATGATACAAAAAGATAAATTATCTGCATTTTCATAAAGGCAATTGTTGGCAGCAATAAAGTGAAAATTCTCGTATTTCAACTACAAAATTAATATTTTTTATGGACAGGAAAGGTAACAAAAAAATGTAAGACATTTGAAAGCAAAAATAAGTGCTTTTAAAAAGCTTGAAATCAGAAACTGAAAATCAGAAGTTCTTAAGGACCATATGAAACTTGTAACGTAGATGGCCAAGAAAATGTGTTTGTATAATGTGCTTACACAGAGTTACTTTGATTTTTTCTTTTGAAGGTGTACAGGTTGGTGAAATATCCTTTTATACATTGTGTGATAGAAGTCTGCCTGATTTGTTTTATATACACTTTAACATGTTTTTAGACTAAGATAAGTTCAATTTTAAAAGATGTTTGGCATTTAGCTTGATTGTGCGACAGTCTGAAAGCAGTTCTTACTATAATAGAATTAGACTGCCCTACTTTCTGGGCTAGTAGGACTATACATGTGCATTAAATGAACTTATTAATGTGTGAACTTATTTTAATTATTTTTTTAAGTTGATTTAAATCTGTTTTTAATGATAATTTCAATAAATTGAAAATGCATATAATGGTGAGCATACATTAAAAATTTGTATGACATTTTGATGTAATACAACTTTTTTTTACTGACAATTTCAATAAATTGAAAATGCATATAATGGTGAGCATAAATTAAAAATTTGTATGACATTTTGATGTAATACAACTTTTTTTTTACTGACAATTTCAATAAATTGAAAATGCATATAATGGTGAGCATAAATTAAAAATTTGTATGACATTTTGATGTAATACAACTTTTTTTTTACTGACAATTTCAATAAATTGAAAATGCATATAATGGTGAGCATAAATTAAAAATTTGTATGACATTTTGATGCAATACAACTTTTTTTTTACTGACAATTTCAATAAATTGAAAATGCATATAATGGTGAGCATAAATTAAAAATTTGTATGACATTTTGATGTCATACAACTTTTTTTTTACTGACAATTTCAATAAATTGAAAATGCATATAATGATGAGCATAAATTAAAAATTTGTATGACATTTTGATGTAATACAACTTTTTTTTTAATGACAATTAAAATAAATTGAAAATGCATATAATGGTGAGCATAAATTAAAAATTTGTATGACATTTTGATGTAATACAACTTTTTTTTTTAATGACAATTTCAATAAATTGAAAATGCATATAATGGTGAGCATAAATGAAAAATTTGTATGACATTTTGATGTAATAGAACTTTTTTTTTAATGACAATTTCAATAAATTGGAAATGCATATAATGGTGAGCATGAATTAAAAATTTGTATGACAATTTCAATGAATTGGAAATGCATATAATGGTGAGCACAAATTAAAGATTTGTATGACAATTTAATGTCATACAACATTTTCTTAAAATGACACTTTCAATAAATTGATGGTTTGGTTTGGAGCGCTACTGTCAACTTTTTTACTACACTTTTTTGCTACACGAGGGCTAATTAGACCTGGACGTACAGTTTAAAGCTAATTCCGAATGGCTACAAACATCCATGCCAACAGCGGGACTCGAACCCACAGGATCTGAACCGATTCAGTAAATTGAAAATGCATATAATGGTGAGCATAAATTAAAAATTTTCATTAAATTCAGAAGGCCAATTCTAATGTTATGTGACTTTTAGCAGTATCTAGTGTACTTCATGAAATTACTGAAAGTAGCTAGCAAAACAAAGGTTACTAAGTGCAATATACCTTGATAATAGGGTTTAATAAAAATCTTCAAAATATATATTTACATTTAAAACTTTTTTATTACACTATCAACAATATTAATTTTCCTATACTCACACAAATTTTCACAATAGTTACTAAGTAAAACAAAAATATTTGTTTATTTATTTACCTAAATTAACCAATTTTAGTGTGTAATGAGACAGTTTCAAATACAGTTCTTTTCAAGAAATTCTTTGAAAATAAGTTTTCTACAGTTTTTTAAGATATTTTAAAGTTTCTAGGAAGAATTGAAAATTGAAAATTTAGTAATTCACATATATTTCTGCAAATGCTGTTTAAAAATTGAATGTTTGAAGGGCAATAACATAGAAACAGCATCATTTGAGACACCAATTTAAATATTTTATCTTGTCTTCAAAAGAAAAAACACATACCAAAGCCAAAACATTAAGAAATTCTCTTGTATCGAAATGAAGTAATGTCTTCAAATAAGGGTATATTTCATCATCTAAAAGAGAAAATGAAAAATTAGAAAGAGTAATTCCCTGTAATAATCATAATAAATCATTGAATTAATAATGTTCCAAACCATTTTCACCCATGATATTAGTTTAAAGTTTTTAACATTTAAAATGACAACATTACGTGAATGAAAAGGCCCAGATAGGTATCCTAGTGGTTAGCACATTAAGTCTTGACAAGTGCCATTGAATGTGGATGTGACTAAGCTGGGTAATTGAACATTACAATTCTTTTCATGTAGTTTGTAGGGGTGGAAGGAGGTATGAGCCCACCCAAATTTGTCCCTGAGGGTGCTCCATCAAAACTGGACCCTTGTGGTGCCCAATAACTATGAGCTAACCAGGAATTGAGTCCTATCCCCCTGCGTCCAAGGGAAACTATGAAATGGTTAGGATTTATTTGGCCAAGGGGTATTGGTAACAACAGCCTTAATTTGGAAGTTTCGATGCAATAACTCACTCAAATCTGTGAAGTATAAAAATTGAAATTGCATAGCTGCCAACCTCCCAAGAAAAAAATAAGGAACACAGCCTAGTGGTTAGCACAGTAAGTCCTGACAAGTGCCATTGAATGTGGATGTGACTAAGCCGGGTAATTGAACATTACAATTCTTTCCCTAAGGTTTATAGGGGTGGAAGGAGGTATGAGCCCACCCAAATTTGTCCCTGAGGGTGCTCCATCAAAACTGGACCCTTGTGGTGCCCAATAACTATGAGCTAACCAGGAATTGAGTCCTATCGCCCTTCGTCCAAGGGAAACTATGAAATGGTTAGGATTTATCTGGCCAAGGGGTATTGGTAACAACAGCCTTAATTTGGAAGTTTCGATGCAATAACTCGCACAAATTTGTGAAGTATAAATTAAAATTGCATAGCTGCCAACGTCCCAAGAAAAAAATAAGGAACACAGCATTTTGACGGAATCGAAAAAAAAAAAACAAAAAAAAAAAACATCAAGATGTTGTATAATATTTTCTAACACAAGAATAGAACTGTAAAAGTTCGCTTTCAGACAATTCTTTGACAAATTCTGATATTTCAGATCCTATAACTAAATCTTTATCATCCTTCTGATTTTTAAATACATCAAATTTCACATTAAATACACATTTAGAGCTAGTCATGATAGATATTTTCCCAAATCTCACCAACAATTAAAAAAAATTCGATAACTCTCTTCTCATCTTGTGAATTTTCAGCTCTTCACTTTGAAACATCACATTATATGTTTCATAAATGACAATCACATTTTTCACAAAAAATGCTAAAGCATGATCAAGATTTGAGCTTAATGTAAAAAAAATTCTTTCTTACCGCTGCAATATGCGTTTCTTATTGGTAGATGATAGTGACTCTGCAAGTGATTTTACTTTTTTTTGCTGATTTTTGAGAAGCACATGAGGTTGGTTTTAACTGCTTTACAGAGTTGGGTGAAGCACTTGACATTAATTTAAATTTTTTTACTGGTATTGGTGAAGCAAATGAGGTTGATTTTACTTTTTTTATTAGTTTAGGTGAAGCACATGATGTTGACTTTCTCTTTCTTTATAATGTTGTAGAAGCTGCTTGCTGTCCCGGAAGTTTTTGTATAGTGTAAGTTGTTAGGAGGGGAATCTCGAAAACGCGATATAGGGTGAAAAAGGCGATGGTGCTGCGGAAGTAAAAATACGGGACTTTTTGCTTGAAAACGTATTTTCGTAACAAAGCTTAAAAAATGGAACGAATACGTTTTTTATGGAACACTTGGCACGTATGAAATTGAATTCCAAATTTTTTACAGGAATTTACATTCAACAACTGATAATACAAAATATTTTCTAATCATCTGGATAACATTAATCTAACATATCAAAGATAAAAATGTACAAGCAGCTTCATCCACCACACTTAATAAACTCATACTAAGCATTCAAAGTTAAACTTTCATTTTATTACCAGAAAATTGCATACAATGAAACCTGTTTTTGTGCGGTCTTTTTTTATGTGATTTTCTTTTTTTGTGAGATTTGTTTTGCATGATTTTTTTATATGATATGCATAAAAAAAATTGAAATTATATATTTGAAATTCCAAAAAGTGCTTCGATTGTGTATATCTGGCTATCGCAATGTTTACAAGCAGCTGATCAAACCACCATCGTCGCAAAAACTTATCACCAACTACGTGGTAACAAAAAATAAATCAACTCTAATATCTTCAAGTGACAAAAGTGATTACGAACCAGTTCATCACAAGAATATGCATGTTTTGGACTACGACAAGTAGTATCGAATTATGTACACTTTGAAAATTTCTCAATGTTTAAAATGAGAAATTGAAATTAAAAAAAATTTTTCCATGTGTAATTTTAATTATTTTTTTGTTTGGAAAGCACTTTCTCGCTATTTCGTAAAGCTTTGACATATTTTCTAAGTGAGACTTTTTTTTATGCAGTCCCTCTCCACCACATAAAAAATTCTTCTTTAATATGTTGAGAAAAATTATTTGTCATAGCTATTTTTTCTGAATATTTTTTTCTGTGTGGTCCCTATCTACTGCACAAAAACAAGTTTGACTGTATATAGAAATTGAAACAAATTCTAGAGGATTAGTAGAAATTATTTTTAAGATTCCTCCAATTCTTTAGAATGTGTTAAATTATTTTCCCACAAATTTGTTGGAATCATAAGTTCAACATGAACATCTATAACCCCTTTGAAACATTTTAAAAACATTAACACGACAAGGTCTCCTTAATAATCACAACAGGATGGCTGTATGTTTTGAACTCATTGTCAGGCTAAGTGTTAGATGAACAATTCCCAAATGCTTGTTTAAAACATGTTTTGAACTAATTAATAGTACATTGGCAGGCCAAAGAGCATTAGGTGTGATTTTACTATAATGAATACAAAGATGCTCGTTCAAATGAGTTTGAAACATGTAGCCATCCTTTTTGGGTTCCATCCTATTGGGGTTATTAAGAAGTCATTTGTTTCTGTTTGTGTGTCTACAAGTTTGATTTATTCTTGTTCAAATGAGTTCAAAACATGTAGCCATCCATTTTATTATATCAGGGTTATTAAGAAGTCATTTGTTTCTGTTTGTGTCTCTACAAGTTTGATTTATGCTTGTTTAAATGAGTTCGAAACATGTAGCCATTCATTTCTGTTTGTGCCTCTACAAGTTTGATTTATGCTTGTTCAAATGAGTTCGAAACATGTAGCCATTCATTTTATTATATCAGGGTTATTAAGAAGTCATTTGTTTCTGTTTGTGTCTCTACAAGTTTGATTTATGCTTGTTCAAATGAGTTCGAAACATGTAGCCATTCATTTTATTATATCTGGGTTATTAAGAAGTCATTTGTTTCTGTTTGTGTCTCTACAATTTTGATTTATGCTTGTTCAAATGAGCTCAAAACATGTAGCCATCCTTTTTTATTATATTGGGGTTAGTCAATTGTTTCTGTTTGGGTCTCTACAAGTTTGATTTTTTAATCAACTTGAATGCACAGTGACTGAATACTTACCTTCAACATTTTTACCATGCAAATTCGTAACACAGTTAAATACTTTTAACTTGACATCAGAAATTAATTCTTCCGGAATATCACCCCATGGATAAGCTCTTCCAGCCAAACAGCAACTAAAAATAATGACCATTATTATTAAAAAAATGATATACACACCAGTTTAGAAATAGATGTATAAAAAAAACACTTTTCTATGGGAATGTCTATAGCAGGCATCAAAAAATGACTGTTTAGAAACTCGCAACAAATTATTACATTTTAGCACAGGAAAAAATATGTTTCATACAAATATAAACCCAATCTTTATACATAAAACAGTTATGTAACTGACTGTACTACATTACCTCAAACTGTACTACATTAACTATACTATATTCTTTAGTATGTTCTATTAGATTTAATTTCAATATTTTCTTCTACATTATTTTGTCTATAAAAATATCTGTTACGTTTCTTTATAAGTATATATATATATTTATTTATTTTGGCATTATCTGCATACATTGATCATTGTATTTATTATAAATATATATATATATATTTTTTTGGAATTAACTGCATACATTGACTGTTGTATTTAATTTGAATGTACTCTGTAGTGAAGCACGGGTATTCAGCTAGTTAATTTCATATTATTGAATGAAGAATTTCATAAGCATTGTTTGCTTTTGTATCATCTGTTTGTCTAAGTGGTTAATAATCACAAAAAAAATTTGATAATTATTTAAATTAGTCAAAATTTGACATGTAATGAATGGTCTGTGGGGGCACCTTTTGCATCCCTGCTAGCAACATCTCGAGTAGAATTCGGGATTACCAACGGATTCGTACAGAGCACACTTCCAATTTCCAATGCACAAGACAGGGCCCAACACAGCAACAAAGGACTTCTGGAATTGAATCCCTATCGGTGAATAAGATGCCACCACAATTAAGACCAAGGGCCACATCTGGTGGGCTCATACCATCTCCCACCCTCTCTGACATCATAGAAGGACTTTCCGGTCTACAGATTGAATGTGCCTAGATACAAAGGTATTTAATGGCATCGTCAGGATTCAAACTGAGCACCCTCAGGGCTTTCCACAAGATGCACATAACAACTCTGCCCTCAAAATCTGCTTATAGACCATTGATTAATGAGTGGAAATTCATAGTCCTTATCAGTTTGTACTGATTCATTGCTCTCTTCTGGGTCAGAAAATAAACCCTTTTATTACCAAAAATTCCAGTATATGAATGTATCCCTTAAAAAGATAATCAAGTAATCTTGTCTAATAATAAATAAAAAATATTACACTTTTCTATAATTAAGGGAATTATCTTTAGAAATGCCTATAACAGAAATATTTACCTGATATAGACCAGCAACTTATTTCCTAGTTTAATCTGATCATCTGTTAGTTGTTTACCTTTATGTATAGCCTTTTGCAAAATAACTATCAGTTCCTAGAAAAGAAAGCATTACATTATATCTTTAATCTCATTGTTTTCATAATAAAATTACCATATTCTAAGCTGACAGGCTTGATACTCAGTTTTAAAAATCAGGAATTAGGTGTTCCTAAGGACTTTTCAGTAGCATTTTTATAGACAAAACAAAAAAAAAAATTATTTAAAATGCTGTTTAGCCTCAAAGTTTAAACATTTAAAAATATTACAGTGAGTACAAACTTATGATTTTATTGACTTTATGAATGTGTAAGTATTCGGAAATTACAGCGACCACAGCTTTCGCTTATATGCCTTGTTCAAACTGACAACCAGAAGCTACGTAGCAATACCTGTACTCGCAGCCGAGGGATAATTTCCCAAGTTCGGTGACATTTTTCATTGGTGTAGGGCCCGAGGATACTGGATAAACAGTACAGATCTGCCATCCACTCAAGGCACCCCAAGCCCCTTATGAATGTGAAAAATTAATAACATTACAATACATTTACACGCTTTAAAAGATACTTTTCCCCACATACAACCTCATAAATTAACATTAATAAGCAGTGTCATAGTGCAACATTTGAGTAAAAAGGTAGTTTTATATATATATATATTTATATAATATATATATACAGTCATACCTCAGTACCCATTGCATATTGACATGAAAAATTTTCTTTGGTACTCGACATTTGCTCATCACATATGCTGAAATGTTTTTTAAATGAGTTGAATTACAAAATTTTGTTCCAAAAGTATCACCCTGACAAAGCTCTAGCAAGCCGAAATTTGGACTTGTTTCTAGATCAACCAGTGTCTCACTTCAGAAACATTTTGAGATGTAGGCAAAAGCAATTTCCTCTTGATAGATTAGTAGTGAAACTTTTTAAATCTGAGTCTACAACAGGGATTGGAGGTCTTAAGATCAGAAAAGAGAATCTCTGTGCCTGATGTTTTATTGGAAGGAGACTCCCCTTCCAAGCAATAACCTCTCTCCTCCTCTACTTTGCCATTACCCCATCAACTTTTTTCAGTACAGGTTGAGTGAAGATAAATTACATTTTACTTTATCTACTTATTGTTTTATCTGTTTACATAAAGAGAACTTCCTGAATAACTGACTACACAATCAAAATTATGTTATTATATTCAAACACTATCTAATGCCTACTGCTCCTTTATTAAGTAAAATATTCATTTAGTTTCAGAAAAAAAACTCTCAAAATCTCTAGGAAAAGGAAAGACAGAATGATTATAACCATCAGAGTATACACACACATACATCTATACATACATACATATATATTTAGTGTAGGTGTATGTGTGCATATGCATATGTATGTGTGTTTCAATGCAGCATGTAATTTCAACTAAGAAATGTATCAAACATTCTACTGTAATTCATGGAAAATTAAACATTTCTTTCAGTTTTTCTTCTAGATTAAGTTCAAGAATGACCGCATTGTTAAAAACGATACAATTAAACATTTGTTAAAATTTTATGCCTCTGAGAATTGCTGTAATTTAGAAGAAGTAAAATTTGTTTTTTCTTCATGTATTCTTAAGCAATTCATGAAAATCAAAAATGTACATGATTGATGCAACTTAAATCCCCTCTTACCTCAAAAGGGGTTATATAATCATTCATTGCATGATTATACACATAAATGATGGCATCATATAAACCTTGATTCCAGCACAGCGTCATAACCTACAATAGAAATTGAATAATAAATATTCAAAATACATAAGACAGAGAAACAGATATAAATATGCAGTGTGAAAGTTCTGATTTATCTGCAAGTATATATACAAACATACTTACACATACACAGATTGTACTAATAAATATTAAAAAATTGCGAATTCCTGGTAATCAACATTTAATAGAAATATGGGTCAGTAGTCAGATTTTTGGAGTTAAAGTCAAAGATATATTAATGGCATGCACACACATTTTAAAACACCATACATTAAAATTTATGAATCAAAGCCACTCTTTAAATTCCTTTTTTTGCACTCTTTAAGCTGTTTTTCCGCATTAATTTTGTATTAATACTAGCAGCATCATGCAAGTCATTCATTTTCTTTAATTGCCAATTTCTCATGTAATAACCACTCATGTTTCATATTTAACAAAAATGTCTTTTCTATACAATATCTTGGAAGACAGAATAACAGATAAAAAGATGTACATTAAATATTGTATGATATGTCCCCGAGCAGCACAATGGTCAGCATGTTGGGATTCAGTATGGAGGGTGCTCAGATCAAATCCTGATAATTGCTACTGAATACCCTAATGCCTATATTACATATTAACCGGGCTTCGCCCAGCTATGCTCAGGCTCGCAAGCCAGTCTGGAATTGACTTTTAATGGAATAGCATTAATCAAATACCCAAATCGAATGACAGTTAAAATTTTTTTTTCACTTTTAATTGCCAAAAAATCCCCCCAAAATCAGTACATCTTCAAATGATCTATTTATGATTAAAAATTATGAAAAATAGAAAAAGAATTAAAAATTACACAGAATGATACATTTCTTTTCAGTTATTCAATTTTAGTGAGAATCACGCTGTGAAAGAATCGCGCTTTGTTTACATTGTCAAAGATGGACAATCTCACAGGATACGCTTCATTAGAATCTAAATAACTCTAAAACTATTGAAGTAACAGATTAAGTGTACACAGAAAAAATTATCAGCTTTTAAAGCTCTTTCTAATTATCTAAAATTTATGTACTTTCATGAAAAAAAAAATACATTGATTTTAACTTTTAAAACATGGCAGATTACGTTTTGTATGACCAATTGTGATAGGTGGAGTATGCATTTAGAATTGAAATATCTCTAAAACTATTAAAGTAACAGAATAAGTGTACGCAGAAAAAATTATCAGATTTTACAGCTCTTTCTAAATATGTAACATTTATGTACTTTCATGCAAAAAAAAAAATACATTGTTTTCAACATTTTCAAACATGGTCGAATTTTATAATGGATGCCATGCGGAAGCGGTCCACCCAGAATTGTTCCACTGACCGACAAAATCTTTCTTCTATTTATATAGATGGGCACATTTAATCTGTAAGATGTTCATTTATATTAAAATCTCAGACACAAATAACGGTATAAGAATGACTCACCTGATGTATGTCTAAATTTGTAATATCCAAGCGAACAATACAAGCTTCCAAAGAGTCGAACAGTTTTTTATCTGCATAATGGTTTACAAAGTCTTTCACAATCTGGGGAGTCAAGGATTTCAAGCGACCATCCAGGATATAAGGCTCTAAACTTTCAAGAAATATCCCTAGTGCTAGAGGATCTGCTTGAAAACTTTCGTACATTTTTCCAAACAGAAAATCTCTGAAAGCAGATTTTTGAGAGTGCAAGTTAGGAATAAACTGGATAAAAATAAGAAAATGCGAGTCATGAAAAAAAACCTCATTTTATTTTTAACCTTACAAAAAATGGGGTACTAATACATATGTGGAATAATAAATACTTAAGGCTGCAGTAGCCAAACTAGATTTGCCCAGCTCAATGTTAACCCCTTAACCGGTTTGTCCATACAGTGTATAGGCTACTCAGAGCTGGCCCCAACTGGTTTGCCCGTACAGTGTATGGGCATTGATATTCTCTCCTTTCCTCTTTTGGTTTACAAATATTTTCAGTTTATAAAGACTAATACTAATACAAAGTCTAATAAAAATATTTTTTAACATATGGCATAGCTTGTCTATGTCACTTAAATTCTTTTCATCCGGTTTTTCTTTGTTAAATGGAAGCACACAAATTTTTGCTTTGTGAAATTTTTGTTCTACTGCTTGCAACACTTGTGAATTCAAATCACTACATCTAAAAAAAATTACGCATGAAATAAATGACGAACATACTTTCCTGTTAGATGTTGGTCTGAATTCTGATTTAGATTTGGAACTGTCTTCTAATTATCTGAATTATTCTTCAGATCATTATTTCTGCCCTCATTGTGAAGTACGACTTTTATTACACCATGTTTCAAATTGTACCACACAAAAAGACTTTTGAACAATTTGCAAAAGTGTACACTTCAAGTTTTATAGAAAGTATGAAATAAGTTTTTGTAAAACCTGTTAAACATTCTTCATTGCATGTGGTTTTCTTTAAAAAAGCCAACATTTAGGGGTATTGTCTTGCAAAAAGCAAACATTTAAGGGGTTTTGTGTTCCAAAATTTTAAAATAAAAAAATGTGCAAAAGCATTTAAAGTGAAATTAATAGAATAAGAAAATGAAAGATTTTCTTTTAAAAAGTAAGTAGTGTAAGTATGATACGTGGTGAAAGATCGCTCTGTTCATTACGTGCAACATCCACATAACGGAATTACTTGAAAATCAATTACGCAGAACAATTCTATAGAAATATATCGCTGCTGCGATTAAATGAAATATTTGCCATGTGCATTTCAAGCCTAGAGCAGCACCATGCTAGCCAGAAAAACGCCAAGATTTTTATTAGTGAGGAATCGTACACTTAAGAAAGGATGCCAATGCTCTGTCTCGAATTTTTAGCACTCAAAATTCTTGATAATGTTTTATTCAGAGTATAAAGTTATTAACAGAACATGCGCCTTACTCCATGCTCAAGCAACTTTCCTTTTTTTATTGAATTATCTTTTGTGTGTATGTATAAGAAAATACATTAACGTTGTACGATGCAATCCTAACCATGCTTCATGCGAGACGAATGTCTGGATATCTTTTTTAAATTAAAAAAACATTATACAGTGGAATCTCGATCTATCGTTTTTCAAGGGATCGATTGAAATGAACAATAAATGCGGGAAAACGATAGATACGGAAACATAACAAAGCAATATGATCGTTGGGACTGGATAAAATGAACGACACATACAGAAAAACGATGGATCCGAAAATGATCGATCGAGATTCCACTGTAGTTGTATTTCCCGCTTCCACATAAATAAGACTTCTACAAATCAAACGGAAACATCACGTATGTATCAAGTAGCAATTCAATACACACGTCTGGTGTACACATACTACATTTTTTCTTCGTTTGCAATAATAAGTACGGATTGAAATAAACATTCTTCATCCATATAGTATGCATACATATATATATACACACACATACTTGTGTGTGTATGTATATTAATATAGGATTCTATTAACCCATGATGCCTGCTTTGAGTTACCAAACAGATGAACAGAACCACTAGGGGGCGTGAAACATGAAATGGGGGAGATTGAGACAGTGTCATGACGTTGCCTATCCGATGTGACGATAGACTCAATGTAAGGACTTTCACATTGGTATGATGTGTGAAGATATACTCAGTGCAATTCCTTATTTCTATATTGTTGTAATGTTAATCTAAATATATATATAAAACAGTTCTGTGACTGACTGAATGGCAGATAACGCATAGATCAAACCGCTGGACCTACAGGGCTAACATTTTGCATGGTGATTCTTCTTATAGTGTAGGGTGTACTAAGAGAGATTTATGAAAAATTCTTACATTTTTTTAAAAATTAAATTTTTAAGCAGTTTTTGTAACTTTTTTTAAGTTTGCAATTAAAATAATAATCTGAGGGTTATTAAATTTATATCATGAGAAAAAACATAAAAATTCCTTTAAAATAAAATATTTTTCAAATCTTTACCTCCGTTTTCTGATTTTTGGTGAATTTTTAAAGATTCATTTTCAGAATTAAATTTATTAAATGCTGATTACGTAGTTTATCTTCTTTTTGTAATACTTTAAATTAATTTTACCCCACATGCATAACAATGAAATAAAGTGACAAAAAATATTAAAATATGGTAAAAGATAAAATTTAACCACTAGACTCATTGAGATGGAAGTTTTTTAATAATTTCATTGAAATGAGTATGTTTTATGGATATTAAACATAAAAATTAATTGCGTACATTGACCGTTGCATTTATTAAATATATATATATATATATATTGGCATTAAATGCATATATTGACTGCTATATTTAATTTAAATGTACTCCATAGCGAAGCATGAGTAATCAGCTTGTATGTTTTATATGCACATCATTTCCTTGGGTGGATGAAATTTCTAAAATAAATGAGAGAGCAGAGTAAAACATGTTTTCCTCTATTACACAGTGAAATTAAAAAAAAAAATTCCCTGTTTTACTAGTCGACAATCACTGAAAAAATTTCCCTTAGGTTAACATTGAGCTGAGACAACAGGGCTACTATTGCCCAGCAGCCTTTAGACAGCAAAACAGGAAAACTTAGCTTCCTAATATCCATAATAAAATATTACGTATCATGACATATTACTAATTATTAATTATTATTTATTTTATATTACTAATTATTATTTATTTCTAGATTTACTTTTTACTGTGGATATTTAGAAACTGTCTTTAAATGTTTTACATTTTCACCAAGTTTCCTTTTAAATTTAGCTTATAGGGCCCATTTTTCAGATTCCCTCTTTAGAATGGGAAATTTCTTACCCCCTTTGTTAGAACGGCCATTAAGGGGTTTATATATATATACACATACAAACACGCACACATACATATATATATATGTGTATATATATATGTATATATATGTATATATATATATGTATATATATATATACATGTATATATATATATAACCTCTGACAATAAAGTTCGGTGAATGAAGTCAGAACGGCCGATCTGACAACACTGGCGAAACAAAACTCTGCACCTGCGTAGCGGCAGGTGTTGACAATCTGCCCCCACCGTTGTTCAGTTGAGCGCCGTTTGTGTTCCGTGTAAGACTTGTTTTACAAAGTGCTTGTTCAGTGCATTTGTTCCGTGCAACAAATCGTTACCCAGAATTTAGGGATAAGAAAAACGTTTTGCCGTCTTGTGCCACATCACTTGGATGACGATCACAAGGCATTAGTCAAGGCATTATCCACAAGGAATTTCTACCTGAGGGAATGACGATGAATGCTGAAGGGTACATTTAAATTTTGACCCGTTTCATGAAACATCTATGCAGGGTACAACCCCAGTACGCACAACAAGGTTCATGGTTTTTTGTTCATGACAATGCTAGCCCTCACACAGCCAATATCATCAAACAGTTCCTGGCAAAAAGAGGGTGGTGCAAATTGAACATCCACCATACTCGCCAGATCTCAATCCTCCAGACTTCCTATTCCCACAACTCAAACTCGCTTTGAAAGGAAAGAGATTTGACGATATTCCTGACATCCAACGAAACGTGACGAGGCTTTTGAACTCCATCCCAAAAGAAGACTTCTTGCAAAGTTTCCAGAACATGTATAGCAGATGTCAGCGGTGCATAGTTATGGGAGGTGACTATTTCGAAGGACAGTAAGGTAACTTTCGTTAATATTTCATCTACGTTAATGTTACAGGACTATTCACCGAACTTTATTGTCAGACCTTGTATATATGTATATATATATATACATATAAATGTATATATATATAAATACATATAAATGTATATATATATATATATATATACATATATATATGTATGTTTATATGTATGTGTATGTATATATGTATATATATATATACACACACACACACATATATATATATATATATATATATATATATATATATACAGTTGGCTCTTTGTTTAACGACTTTCAAGGGACCGTGAAAAATCGTCCTTAAGTAGAGATCGCCCTTAAACAGAATTTGTGAAAAAAATAACATTTCCCATAACGTCAGAGGGGCCGGAACTGGGAAATATCATCTTTAAATAGAGATCGTTGTTAAGTAGAGCATCGTTAAACAGAGAGCCAACTGTATATACATTCATTATTGGGCCGTATTCTTGGGGTAAATGCTATCCCACCCTGTATGGAAAAGGTTAACTTATTACTGAAGACAGCATCTGGAAATATACCAATAAACTCAAAGTCAATGTACAGATACAAACTTAAAAGTTTAAGCCAGAAAAAAAAAAATTGCTGATGCAAGGAATTTTTTAAAAAACTGAGGATTTTGATCAATATTCTGTGATTATGTTATTTCTTACAATTCAATAAGAACTTAGCAATATTTATATGGTGATTCAGAAATCGAGATACACAAAGAGTGACAACTATTTCATTTCTGAATTATTTGTCACATCGCTTTCAACACAATATAGTCGAACCCCATTATAACAAACTTCAAGGGACCAAAGGTTTTGTTCGCTTTATCCGGTGGTTTGCTATATCCAAACTGTTAAGAAAAATGCTAGAGTTCACAAAATGTATAACTCATTAGTTACAATGTGTATTCAATAATCATGTATTAAAAAAACGATAAAATCTATTTAAAATGATCATTAATGAATTAAATCGACTAAAATCGATTACATTAAACTGACACAATACTAATTAAATTACATACAATAGGAAAACGGCAGGACCAAAATTTTTGTTTGATATATTCGTGAGTTTGTTATATACCGGGTTCACTATAACGGGGTTCGACTGTACATTCAACAACTTGTACTAAACAATAAAATCACACTTTGTTCCCAACATAACAAGATGTCAAAGAGAAAGAAATGTAATGAGCTCATAAAGATCTGAAATTGAAAATGAAGGTAATGTTTACCTTTTCTCTACGGCTATGCAATAATCCACGCACACAGGAACTTTTTCTTGATAATGATGAATTAACAGTTCAATCCTTCCTCTCTCAGGGCAAAGCTGGGTCATAATTAAATCCACATAGGTGCTGAGGATATCTAATACTTTTAAGGCAACTTGCTCCCTTCTCTGGGTTTTCTTACCCACTAAGCCTGCATACAACAGAAGAAAACATTACAAGAAGAATTTCTATATCGACTTCATATATGGGTGGCTCAAAAGCAAAGTGGTGTAAGTTAAATGTTACCAAAGTCCGGATTTGTAATCTTGGCTCTATGCTTCAGCTTATGGCAAAGAGAGGCTGATAGCAGGCAGCAATTATAATGTAATGTGCATGTTTAAAAAGTTTATTTTTCGTCTTAGGTTTTTGGATTAAGTGCGTAAAACATCATCAAGGAATCAAAATACACTTTCGAGACCCTGGTGGAATCCAGGGCCCGATTCTTAATGCTGAGGGCCTCTGGGCAGATGCTATTTGGGGTCCCCCTCTTATGAACATTTATAAAAGTAAGAACTATCCATGGACTATACTATTAGAAGTACTAGGTGCATACACCAAGCGTCTGAGGAAAAGTTGTTAAAAATCAGGATTAAAAAATATAATTTGATTTAAATTTTGATTCAAATAAAGATTTAAACGAAACAACCCTGCATGTGAGTCCTATATTTGCTATTACAGTATATGGCTGATAAGATGAAGCATTCATAAACATGTTTCACATAAAATTGAAAACACGTTTCACCTTCTGCCGTACGTCTGATACAACCTGATAGTTTAACATTTTTCCTAAAGCAGAAAGTGAAATTAAAAACTTTCACTTATCTGGCACCCTATCTATTTTAGTGTTGAGAAACATCGTTAAAGAGATTTTGCACATTACAGAGGACAGTTTTGGGGGCCCTTAGCATCAGGGGCCTTGGGCAAAGTCCCGATTTCCTATGCAATCAAGAGGCCCTGGTGGAATCCACAATTTAAGTCCAATTATCTCAAAAATCCTATTTTTTCCTGAGCCTTTGATCCACCCATATAAAAATAAGAGATTAATGATGAGATCATTTTCTTACAGTATACTGCTTTTTTTATACTGTAATTATTAAAAAAAATTTCTCCCTAAATATAGGAATCTTAAGGAACTATTTGTTCAATAATACTCTTTTTCTTTGCTTCTTATACTTATAACCATACTAAAACAATTTTCCCAATCAAAGAATAAATAATTTATTGAAAGCTAACATTAAAAAACATAGGATAAAATACTTTTCAAACAAATTATTTCCTAAAAAAATAATTGGTTAAATTACTGAATCAATACATGAATATACAGTACAGGGTTCATACTCATTATCCAAAATCAAAAATAAGTTCTTAGGGATCTTTTAAGGACCTGTGGAAGCATTTTTAAGGATCTCATAGGTCATTGAAAATGTGTTTTATTTCCAGAATTCAGACATTTAAAAGCATTTGAGTTTTACACTTCTATATAACCTTATGATGACTTCTATATCAGTGATGCACAAACTTTTTTTGATCGCGGCTCTCTTTCTTTCAATAAAAAAATCACTCAACCCCCCAAAAAATATTTTGATAATAGTAATTTTTTTTAATTAGGAAAATGTTAACAAAAATAAAAAGAAACAAAAAATATAAGCAAACTTTTACAAACTATTTGAAAAATAGATGAACTGTTGATTTTAAGTTTGTATTTACTTTACAAAATATAGCACTAAACACAATAAAAAAGCCATGCTTACATTCTTAACTTGTTTTTGACAAATATTGTGTGACTAAAACTTCATATTTAAATATTAGTATGTATTGTATTTCATTCAGGTAAAATATAACAAAAACTAATAAAAAAGAGTAGGATTTCAAAATTATAAGCTTCACATTAAAAATTATAAATTTCATTTATTTATAAAAAAATTAATGAGAAGGACCTCAGAGCTTGGACATCAGAGAATACTTGTTCAGTATTTTGTGAAATAGTACAGTCGAATCTGGTTAATTGGACGACCAGTTAATCAGATTGAATCCTAAAGAACCGAAACAAATCCTATTGCATAAGCCTAATAAGGCATGTTCATGTAATCGGACCGGTTATTAGGACCAAAATGATTGCATTCTGATGTGGTACGATTAACCGGAATTGACTGCATTTGAGAGTGCTACTCTTGTATCATCTTCCAGGTTAGGTCTTGATCATTGTTTGGTTTTTATAGAGACTCATTTTGAAAACCCAGTATCAGCTGGAAGCGAATGGAAGCTACACAAGTACTATGTAAGCCTTACAAGACTGTTTAACATCTTATTTAACATTATCATATCATATATTTTTTAACATATAAATTATATAAATGAAAATATTAAAAATGTATTGATTATAGAAATTAAAAGCGTAATTTTAAATTAAATAATTCAATATAAGTTGATTTCAAACTATCCGTGACCCCTCCAATTTTTTCCATGACCCCCAAAGGGTTTATACCTACAGTTTACACACCACTGATTTCTATATCAACTTAATAAATTCATAATATTAAAAACAATATTTAAAAATTACTTTTACAGGCTGTTCTCTGTTTGGTTATCCCTACATTTAACTTGATACATTAACACTAGTAAGCATTGTCATAGCGGGTCATTTGAGCAAATGAGTAGTTATATCTATATATATAACACAGTTCCGTGACTGACTAACAGATAATGCACAGACCAAACTGCTGGACCTAAAGTGCTGAAATTTGGCATGGCGATTCTTCTTATAGTGTAGGAGTGCACTAAGAAAGATTTTTGAAAAATTGTACAGATTATTTTTAAATTAAATTTTTAAGCTGTTTTTGTAACTTTTTTTTAAAGTTTGCATTTAAAATAATAATCTGAGGGTTATAAAAGTTATATCACGAGAAAGATCCTAAAAATTCCTTTAAAATGAAATCATTTTCAAAATTTACCTCCATTTTCTGATTTTTGGTGAATTTTTAAATATTAATTTATAGAATTTAATTTATTAAATGCTGATCACAAGATTTCTTTTCTTTATGTGATACTTTAAATTAATTTTGCATCATGTGTATAACAATGAAATAAATTGACAAAAAATATTAAAATACAGTAAAAGAAACTGTACTATATTTACATATAGTACAGTAAAAGAACTGTACAGTAAAAGAAACTGTACTATATTTTAATCCTCTAAAAAGCCTCCTGTCATTATTTTTTCATTGTAATCATCCTAAAATGTACACCGTAGCGAAGCATGTGTGTTCAGCTAGTATATATATTTATATGTATGCATTTGGAATGGGGTATGAGCATGATAATGTACAAGCATTCTCATCTTGGTCAATAATGATACTATCAGATAACATGGAAAACATGCTCTAGCTGAGTCAATGCGTGTGAATTTTTTCTCGTAGTAATTTTTTTTTTCTGTAAAAATTTATTGACATTAGATCTGATTAATAAATAATAATCTAAATAATAATAATTTTCAACAAGATTATGATTAATTTGCACTAAATTTTGGCAAAAAAACAATTTTCAGCAAATTTTTCCTCAATAAATATTTAGGCCAAGCATGTGTTTTTCTAAAAAAATACTATTGTTTCATTAAAATAAACATTGGGAATAACAGTAAGCAGGGCCCGATTATGAACGCTGGGGGTCCCTGGGCAGATGCTATTTGGCATGCTATTGCCCCCCCTTGGCAGATGCTATTGCCCCCTTACGAACATTTATAAAAATAAGAACTATCCATGGGCTATACATACTATTAGAAGTACTAGGCGCATACACTAAGGGGGTTTTGGGACCCCCTAGCATCAGGGGGCCCTGGGCAAAGTCCCGATCTGCCCATGCGATAAAAAGGCCCTGAGAGTAAGATCTGTATAAATTGTGATTCTACACAATCAACACTGGGATCAACAGTTAGCACTGCATCCAATGGCCAGTTCTCAAGCTGTTAAAATATAATAGATGAAAATAGTATCAATTAAACCAATATTAATCTTCTATTTTTACTTTGAAAAACTCTCTAGCGTAATGCTAATGATTGCATGCTTTTAATCCTAACTAATAAGGAAAAACCTGTAATGCAGCAGAATCATGAAATTGAAAGTAAATAACATAAATTGACAACCTGATATTAGTTTACCTGTCACTGCTTTTGCTTGTTCCTCATAGAAGGATATAGCCAATGTTAATGCTTCTGGAAACATTTTTTGCTTCACTAAAAAGTCAATCCGCTACATCAGAGAGACAGATAAAAACAAACATTAAAATATGCACATCATAAAGCATCTAAAAAGCAAATATTTAACGAGAAATAAGTAGAAACAAAAGTACCATTAATATATATTACCTTGAGGACCAGGCGTTTATGCAGATCTAACCAGCATTAATTGTGTAGGACCAGAGCCTTTTATGCAAGTCTTACAGTTGTTCCCAATGTATATTGCAATAATATGTTTATATTCTTTAAAGGACATAATGTGTGTGGACAAAACACTGTACATAAAGTTTATACTTATTATATTGAAAATATATGTTTTGCCAAAAAATATGTACAAAATATTCATTTTTTTTTAAAAATGCAAATCTTGGCAAACAATATTATTAGTCAGATCAAGTGCCAATAAACTCTTAGAAAAGAAGCTTTTAAGGTGATAAAAAGTTTCCATACATTAAATTAAGGAAACAAGAGCAAGTGCTGATATAGTTGCACTCTAATTTATGTCTTCAATCCACAAGCACTGGCTTTAAAAAGAGATTCATTCATGTCTTTGGACCCAAAGGTGTTAATGAATGAAAATTGTGGCTAATATATTAAACAAAGGTATTTATTAACAATGTATAATGTCTAAAGTAGAAAATCAACCTGTAAGAGAGTATTTAGCTACAGTTGAGCAATATCTATATACAGTCGAACCCCGTTATAGCGAACCCGGAATATAACGAACTAAAATTTTGGTCCTGCCGTTTTCCTATTGTACGCAATTTAATTAGTATTGTGTCAGTTTAATTTAATCGATTTTATTCATTAATGATCATTTATAATAGATTTTATCATTTTTTTAATACATGATTATTGAATACACATTACAAGTAATGAGTTAAACATTTGGTGAAATATAGCATTTTTCTTATCGGTTTGGATATAGTGAACCACCGGAAAAAAACCTTTGGTCCCTTGAAATTTGTTATAATGGGGTTTGACTGTAGTATGAAACTGTCTTCAGGGGCCTAGGTAGCCTAGTAGAAGCGGATCGGCTTTTGGTACTGAGGGTACTCAGATTAAATCCTGACAAGTGCCATTAAACATCTTCGTGTCTATGCTGGATATGGGCACGTTAAAACCATAGACCAGAAAGTCCTATGAGGTCAGTGGGTGGGGAAGGTACGATCGCTCCTGATGTTACCCCTGAGGTTGCTTAGTCGATATTGTAGTAGCACCCTAGCCAAGTCAGACTCTAACTCTTGTGGTTCTATTTAAAACCAGAGCCCCATTACTCACCCTGCCAAGCCTATATGGACCTGGTGTGAAACTTCTGGTTAGGGAGCACAAGGAACAACAACAACAACGGTCTTCAGTATACACTTATCTAATCTTTTAAAATTACAAAACCAATACACAATCTAAACTATGAAAAAAAATATTCCTATTGTAATAATTTACTAACCTGAGGTAAATAAGCATAATGCATCTGATACAAGTGATGAATCTCATGCAAGATTCGTCCAGATAAAGTCTGATGCTAGTCATGAATTTTCAAGCTCTGTGCATTGGCAGTTCCAGGGGGGGGGGGGCAATAGGGGCAATTGCCCCTCCCAAAAAAGCCCGGCGTATTTTTTTTGATAGCCTAAAATTATATAATCGTAGACCTATTACTAAATGAGTTTAAATTTAAAATGAGACTTGGTTAAATGACTGGTCCCGTCATTTTGAACCGAGTCAAGTGATGAAACTGGAACACTGGATCCTGTACCTCTAGATGTAAATTTGAGAACTTGGAGGATATTGCAGCCATGCCCTATTTTACATGACCTGGCCACCATTAGTGAATATGGCAGTGGATTTGCAGCGACGAGCATCGCACCAGGGACGTTCAGATCACTGGCTCGCTGCTCTTGCCAACTGGGCCACCATATTCGAACTGCAGACCCTGTTGTTCTGAACACTTTAACCCACCTGAGAATTGTGTTACAATCAGAAATGGTTCTGTGACACACCACATTGATTTGTCTGTGGCACTAAGCAGCAATTATGGATTCACCCCTTTCAATGACAAACACTTGAAGTCTACAGTGCTATGACTACTGGCTACTGAAACTGCCTGTTTACAAGGGGCTTAATTACGATTCTCGTTGCCATAGCATACTTCAAACTTTTTTTTTTTTTTTTTTTTTTGGGGGGGGGGGGGGGGGGGCACAAATTGAATTCAGTTAGTGCCTTTCTTAGCGCACTGACTTCCGGATGTTCCTTAAATATGAAATATTATTATTTTTTAAAATTAAATAACAATAGAATTGATGTTTGAGTAGTATTCAAAAGCTATACAATGTAAAAAATAAATATAATATAAATAAAATGATAAAAAAAATAGCATCGAATTTTTGCAATGGGTCATATCATTGTTAAAAACTATGTTTAAGCTAAAGACATATTCGGAATTTTTAGTTTCACAGTTTGAAAAAGCAGGAAAAAACCAACTTTCTTAAAAGTATTCTACAATTTTCTGACTTTATCTGAATTTCTATTAATGTTTTAATTTATTTCAAGTTAAGCTGGGGGGGGGAACTTGCCTCTACGACGCTACACCTATGCTCGTTGCTGTGTATTGTCTGTTCGAAAAACATACGTTTCCTCTGAGTCACCCTGTACAATGGTAGTGAAATTTACAAACTGCACATATAATGTGCATACTTTAAATACTTGTAAACTTATGTAAAAGAAACCAGTCATTACAAACATTCTATACTTGTATTATAATTATACACTTCTTAGTGAACATGAGTGATCATTAGAATTACAGGGTGGGCCAAAATTAGGTATACAGAATATAGTACATTTTTGATGGAATAAAAGTAATAAATAATGATATTTAAGTATCAAATGATATAATGATACTTAAGTATCAAATAATGCTTTCTTTTATTATTAGTCATAATATTTAAATTGATTTTATGCACATTTCATCGCTGGTTCTTCCTAGATATCGGCATTGTGACAGTGCTTAGTAGTTTAACATTTAAGTTAAGTTGTTTAATATTGCAACAATATTTAATTGTTTAGTTGTTTAAAACTGTCTAATCTCTTTAAGTGCTCAAAATACCTTCCAACAATGTTACAACATGTATCCAAAATATCCGAAATACTTTGACACACAGTGCGACACAAATTGCAATCTAAATCAATGTCCATAAATGCTTCTGTTATGAACTCTTTCATTTTGTCCACTGTTTGGAGCTTTTACTCATAAACCCTATTTTTCACTAAGCACACTTAAAAAATAAAAGTCCATTGGTCTAAGGCAGTGGTTTCCAACCCGTAGAAGTCTGTGGACCACTAAGCCAGAAACTGTATCATGTGCGGACCCCCTACCGACCTGAGAGGGGGGGCCTTCTGGAGGTTATGGGGAGGGGGGTATAGAATATCCCTCAGGAAAAATGGATACAGGATTAACATACATTCTAACGTATCATATTTAAATAATAAAATAATTATGTTAAACTTTTACGAAATTTTATTTCAACACCTGATAATCATCAAATATATTCCGACCATCTAGTTCAATGAACATTGCTTTTCAAAATCCCCATTTATTTGGCAACTTTTTTACATGTGGTGACGGACCACTCCTGAGGTTCTCATGGACCACCGGTTGCGAACCACTGGTCTAAGGTCAGGTGTATTTTCTTACTTTGTTCCCTGGCAATCATCCACAATGCGCAGAAAAAAAATTCATTACTGTATTACTGTATGCCTACTTTTGGTCTACCCTGTATATATGGTGAAAACGAAGTTGAAACTATTGCTAACCTCATTCCATGTCCTCATTGTCATGACATGGATACTCTTTATTCCGAGAAGCAATAACTGACTTCCAAATGCTGCCATGGAATAGTAGCAAGCTCTCTCGCCAGCCACAGCCTACAGTAAGAATTTGTAAATCAGTTTAAACTAAACAAAAAAACACATTATTCCTAAATCTGTCATTTAAAAAACTATATATACAAATAAAATATATATACATTGACAAACATTATATATAAATTTATAGTGAAACTTCTCTATGCTGGCCTAACAAGGTTGCAAAAAAAAAAAAAAAAAAGTGGCCGTTTTAAGGGTTGGACTGCTGAAGAAGTTTCACTGTGTATATATACACAGTGGAATCTGGTTAATTGGATCACCACTTAATCAGACCAAATCCTAAAGAACCAAAACAAATCCTCTTGCATAAGCCTAATAGGGCATATTTGCGTAATCGGATCAGCCGGTTATTACAACCAAAATGATCGTGTCCCGATGTGGTCCTATTAACTGGAATCAACTGTATATATATATATATACCTCGCTTTACGGTCTAGATATGTTCCGGAAAAGTTGGCCGTAAAGCAAAAAGCTGTATAACAAATCAATTATTTTGATACTAAACCATACAAATTTAACTGGATCTGTTCCAATTTTTTATAAATAATATAGTTTTTAGTTCATAAAGCATTTTATTCTTTTTATTTCCTATAAAAATGCTTAGATAAAAATAAAAATACAAAACAATGTAATAATAAACAGAAATTTAAAAAATAAACATATAAACAAAAGAAATCATGTGGACATATGTATACATATAATAATAACATAAAATAAAATGTCTAAAAACTGTTTTAATGTGATGACGAACATTAACATGAAGAATCACAAAGCTATAATATGCTGCCATGATCACTTTTCGCTGTTGTGGCCTATAATGGAACATTTTGGGCCATAAATCGAAAAAGTGCCATAATTAAAAAAGGCTGTTATAGCAAAATGCCATATAAAGAGCAGCCGTATAGTGAGGTATATATATATATATATATACACACACACCTGATTCTCTTTCTGCAAGGTTTTGAAATAACATGGCAATACTATTAATGTCTATTAATGGGCAGTATTGTTAATGTCTTCACAATGCTTGGATGAATAAAGTAACTTGGATAATGTCTGTGCTCTCCATGTTATTACATGACTTTACAGCTGCATCTCCTGTAACTTTTCAAGGTATTATGTATCACTCTCCATCCTATGAGCCACTGCCTTCTTTGTGTGAATAATTATGCCTCAACACTTCTTCCTTGGTAATAAATTCAATCTACAATTCATTGTATATGTGATTATCATCACATATAAATATATTTATATAAAATTTGGCTTAACTTCTACACAGTCTACCTTTATTTTTTACTGAAATACATTCTATTTTGTTGGTCCATAACACTGCTGGCTGGTATGAAATACTTAACGATATCGTTGCTATGCAGAAAAACATATCGAGTAACTAGATTAATTTAATCCTGTTTAAACTTTGTTTTTACCACTTAGTTATATTAAATATATTTATATAAAATTCAACTTAACTTCTACACAATCTACCTTTGTTTTTTACTGAAATACATTCTATTTTGTTGGCCCATAACATTGCTGTCTAGTTTAATAATATTGTTGCCATGGAGAAAACCATATCAGGTAACTAGATTAATTTAATCCCAAACCAAACATAGTTGATTGATTTGGAGCACTACGGTCCATTTTAACTATACAAGGGCTCTTTAGACTGAGATCCACTGCTTCAAGCCCATTCTGAATGCCAAGAGTGGGGACTCGAATCCACAGACTCTGGTACCGAATGCCAGTGCCCTAGTCATTCGGCCATCTATTTGATACATACGGTTTATGTAAAGCATGCAAGATAAAGCAATAATATTCATGTAAAGCATGCAAGATAAAGCAAAGTTTTACCATTGCTTTGCTGACATTTCCACCAGTGGCAAGACCTTTAAAGTGTGTAGTTCCATATACTAACTGAACATCAGCAAGATCAAGAACCTGCAAAAATGATTCATTTGCAATTTCAGAAAAAGACTATGGAAAATTAAAAAATAATATATTTTAAATTTTCATTTGACAGCCATACATAAAAACAATTATTCTTAGAGTTTGTTTCAATCATGAAAATTTATTACCTAAAAAGTCACAAACACTGATTTCACCTCAAAATAATGTTTGAACATGGAACATCCTCTATTCAAATCATTATGGGTCAAAAATGCACGAGAAAGATCCTAAAAATTCCTTTAAAATGAAATCTTTTTCGAATCTTTACCTCCCTTTTCTGATTTTTGATGAATTTTTAAAGATTAAATTTTAGAATTTAATTTATTAAATGCTGATCACATGGTTTCTTTTCTTTTTGCAATACTTTAAATTAATTTTGCGTCACGTGCATAACAATGAAATAAATTCACAAAAGAAATATTAAAATATGGTAAAAGATAAAATTTGACCACTAGACTCATTGAGATGGAAGTTTGTTAAGAATTTAATTCAAATAAGTATATTTTATGGATATTAAACATAGAAATTAATTGCACACATTGACCGTTGTATTTAATTTGAATATTTCTTCTACATTATTTTGTCTATAAAAATATCAATTATGATTTTTTTATAAATATTTTTGGGTATTAGTTGCATACATTGGCCATTGTATTTATTATAAATAAAAAAAAAATATATATATATATTTATTTATTTATTTTTTTGCATTAATTGCATACATTGACCGTTGTATTTAATTTGAATGTACTCTATAGCGAAGCATGGGTATTCAGCTAGTGTAACATACATACCTCTAATTCTTCCTCTGATTTCACATCAATGACATGGAGGTGCTCCAATATGTCAAGAGCTACTAATGTTCTAGAATTTAGCCACTAAAATTAAATTTATAAAATATTATTAGACTTCCAGGAAATACATGTAATGTCAGCTAGATTACTTATCAAACAATGCACTAAAATTCAATATAAAAGTGAGAAAAAACTTACGGCAAAATTTTGAAACACATACTGCAACTCTATCTTTTGAAGAGGGATGAAATTAATTTTTTCAGCAGATGCAAAATTCACCTGAAAAAGATTTTACTTTTTTTATTTAATGCATAACAACATTTTACAAAACAAGATGTATTTAAATATTTTTCATCAAATAAATATCTAACCTGATAGAAGAAGACAGTGCTTTGTCTGCCAAGAGCTAACACAGGATCAATAATACGAGTGGTTGGGGAAACTTGTATCACTACAAACTGCCAGCTCAAAACAGGCAATGTATCAGGATCTGCCTAAAATAGAAAATAAAAATATGGGTAAAACCTTGTTTAAATATAAACTTATGCAGTTACTTTGTTGGACAAAATATTACATTAACAATTACTGCAAAAAACTATGAAGTACAGGAAAATGCCATCGATGTTTCTTTCTCCCTAAATACATCACATTATAGTATGTCATAAAGCCCTTGCTTTTATTTTAATATCATTAATCACAAAAAAAGGAACATAAAAGGACTTAAAAAAAATGGTTTCTGAATTCCAGTATTTCTAAAACACTGCCTTAACAGAACTATAAAAATATAACAAAATAAAATACAAAACCAAATTGAAGAAAACTAAAATAAAATCCATGCAAAATATAAATTTTTATTACATTTAGCATTTTTCTTCAAGAAATATAATTTAAAAAAATGTAAAATGCCCACTGAACTTGTTCTTATCCTAGATACAAAATTGCCTAAAACAAAAAATACTCTCTCAACAAACAGTGTTAATATTTAATTATGAAAGAATGTTAATTTATTAGAATAGAAATTAATAGACTTATGTTATTATTGTTTTTACAAACAATAACATAATCCTTCTATTTCTGCTTGTGATCAAACTCAAGTGAACGTAGCATTGTGTACTGCCCAGTATGCATGATTCAACTGGTCTGGTCTGGTCTGCTGGGGTGCTTCTGAGGAAATTGATATCATCAGTCAGTCTGTGTGCTGCCACATACAATAGCATAAAAGACTGCATTTGTGGATTGGATTGTCAAATATATGCCAGACTCATGAAGATTAGTTTTACTACAATATGCTTGGTGATTCCTAGATAAAATATAAATTTTTTCCATTAAATAATTTTTACACATTAACTCTAGTATAATTTTTATTTCATCACCTATTATTTTTTTATAATGTTAAATTAGTTTGTAATGTTTTTTGTTTTGTAAAATCATAATTTTTGAATTTATGTTAATCTAACATAACTTAAATTGTGATTTTTTAAAAGAAATATCATACTTATTTTTGTTTATATAAGAAGGGCCCCGACTTTTATCTGTATGTCCAGGGCCTCAAAAACTCACATGGCCCTAGTGCCTGCCATGTGAGAGAAGAAAAAAAATTCAATGATTGGACTACATCCAGTCTATTCCGGTTAATTAGACCACCGGTTAATCGGACCGAATCCCGTCTTGTAACATAAGGCATGTTCGTTTAATCGGACCAGCCAGATATTAAGACCACACAAATGATCACGTCCTGATGTAGTCCGATTAACCAGAATTGATTGTATATCCTTTTTCTTTCTCTCAGGCATGGAATTTTCAGCTACAATTTGAAATATCCTATTGATAATGAAAGAATGTAAGTTGTTCTAAAACATAACCCTCAAGATAAACATACTAAAAACTACTGCTTCCCTGCCCCCTCCAAAAAATTCTAAAATTAAACTTACTCTTAAGGTATGACTAAACCATACTCGTAACGAGGGTCTGACAGTAACAGCAATAACCTAGAATATAAAAAACAATAACATTTAACAAAATGATTTGAAACTTCATTGACAATAGATCTCATATTTAATAAAGGTTCCCAAATTACTTTTGTCACAGTTCCGAGAGCTACGAGGCACACTTCTTGACTAGGATGGTTTCGAAAATGAGGCGTCATCCTCAAAGGTTCCATTGCACACACTTCACCACGACTGAAAAAGAAATCGTTAAATGCACTTAACTTAGAATATATTGCATTCTTAAAAAAAACTCGCAAGATTTCTTTACTTTAAAACAGTGGTTCCCAACACGTAGAAGTCTGCGGACCACTAAGCCGGAAATTGAACCATGTCTGGACCACCACCACCACCCACCGACTTGAGGGGGGGAACCTTCCAGGGGCTATGGGGGCATAGAATATCCCTCAGGCAAAAGGGATACCGGATTAACATACTCACAGTCTAACGTATCATATTCTAATAATAAAGTAATTATGTTAAAATTTTAAGAAATTTTAACTCAACACCTGATACACATTGGATATATTCGGCCCATCTAGTTCAGCAAACATTGCTTTCAAAATTCCCATTTATTTGGCAACTTTTTTATATATGATGCCGGACCACTCTCGAGCTGACCACTGGTTGGGAACCACTGCTTTAAAACTATATCAGCACATTGATCATAATTCAATGTGCTAATGACTAGACACATTTTAAAAAATTTTATTGGATATAATATTTTGCAAAGTGTTCATGTATATTTGAAAACTAATGTAGAAAAATTTACAGTAGATTATGAGAATTTCTAAGATGAAACATTTACATAAAAAATAACATTTTTTATAAAAGGAAGGCATCAATGATAAAAAAATATTAAAACATGATTTTTGTTAGTATAAAATACAATGGTTACCTTCCGGAAAAGATGCAACGTGTTTCGCAAGTTCGAGTTCCCATGACACGTCTGTAATAACACACACACAGAAAGTTAAATTCTATTAAACAATTTGATATAATAAATAGAGAAAATACATACATAAATAAATTAATATAATTGTGATAAATACACATAGCAAAAATAAAATAGCAATAAATACATTTATAAATACCTAAAATTCAATTCAAAAACAGATCCACCACTGTCACTACATAATGCTAACGTAGGGTCATCTGTGAACTACATTGAGCAATACAATTAGTATTTTATTACTTGTAATTTACTGTATTTAAAAGTATTCATTAAATTAATACTTACTTTAATATGCAAAACAGCATTCTGCATAGGATGGGCATCAGATATAGTACGTATCAACTTCCCTTTATGTAAATCCCACATTGTAATCTACAGAAACAAAACATGAAATAGGAAGAAAAAGTATTAGATATTTGTTTAATAATTGAAGCTACTGATATATTTTGTTATATAATATCTACTTTTCCAAAATTGCACAATTTGATTGTAACCCAAATTAAAACAATGTCAAAATACTGCTTAACCCTTCAGCAGGTGCACTAATTTTTAGAACACTAGCAGGCATGCACAGGCCCGCCGTCAGGGTGGGGCAGGGGGAACAAAATCCCCAGGGCCCAGGCTTCCAGGGGGCCCGGTTAAAATAGAGTTGACTAAAAAAATGTATACAATGTTCAAATATTGAGTGGAGAGGGGGCCTGCTGTATTATTTTGCCCCGGGGCCCTGGGCATGCATAGCACAAAGTGTAACATCTCATTCAACCTTGATTATTCCTTTTGTAATAAACTTTTTTTTTCAAATTTAAAATAATAATTCTGCGATTTATGACAAGATATAAAATGTTTATAATAGAGATATATTTATAATTAAAAGCCTAAGAATGCAGATACAATCGCATTATTTCAAAACCATCCGGTTTATTAGATCTAAGGACAACTTGTGAATGGATTCCTATTATTTCCCAAAACCTAAAAAACAATGAGATTGTCCATCTTCGTGATATGCAGGATACCGTGTCATAGCTGCACATTGGATCGAGTACATCAACTCCTGCTTTTGTTGTACTGTAATCCAGTATAATCGTTGGTTTACCATGGTTAAATGACAACTACCAATGAATGGAAAGGAATACAAGGGTCAGAATATCAGACCTGCATTCGAAAGGGTGTAGCTATAAAAAGAAACTGCTTAGAACATTCAAGCCTTACATGTAAGAACAAAACATTCAAAATTACGAAAATGTTGCACTCTGTACATGGGCACACCGGCTGAAGGGTTAAATAAACAACAAAATGTAGTTAATTTATATCCGGAGGCTCAAGACTGAATAACAGATGTAGTAAAAGTAATCACTGTAAAATCCTTAAGCAATAAGAACTACCTTTTTATGTAAATAATTGGTTGTATCATTTAAAGAACATAACCTGCATAGATATATCTGGTAGCTTTTGTCAATGGTTTGATCATATGACAACCAAGAAGTATATATGATTAACATGAAATTAAAGTGACAATACAAAATATAGCTAGGGATCACAACAGCAAACGAACACTTTGTTTCAATTTCAGTAATATCTGTCTACCTTTCTCCATCATTTCAGTTAAGATTTGCTATGATTATAATAACTTTAGCTTTAGAGTTTCAAAGCATACTCTTCTTAAATAACAAATAAAGTAGGCTACACTTGGAACGATTCCATATAAAAGTCATTAACTGACTACATAACAAAGTAACAGATGCTAAATAATTATTTTATCTTCGTATTTAGTGAACATGCACTTGTCAATATATATGAGGAACAATTCTAATATTTTCCCATTTAAAATCACCATTCAAGATATTTTAAGGATTTCAGGACATTATGATATTGGATTTTAAAATGAATTGAAGAAAATTTCTTTTTTTAAATATCCTAGTCATTCCTACAATAGTTAATTAATTACTTACTATATCCTAGTCACTTTGGTATATACACATACATGCATATTAGTTTTTTAAAAAATTTTAAAAAGTTATTAAGTATACAGAATAAAGGGTGACTCAAATAATTATATATACATTAAAAAGCATTATACGTGTAGTAAAGCATTATATGTGTAGTAAAATGTATTTTTATTACATAATGTATAATGGTAATATTACCTAATATATAATATACATTATATATATATATATATAGTCGAATCCGGTTAATTGAACCACCGGTTAATAGGACCAAAATGATTGTGTCCCGATGTGGTCCAATTAACCAAAATCAACTGTATATATATATATATATATATATATATATATATATATATAAATAATTAAAAATAAATATAGATATATAACACATACGTATACATATGTATATATATAAACATCTTCCTACTTTAAAAGTAGGAAGACTTAAAAAGTTTTTAAGTATAAAGACCAAAGGGTGAGTCTGATAAAAATTCTCTCCAAACATGCTCCGCCTGAATTTGAAAAAACCTTAAACATGGATGTTTAACAACACTAAATTTTAAACAATTAACCAAAAAAAATTTCAATATTCAAAATAACTTAATTACTTCACTATATATTTTTTCCTGCTTTTAAAAGATATCTTAAAAAGTTATTAAGTATTCAAAGCAAGGAATGAATCAGAAGTTTATATATTTTTTAAGAATGATTTTAATATAAAAGCATGAAATTTTTAACTTGTTAGTCAAGAAATTTTATTCTATGTATTAGATTTTTAGGTATTTTTCCATTAGCGGGATACCACTTGGAACCAAATGTAAATGCCGCCAAATCATGCAGTTAGCGAGGTGCCATGCAAAATTTTGCGTTTGCACGCCAAGGATTTCAACTTTCACCATGGGCCATGCCAAACAATATGACTCGTCATTTTCAAATTAAATTTTTAATACTGTCGCTTATTTGTTTTGTGCATAAACTGAGAAGGATTTTATAATCTGGCTGAGAATCCAGCTATGAACATTTCACTGTCCATCACAAATATAATTTCGTGGACCCAGAAACTGGATCTCATACCTAAACAGTTGAGCGACCAGTGAAGAAATGGTGTAATAATACCACCATTTCGGCAGTCAGAAATGGTGTAATAATGCCAGCGGGGTACTGCTCCCCAACATCTACAATTGTACTTGATAGAATTCATCTGGTGTTGTATGTATTCAAAACTGAATTGTTTTCTGCAATGCTGAAAGATATTTGCAATTTCATGCCTGCTGTTTAAATTAAATTTTGCCTTTTTATTTGTATTTGTAGTATAAATTTTGGATGTGTAAAATAATTGTCCATGATAAGATATTCTGTCATATTATTTTCCATTCTTACATTTATGATAAGCGACAACTTAGTGACATTTATATTTGGTGCCAAGAGGCATTCCGATAATGGAAAAGTACAGTTTTTTAAGATTATAAAATTTAGATCAGTGGTTACCAAACAGTGGTCCGCAAGAGCCTTGGGAGTGGTCCAGCACCACATATAAAAAAGTTGCCAAATAAATGGGGATTTTGATAGCAATGTTTATTGAACTAGATGGGCCGAATATATCCAATGACTATCTGCTGTTGAATTAAAATTTCTTACAAGTTTAACATAATTATTTTATTATTAGAATATGATACGTTAGAATGTGAGTACGTTAATCCAATATCCCTTTTGTCTTAGGAATATTCTATATCCCCTGGAAGGTCCCCCCCTCAAGTCAGAGGGGGGGGGGGGATGCACATGGTTCAGTTTCTGGCTTAGTGGTCCGCAGACTTCTACGGGTTGGGAACCATTGATTTAGACGGTCCAAACTGATTTGTGAAATTTGAGCACTGGAGCCACTTTTAATTACTTCAAAAATACCAAGCTATACCTTTTAGTTATAATTTTTCCTTTCTATGAGCAGAAATTAATTTAAATTCTCAAAATTACCTCTCCTCTACTATAGCCAGCAAGTAATCGACTACAGTCAGTATTGAATGCCAAAGCTGACACTGAGCCATACTTTTCACCATATTCGGTTGACCCTAGACACCATTTCAAAACTTGCATCGGATCTGGAAACAAAATTATTTCAATTCAGTCTCACTTTATTAATAGCTATTAGAATTTATTAACTTCATTGTTGAATGCTTCATAAAAAGATACAGTGTGACAATTACTGAGCTATATGAAAAGAAAACTTCATAACTTTTGAACCATTGGTGAGATTCAGTGAAAACTTGGTGGTTGAATGCAGGGCATATTGGGATTTTTTTTAGCATGCACACTCATATTGTTGTTGTTGTTCATTTTTCATTGAAAATGTCGAAATACAGCATTTCTGAGCGTATATCCATTATCAAGACCTACAATTCGAGCAATAACAGCCCAATTGCAGCTCAAAGGAAATCATCGGTACAATATTCATTGAAGGCACAGTGACTGCTGAACGATATGTCAATATTTTAGAAAATGATCTCATCCCTATTAACCAAAGTGACTCAGATTTCGAAAAGATGAGGTTCATGTAGGATGGAGCACAACCCCATCGGACCAATATAGTGTTTGAAGTCCTGGAAGAGTACTTTAGAGAGTGCATTCTGGCTTTGCGGTACCCAGAGGCCACTGGAATGGGAATCGCTTGGCCGCCATATTCTCCTGATCTCAACCCTAGTGACTCATTTTTATGGGACGATATTAAAGACAAAGTTTATGCAAATAACCCTGAAAAAAATCACTGAGCTCAAAACAGCCATTCAGGAGGTCATCGAAAGCATTGATGTTTCGACACTTCAGCAAGTTTTGCAGAATTTTGCTCTTTGTCTGTGCCACATCATAGCCATTGATGGTAAGCATATCGAACATGTCATAAACTAAATACGATTATCTGTAGTTACATTTCAAATTTTAATAAAATTTTTGAACTCAGTAGTTCTTTTAAATTTGATATTTTATTTCATATAGCTCAATAATTGTCACCCTGTACATGCATACATTTTCATTCAACAATAAAGGTTATGAATATTTCAGTACAAAGATGTGTGAGATCATGTCACTTAAGACAAAGTTTTATAAAAAAGAAGTCACACTGCCTCTAATATTTTGTGATTCATAAGTAGGCAGATGATGTGGAAATGCCCCTTTCACACACCAGCACTTAGTTTTCATGTGTTAAATATTCAACAAACATGTCTACTTGAGATAAAAGTGGTTGCATTGAAAAGTTTGCATTTATTATAAAATACAAATTTTGTACTATACAGACAGAAAAACAGAGAAAAGAAACACAAAGTATTTACCAAAAATTAGGGTGATTCCATGGAATGTACCGACAGCAATGAGAGAGGAAACAGCCTGAATAAAAAAAAAATTAAAAACTATTTTTAAAAAATTCTTCACACTCAGTCAGTGTACCGAATTTATTTCGATTTTGCAGGTTTTCTTAAAGAGAAATTTACAGCAAATTTTAGAGGATGAAACTAATTCGGCAACAGTTTTTGTCAAAAGTATTCACTGGAAGAAGAAAACTGAGCAATGATTAAAATTATAAAACATAATGACAACTTTTGAACTCTTTTTGCCACAGACATGCAAGTAACAAACCTTCAAATAAAGCTTTTCTACAGGCAAACATCTTCAACATTTTTGCATGATACAAACAATATTTTTAATGTATAGTTTAAATTATTTTATTTAAGATAATCAATTTTAGAACTTTTTTTAAATTTCCAATAGGTAGGGCACATGAACATAGTATATTTAGAACATTACATAGTAATAGTATACATAGTTAATCATAGTACAGTAGAAGCTCTTTAATACGGCACGTCTGGGACTTAAGTCATGCCGAATTATCGATTGTGCCAGATTATTGAATGTCAATAATTTTAACAGGAATACCAAAGATAAATCACTCTAGATAAAAATGCAGACAATTAAAACATGTATTTTATGTACATTCTGAACCCGTGCAGACAATATAAATAACCAACAAAGTACATATATACAGTATGTATTTCGCCATTCTAGCAACTGCGGGATTTAAAGATAAACATGAAGTACAAAAATCAAATCTTAATTAAACTTCTTAAACTTCTCTTTCTGTTTTTTTATAGATCGTAAATCGTTGAAGAACCAATATTAAAATCACGCATTATGAAGTTTTCTGTTTTCACCTTTTTTGAGACGATTAATTATCTCTTGCTGTATAGTGAGTATCACATGCTTATGATTATTAGTTTTATTAATGCTCAAAGAACTCGTGCTGGACTTCGAGCATTGTGCAAACGAGATTTGTAACCGTTAGAAAACAGGAAACACTGTACTGAAATGAACACTGAACAGACAGTATAAACACTGAGCGAACTAAAAACAAAGGGAACAAGGGTCCTAGACAACACCATATAACTGCGCAAAACAAAGACAAACTGAAAAGCCACCAGGTGGGTACAGCCATTGCAGTGGGGGATGTCGAATCCACCCAAAAAAAAACCGAACATGGGTGGCTCGATCAGTACCGGATTGCAGAATATGTTGAACAGTAGAATGCTGGACTAAAGAGCTTCTACTGTATATGTAGTAATTTTAGAACATTATAGCTATAGTTAAGCTTGATCTGTCTGAACCAAAGATGTCCTCCAACAAATGCGGACAGTGCAGCATACCCACATAATCTAAGAATCAGCTTGACTCTCTTCACTTTCTCAGTTGACCTCACTGAAGGGTCTACGGGTTCAAGCATAGCTGTATTGAAGAGGATCCCAAGCCATCCCATCTAAGAAACAGTTCAAAAGAGAGATGGTGATCTAGTGAAGTTACCCCAGATGTAAGATACTGGTATAATTACCATAGATGTTGGTTTTCCAGCATTAACTCTTTCTGCTGCTGACTGAAGTTGAGCCGATACCCCTCTTAAAGTAACATGTCTTAATATGGAGCCATGTTTTTTAAATAATGGACTCTTCTTCTCCTTCTGTACAGACAACCTGGAATTACAGGAAAAAATTATCAAGAAATAATATAACCTGAAAAACACTTTAACAGATGGTGTATTCATACACATATTACTGAAAAATTAGAATAATGGACATTCAGTAATAAGGAATACTTGTATCTTATTGTCCCAGATATTGTAACACAAATATATACTTTAAAAAAAATAGCATTTACCTTACATTATGAATGCAATTTGTAAAAAAAAAATTAAATAAAGAGAGCCTTCTACTAAACAATAAAATTTACATTTAGGAGAACACACACAATTATAAATATATATATATATATATCATGTTGCCTTTCAAATGCACACAGAGATAATGTATGAATAGACATGCAAATACTTAATTATAAGCTACCCACATGTATCATATTAAAGAATGATGTTAAAAAAGAAAAAGCTTATATACAGTGATATAAATTTTGTCAAATAAATATAGTGAGTCAATTTCAAAAATTAAAAAAAGGAAAAAAAAAGGTCTTATCTGTAGTGGGTTATTTACATTCAGGTGATAACCTAACCAATCCTCATTTTTAAAATTTTTTTTTAATAATTAGCTACTTCGAATAGAGAATAAAGAATAATATGAAAAAAAATAAAGAAAAAGTAAAATGTTATTTTATATTTGCCCCCCCCCCAAAAAAAAAATGCTTTTTTCTTAGACAGAATGATTTAACATAATTAAGAATGACTAAAATACATAATTAAGAATTACAAATAGAATCTATTATGCATTAAAACAGTTATACATATTATAAAACTAAAGATTAAAGAACTGCCAGTACCTTGAAAAGTTAAATATTACCCAAAAAAGAAAATGCATCTCAAAAGATTAGAAAGGTATGTATCTCAAAAGAAAAATAGTCAGAAATAATACTGTATAGTAGTTGTATATATATGCGTGTGTGTCCTAAAATAAATTGTGAAATAATCTGAAAGAAACTGGAGAAAAGATGGAAGAAATTTCCATCACAAGACTTTAAAGAATTTTCAAAAAGTATTCATTTTCTATGAAAAATATTTTAAAAGTTTAATTACATAATTTATATAATATTTTAGAAAGTTAAAATGAAGGAAATTAAATTATAATCTTACAAAATGCATTAGAGAACTCTTATATTACTAATATACTATTTATTACGTTTAAAAATTTTTGATGAAACGAGGAGCATGCAAAAAGTTAAAAATACATATATGTACAAAATATGAAAAATATTTACTTTCGCTCTCGTAGGGTATGGGAGTCAATACTGTCAATTGAAGTTGTTTCACACGTTTCTTGAAAATACCCTAGGTGACTAGAAAATTCTTCATCACTCAAAGAGGCATCATCTGTCTATAATTTAAGAAAATAAGAATAACTTTCAAACTTTAAAACCTGACATATTTTTCAGTAATAATTACTGCTTGATTAATTAAGGCTGTTTGGTAGCAGTCTAATTGAATTTACTCGACTCAATGTTAACCTATGGAGAAAATTTTTCCGATGACTTAGATTGAGAGTTTTCTTAAAAAATTATACTCCATAATACAGAAAGATATTTTCGACTAGGTAATATTTTTCTTTCATTTAAAAAACTCCAATATTTTTAAAATTTGAAATATTTTAGGAGAAAATAGGGCATACTGTTTTTTAAATTAAAATAATTTCCGTATGTGGATGAAATTCTATGATAGCAGAGTAAAGAATTTCTTTCTCTATAATTGAATACATTTTTTTAAAAAAATGTATCCAATCCATGTTGACAATCAATAGTAACATTTTTTCAATAGGTTAAGATTGAACTGAGCAAAGACAGAAAAAATTGCAACAGCTGTGAAAAGGAAATTGGAAGAATCTATTTGTGAAAATTTAGAGGAACAACAAAACCAGACCTGCTCTAAATCAGCTCAAAACTGCATGGTTACCACGCCAAACACAAAATCGCCAAACTTGGCAGGGAGGTGCGTCTAACACATCTGTACCAATAATTGCAATCAGAAGTGAATATCCAGACGAGAGCTACTATTACATCAAGGTATCTCATGTCATTTATTAATGATATTACAAAATTTAAAGGATTTTCTAATTGTTCACAATCAAGTTTTTCATGTTAGCCTGTGGGGCATACATGATACATTAAAACACTTATTTCTTGGTTCCATTGGTAAATATTTGTGCAATTAAACAGATACATTGCATACAAAAGTTCTTCAATGAAAAATACATTGTACCACAAGCAAAACAATTAGAAGATTGTACAAATTAAATTACTCATTCCGTAGAAGAAATTATTTTCTCAAATTAAAAGAGTTCAAGCTGATATAAATTTCTGCTTAGAGTACTTTTATGACAGCAAGTTCAAAACCACTTTACAAAAAAAAGTATATGAAATTGTATAGGAATATTCTATATAAGTATTTCAATAATCAAATAGTATTGTTCGTTATACTCCCGAATTAGGCATGCAAAAATCCAGAAAACTTACCTCATTTAATATACTCTCAAGAGTTGGGGGCGTATCAATGGTCGGTAAATCAAATTCTTTGTCATCTAGCTAAATATAAGAATGATTAACAATAAATTAAAAAAAGTTTCAATACATATGAAATCTGAAATATCAACCAGTTAAGTTTAGAACAGAATAACATGGTAAATAACACGAAATATTTACATTAAAAAATACTTACCTCTTCTATATCAAAATTTAAATCCCCCAGTGTAGAAGGCGATATTTCCCTTCTAGATAGCACAGGAGTACCAAAATCTTCAGCCATATTACCACTGCCTTCAGGATGTAATTATCGAAAAAAGTTACATATTACATGAAACCGAAAATTTCAGACAGAATATCTTGTAGCAGAACCTATAAACAAAACATTGTTGCCATTTGTTACATTGAAAATACTAAACACATAAAAAACAAAAACAAGGTGGCACCGCACAAGTTTCTGCTTGGTGTAACGGCGCATTAAATACGCATGCTCAGGATGAACTCGGATTCTGAGGATTTGTCATTTGTTTTGACAAGTTGCGCAATTCAGGCGCGTACCAGCCTAATGAAAAGAAAGTTAATGATGCTCGTTATGACCATAGACTAACCGAGGAGTTTCAACAGAGCTCTTTTATAAAGAGTTGGAATCAGGGACAGTGGCGAGTGGTTTATAACGTTTGTTTCTCTTTCTAAAGAAGGCTATTCATCGTTTTAGTTTTACAAACAAATAATGATTCCAAATATTCCTCTTCATTTTTTCTCCTTAAATGCATTTTTTTTAAACAAGAAATGGTTTTTGCTCATATGCCGTTACTAAAGCGAGAAACTATTGTTCAAACACATGCAGTGTAATTTTGACTGTTCAGAGACCAACACACGGACTGTTTATATACTCACTAGTTAGAGACATCACACACATATACATACATACACACACACATATATATATATGTATGTCATATCTTGAAAACTAAACTAATTGAAAGCAAATAATTAGTATTAAACGAGATAGGTAGCGAAAAATTTCATAGAGGACAGCACCAATCAGGTTGTCTCCAATATTCAAGGAGAATTACATAAGAGTCCCGCGATATGTTTTATATAACAGTAAACTTCACGCTACGGGGTTTTTGGACAATTACAGATTGGGGATTTGCTTTATGAAGTAAAGATGTGTGTTGCGAGGAGGGAAGTAGACAAAACGACTGAACGCCATACTGAATTGGGGATTGAGTCGGGGTTTAAAGTTAAAGTTTGAAAATAAATTAAACTAGTTATAAGTTAAAAAGTTATCATTGTTGGGCACGACTGAAAGGCTGCATCATCACAACTACGAAAGAAACCAATTCTACGAGTATTTGCGTGATATTAGCTGCTAGGATAGTTACCTGTGCGATAGAAACCACAAAAGATTTATGAAATGCCACAAGAACTGATTAAAAGTAAAAACGTCATCCTTTTCCTTTTCATCTTCTTTCCTCCTCGCAACTACAACAACAGCAACACAAGTGCCTTGAAAGGAAATGTGGTGTTTCGACTTGAAAATCTTAATAATTATCAATCTCTAGTCTGTCTTCACGTTCCTGATTGACTTTAACATGGCCGCTACCCGCCAACTCCAGAAGAAATTGCAAGACCTGCTGAAAGCTAATTTGTGTCATTTCTGTGAGATCCATATTGATGAGAATGATTTAGGGCATGCTTGTCTAAAGTGCGGCCCAAAAGCCTTTAAAATGCGGCCCAAACGCAAATTATGAAAATATTTAAATTTACACATTTTTATTAAAAACTAAATGTTTGCAATATTTTTCTTATATAATCGATTCTTTGACATATATTTTGAAATAAAAATTTAAAGAAAAACATCTTAGTATGCCATGAGAATTTACGTTTCGAATTATGTGTGTATCCACTCGACGGCGAATTTTTTGAAGAATTACAATATTTGTATGCAGTATATTGCATTGTATTTTGATTTCCTAATCCTTTTGGCCAAGGGAGCCCTTCACAGAAAAAGGGGCCATCGAAAGTTCACCAAATCGATCCGACCCGTTGGCTTTCCTCTCGCTGAATCCCGTTCTGCGCGTGATCTTGGCGCATAGCCACGCGCCCAGTTCCTACGTCACGCACCGCACCACCGTAGACTTGCCCCAGTCGCGCGTCTGCTACAGCTCCGGGTGTTCTAGAAAATTCTCCATGCTCTCCGAGTCTATAAAAGGGATCCCTGACCGGTCCACGATCAGTAATCATTTCTGAAAGAGTTTCAGAGTTGACAGTTCAGGATCTCTCTACTTGAGATTGAATCGATTCTCTTCTACTGCAAATTCTGTTTCGCTAATGTACCGGTAGGTACCTTGTGTTTCAGTTTCATTGTCATTAAAAAATATCATGTCATTAAAAAATCAAACAGAACCTAAGTTTTTCAAGGGACCAATTGAAATGAACGATAAATGCGGGAAAACGATAGATGCGGGAACATAACAAAGCAATATGATCGTTGGGACTGGATAAAATGAAAGACACATACGGAAAAACGATGGATCCGAAAACGATCGATCGAGATTCCACTGTATATATACCGGGTGGCCATAATTAAACTGACAGTGCTCACAGTGTTCTGTAGCGCGATCTATTTGCGAGAATGACGCCACATTTTGTAGGAAGATTAAACAAGACGGGGGACGAAGGATTCCGCGAAAAAATAAATTAGTTCCAAAAGTCACCGCTAGGGGAATATTTGGCGCTGTGTAATAGAAAAATAGAGTGTTAACAAATGCAAATTAATACGGAATAAAATTACCTTTTATTACGCACATTTTCTTATTTAGTTCAAGTGCAATATGGCAACACTTTTAAAAAAGCGTAAAATCTACATAAACACCGATAAAGTCTCGTGATCTGCAATATCACTTACGCTGAGCAGAAGAAGAAGTTCTTTATTCAAATTTCACGTTACATCCATTGGCACAGTGCCATCTGCTTGGGTTTTAAAAGGCAATGTGTTACGTTTCGAATCAATCGGATTGAAAGTTTATGTGCAATGTCTCCTTCTTTAGTCGAGCGTGCGTTACTGGTCAAATTCTTTTACCTCAACCAGTGCAACGCGTCAGCCGCTCTTCGTGCTTTTAGAACGCACAAAAAAATGCGTAAAGGTAACGGTCCTGTGTCAGTTAATGGGCTAAAAGCAATGGTTGCGACGTTTGAGAAAACAGGTTCTCTGAAGGTTCAGTCAGGCAGAGGACGAAAACCTGTACCACAGGATACAATCGAAGCAGTTGCCACGGCGATTGTCGACAGAGGACCAGACAATATTGCTGCCACCTCTAGCGCTCGTGGATTAGCTCGGAATATGGATATGCCTTACAGTATGGAAAATCTTACGAAAGATTATCAACTTCTATCCGTACAAGATCAGCCGTGTACAGGAGTTACTGTACCCCGACCATGATAAGCGATTGACTTTTGCTCTCACCTTTCTTGCCAGAATGGAGGTGGATGATGCTTGGCCGTGGAAAATCTTATGGGGAGACGAGGCCCACTTTTACCTGCATGGAACTGTGAATACCCAGAACTGCCGAATTTGGGATGACAAATCACCACATGCAGTCACAGAAATTCCCTTACATTCACCAAAGGTAACTGTTTGGTGTGGGTTCACAGCGGAATTTATCGTAGGTCCATTCTTCTATGAGAACATTACCCCGACAGGACCGGAAACCTGTTCTGTTACCGGAGAGAAAAATCTCCACATTTTGAACAGCTTTGTCATTCCGGCACTTCAGCAAAGAAAATGCCTGGGGGAAATCCTTTTCATGCAAGATGGAGCCCCTCCACACGTTGCTGTACGGGTGCAACAGCTGCTACGACAAAAATTCACAACAGAAAGAGTCATTAGCCTCTACTTTCTAACTGCATGGCCACCTCGGTCGCCTGATCTTACCCCATGCGACTTCTGGCTATGGGGTTACCTTAAGTCCAAGGTCTATCAAGGAGTGGTCCAGGACCTGGCTACGTTGAAGGATAACATATCACGGACTGTACGGGAGATTCCTGCAGACATGTTACTTTCTGCTGTTGTGCATACTGTGCACAGAATGCAATATGTGGTCCACAACAACGGCAGCCACATTGAACCTCATTCAAATGCAAAATAAAAGGTAATTTCCGTATTGATTTGCATTTGTTAACACTCTATTTTCTATTACACAGCGCCAAATATTCCCTAGCGGTGACTTTTGGAACTAATTTATTTTTTCGCGGAATCTTTCGTCCCCCGTCTTGTTTAATCTTCCTACAAAATGTGGCGTCATTCTCGCAAATAGATCGCGCTACAGAACACTGTGAGCACTGTCAGTTTAATTATGGCCATCCGGTATATTTATTTATTTATTTTTGCAATATTTGATGGTAAATTATGTATACATAAGGAAGGGATACGATACAAATAAGGCTTTTTACTCCACCATGGACCGATGGACCGTGGAGGTATTCTGATAAGGAAAGGTGGGTCGTCAGCTGAAAAAGGTTGGGAACCACTGGTCTAAGCTGTCACTGTTTAGAAGTTAAAGGGGGGGGGGGTGCAGCCAGGGCCGGATTTTCCTATAGGCTAACTAGGCTTCAGCCTACGGCCTCAAGATCAAGAGGGGCCTACATTCAAATTGTTAGCAAAATTAAAATTACTCTATTCTTAAAACAGCGAACACTAAAACACTGGACCGAAAATAAGGAGAAATTCTACGCATATGACTAATAAACAAACATAAAAATGTATTGGTTAAGATCAACGCGTTCGGCTCATTGGGTCTGTTCCGACTACAACTTTTTTGAATCTCATTACGGAGACACGTCACTTGTGACGCGGGGCTTAGTACCGCGAGGTTAGTACCAATAACAACATGTTTCATTTAATATATTGATATATATCACAGTAATGATGTATTTTATTATATCTCATGTAATTTGCAAATTTAAAAATGAGAGGTGAAAGGGCCTCATAAGTGGAATAGCCTAGGGCAGGGGTCCCCAACCCTATGGCCGCGTGCACCATGCGGCACCCGCCGATCGTTTTACGCGTGCCCGCCTCTGTGCGATCACGATAAAAATATTTCAGTTTTCAATAAAATACTATGTAAAAGTTTTCTATTTTTTAGTGATTAACCACACAAAGGTAGAAATTGCGTTTTTTATAAAGAATTTTTATACTTTGTAGATGTTGTATGCGTTATTTAGTAATCATTTATTTTACACAAGAATATTAACAATAATATTTTTTAACTAGAAGGTAACCCGTCATTTTGACGTCATAATACTAATAATGACGTCATAATGGTAAAAGTATATGAAAGTTAAAAAATATCCCGAATTATCTAACAGTATTGCATTTAATCCACACCTTGTAAAAGCAAACCCTTTCATTATTTTTTATTTATTTAGTTTTTCATGCGATTGGAGTAGTAGACTGCCATCCAGTTTTTTACAGTTCACTACGCGATATGAATACTTGAGCTACTTGATTCATTCACATTCAAGTTTGTTTACTTTCAGAATTCACCGCAAAAGTAAACAGATTTTTAAAAACTGTTAAATATACAGCTAAAAGCATCCAATTTTTTTTTTAGTTCTGAATGTTTTATAGAAAAATAGGCGGAACAAACGTGATTTTATGGAGAAGATATTAGTTTTTAGGTGAGAAAAAATTCTGATCCACATCTGAAATTGAAATTAAGCCTAACCGGTCGTTTGTTTACTGAGGGCTTCAATTGAAAGATGAGTACAGCCCGGAAGTGTTATACAGAGACAACGGCTATTATATATATAATGTTAAATTATATATTTAGAATTAAATGTTTTTTTGTACATTATGTGTATGTATTATTAACCCTGTCCAGCTATAAATTCCCCTTGAAAAAATAAATGGTTCCCGCCGTCCAACCGGTATTCTAGAATGTGCCCATAGGTACAAAAAGGTTAGGGACCCCTGGCCTAGGGTCTCTTTTCATCTAAATCCGACCCTGGGTGCAGCGGATATAGGTGAGAACCTTGTATATACACAGGGAGATTGATGTAACCACGACTGATGACATTCAAGAGCTCTGTAAAAAGAAACGTTAACTCGATTTTATTCTCCAAATAATTTTTATAATCCCCTAATGAATTGTTTTGAATTTGCGTTACAAATATTTTTATCCGTTCAACTCGCTCGATGAAATCGCGGGTGCGCCGTTGGTGCCAGTGTAACAATTTTACACTGAAAATTGGAAATTGGAATTAAAATGAGATGCGAAATTTAATAAAAAGCAAATGGTAAAAACCTAAGCCCCAGGATGATATATTTGGGAAATTTTTTATTACAATAATGTATCTATCGCCAAGAAATTCTGAAAGTTAGGAACTTGAGGTTTCTCTTTTTATCGACAGATGGCGTACCCTTCATCAAATAAATTGTTTGGAGTATGAATTTGTTAGGAGAGAGACGCAACTCTAGTCAAGTAAAGAATAAAAAATAAATAAAGATAACTCGTCTTACAGCGAAGAAACGATTTAAGGGGGCGCACAACCTTTGACTACTGGGAAATGACCCTAAACATGATCAAAATTGAGCTACTGAAACTCCAATAATATTAATATATATATATAATTTTTTGTTTTATATCAAAATTACAAGTCTTCAATTATCTTTTATACAAAAATAGAACTTCTAAAGCCATAAATAGTTTTTAGATTTTATTTTTAAATGTACACATTACTAAAAAGGGAAAAAAATCATTGGATGTTTCGCGCATCATAAAATTAAGAAATATGCATACAGAAACTATTTTTTGGTCAAATTAAATTAATAATACACTCAAGTTTAATGTAAAACCCAAAAATATACAAAAAATATAGTTTAAATTGAAAAATTTACATAAAATTTAAAAAAATTTTAAATTTAGCAATTTTTGAAAACATTTTCTAGTGTAAAAAATTTTTTTACAATTTTTAAAAAAATTTTCTAGTTTTAGTGTGTAAAGAAGCTTATAATACAAATCTGATAAAAACTTTGTGTGTCTAGCACACATAGTTTGGGAGTAACAGTGCGCGCAATCCAAAAATTCACATATTTGAGAAAACTCAAGTTAAAGTTGGAATAACATGGCCATGGCAACAGAGTGAGCTTTACATAAACTCTCATAACTCGAGAAATAATGCAAATTTTTTTAATGCGGTTTTTTGAATATTGTTCAGAAATGTCCCAAAAATCAGAATATAGCAAAAACCAAAAATCGATTTTTTGAAGTTTCAAAGGTTGTGAGCCCCCCTTAAAAAACAAACAAACAAATAAACCTGCAGCTTGTTTGTGACACACACGTTTCATGCATGTATCTTCCTGATGTGAATTATGTATACGAACTACAATTTAAAGCCGATTCCAAACGGCTTTAAGCACCTTCTATCGCAGATTCTGGCAGAGTGTCAGCGACTGAGACCTTCGTACAAGTTAAAGACACGAGAAGTTCAGAATTGGGAGAATGCTCAGATTTGTAAATCAGAAAATAAAATATAAAAATATATTACATTAAAATAGTGCCAGCTGCGGGAAATTAATTCGTAGTAATAAAAGCTCATTTTCGCAGGAATGACCTACTTTTTCACATCGAGGGTTTTTAAGCTACACACGAAGTAGATAATTTTACTGAAGGATTCTCTGTTCGCGGGTAAAACTAATATCGAATTCATATTAAGCAAAACGTGATTAAATTAAATTCATAATTGATCGAATTGTATTTAGAATATCAACATTATTATATAATTACAATATCAACACATATCAACAAGATTCCAATTTTTAAACATTAAATACAATTTAACATAAAATATTTTATACACTTTCATAGTAAATTTCATTTATACTTTAACTAAATTTAGCTTCATCAATTAACACGAAAAACAGGACTGGGAAAAGTTAAGTACTTTTATAGACAATGGTAAATTGGAGTAAACGCCTGGTTGATATTTAGAAGATAGTACGCCTGCTGCATAACCACGCTGACGAACTGCGTGCCATTGTTACTGATGATACATCTGGGTAGACCGTATCTCAAGAGAACTTCTTTAAGCAGGGTTACAGCACATTCTTTTGCCGTAGCGTTGGGTAGCGCAAAAAGTTCAACCCACTTTGGGGTGCAATCCTCAACAATTTAAATCCACTTCTTGCCATCAGCAGTTTCAGGTAAAGGATCGAACAGAGCTATAGAAAGGATCTCAAAAAGTTGGCCATAGACGGAAGTTTGTAGCAAGCACGATGGTATCTGATTTGACGGTTTGTACCTGTTGCATTCATTACATTTTTCAACATAGTCCTGAATATATTTTGGCCTTCCTGTGAAAAAGTATATTGGGATACTCTATGGTGAGTTTAATTATCCCAACAGTGTGCAGCGGTGGGGGGCGTCGTGGTACTCTTCTAGAACTCTTTTGCATTCATGAGCTGGAACCACTTCTTTCTGATTCGGAATCTGGAGAACAGCGATATAAAAGTCTTTGAATCACTGGGTAACCACGTATGGTCCAATTAGAAAAGTCTTTATTTTTATTGGACTTTCGAAAGAATCCACAATTTTCTTGATATCGCCATGTTTCAGCAGTTTTTGAGGTATGTCTGATGAGCTGCGATTAGGCATGTTGATAGTCACAGTGCGAACTTCACAAAATTCTTCTTTATGACTACATATAGGACGAGATAGCATATCGCCATGAAATTTACTTTTCCACGTATATATTCCATCTTCAGGTTAAACGCCTGGACTTGTAGGGCCCATCTTGAATTCAGGCTCAAGAGCCACTTTAGTGGTTGATGGTCTGAGGCAACGGTGATTTCTTGACATTCGATGCAACCTTGAAATTTGTTCAGGGCCCACATAACAGCAAGAGCTTTCCGTTCGGTGGTAGATTAATTTCGCTCAGTAGCTCTTAACAGTCGACTAGCGCACTCTATGGGATGTTCTTCTTCGCCTATTCCCTGCAAAAGAACCACTCCCAAGGCGTAATTGCTTGCATCTGTACGAAGGATGTACGGTTTCGTGGCATCATTCTGTTTCAGATGTAGTTTCAAAGTTTGAAAAGAGTTCTGTTCTTCTGGTCCCCATGTCCTGTTTTCTTCATTAGGTTACTAAGAGGTCTGGCAACTTCTAAGAAGTTATGAATGAATCGTCTGTACGACGAACACGTTTGTAAGAATGACTGTACTTGCTTTACGTTCTATGGACGAAGCATTTTCCTGATAGCAGCTATTTTCTCAGGGTCAACCTCCACTCTTGCGCTAGTGATATAACGTTAGAGGTACTTGACTTTGTCCCAGAAAAATTGCCCTTACTGTGATTTGCATGCAGTTTAAATAGTAAAAGTCGCTCAAAAACGGCCTCGAGGTCATCAAGATGTTTCTCAAAGGTTTCTGATAGGATTATAATGTCATCAAGGTATGAAAGAAAGAGTCCTTTAGGCCCCTGTGAAATTTGTCGATTAATCTTTGGAATGTAGCCAGAGCTGTTTTCAGGGCAAATGGCATTCTGAGAAAGTAAAAAGTTCCAAATGGACAGACGAATGCTGTTTTGTCTCTGTCTGAAGCACAGACGCTCACTTAGTGTGAAATCAGAGTAATTGCTTGCATCCAGAGTTGCTGCATCTTAGAAGTAACCAGATTGAAAATATATAGTTGTCATAAAAAGTGCATGCATCGCTTCTTGAAGCGGGTCATCCATCCTGGGCAAAGGGTAAGAGGTCAGCAACTGTTGTGACATTAAGTCCTCTATAATCGGACAGGCGAATTTTTCCGTTTGCTTTGGGAACTAGCATTTCGGGCACTGTATACGGAGAATCACACTATTCTATGATGTTCTTATCCAAAAGTTTATTAAGTTCTTCCTTCAGCAGCTCTTTCTTCGCAGGTGACAGCCTATACGGAGGTTTGGAAACAGGAGAACTATCTCCGGTATTGATGCAGTGTTCAATATAGGGGTTGGGCTCTCTCCCTAGTTCAAAGACAGATTCATAGTGCTATAACAATGCAACTGGTTCGTTTCTTTGCTCATGTGTTAAACATTGGCCTTCTTCCTGTAGCAACAAGCAGGAATTTTCCTGGATGTTGGATTGGCCTCAACAAAATCGTACGTTCAGTGTGGAGAATCGCAAAAGAACCATTTGCAATGTTTCAGGTTCAACACAATATTGGATGCATACTGTATTTCGAATACTACAGTATGCATCCAACATGTCAGCTAGTTTATTAGGTGACATTCACTCAGAAAAATCTTCTGTAAAATGGTATTTAGCTTCGGGAGGTACCCATTTATTAAATTTGGTCAGCAATAATTAAATCTTTTAATTCGTTGAAATCTTTAATTTTCAATTCCTACAACCACCCTTCAAAGTAACTTCTTATTTTGAAGTAAAAATCCCGCCACGTGCTTTCCTGTGCCTTCTAATGCTGACAAAAGAGTTGTCTGGATTTTTCAGCATTGAGCTTGAACCTCTTCAAAAGCATTTATTTGACACATGTGCGCATAGTCTCGCGATTATTCTTCAGACTCTCTTGTAATGAGTTTAGCTACGTCATTTGGCAAAGATCCGAAAAGATAAGCAACCCACTTACTATCAGGTACTTTTAAAAATTTAAGCTGCCTCTCAAGTTGATTGAGAAAAATCGCTATATCGTCTTCCTTTGGGTTAAAGGTGTGAATCAGCTTCTTCAACTCAAATTTTGGCTGATCAGTCATTAATGAAATTTGTAAGTGGAACTTTTGAGCTCCAAGTTGCAGCAGCAATTTCTCTAATTCAAACTTTATTTCCATCTTTCTTTTTTCTTGTTTTTTATGGCCATTTCAGCCTTTTATTTTTAGTTCTTTTAGTTCTTCAAACTCTAAACGCTCTTCTATCATATTTTGTAACATTACCTCAACAAATTCTGCCTATTTTTAAAATCAATTATTTTTGGGTTTGGTCCCAATTCTATGCCCATTTCCTGTGCTAAATTTTTGAGATCCCCTTTCTTTGCATGTCCAAGGAAAGCCATGGTGTTAATACCAATTGATAGAGGTTCAAAATTGCTGGAATAAATTTAGTGTCCTTAGAAGTTCTACAAATAAATGTCATGAATCCTAAATTGAAAGTCCTCAAAAGTCTTAATCTAGTTTGATCAATTTCACAAAGCAGACCATATGCGTTTTGAAACAACACTTAATATTTATATTGTAAACAAAAAATCAATTACAAATCTATAAAATACAAAGGATTAATTAAAAAAATTAATTACTGTTAAAATCTGTTTTCTGCTCTTTTTTTATACTAATATTTCGTCGGATGAATACTTGAGAATGAAATTTTCATTTCGCATGTACTTCAACCTTTGAATAATACACTCAATATTAACGAAAAACGAAACAAGATCTCAATCGAAATTTAAAAAGTAATTACTAATGCTATTCAAGCATTCAAGCACAGAATAACTTTTAAAATAAAATGCACTTCTCGTTACATTAAAGAATACAGAAATTATTTATTACTTCATAGACCAATGGCAGTTCAAATTTTAGAATAATGTGACAAGAAAATTAATTAATCACTTCTTAAATCAACATGTAAGGATTTACATTTATCGTAATACACAGCTTTATAAATTCAAAATGTTAAAGGAAATAATGAATTTGTCAAATTTATTATTCAACCATGAAACTTTAACCTGAACTGTTTCTTCTAGACTGTAACCGTTAATGGTAGTTTATGTACTTTTTGTTCTGTCAGTAGCTGTAACATTTTGTAGTGTGTGCTTTGCACAAGCTTTGTATTCTGTTTCGTTTTCATATAGTCCAGTTTTCCTTTTCTAATAAATGTAGTTTTAATGTCAATCTGCAACCTTGTTTTAACAGGTTATGGGTCCACCACGCTTCATCTGCGTTATTAAAGATACATCGTGCTATGCCTAATCGCGGCTGTTAGGCCTAAGTGTAAAGTGTGCGTAGTTAACAACTTTTATTTTACGGATTCGGATACGTTTATTTTGTGTACGCTTTTGTTACGTACTACCTTTACAATGGATTTCAAAGCGCAAACTGGGAAACTGGAGGGTTCTAATTATTGGACCAAATGGAAGCGCCAAATCGAATTGTTGTTACGGCACAACGATGTGTTAAACATTGAGATTGGGGATCGTAAGTCATCGATCGAATTTGGCGGGGCGGCTCCAAAGGACGTAAGAAAATCATACGAAGCAAAGCACAAATCTTTTCTTAAGAGCGATGCGTTTGCTCAATTAATTCTTGTTAACAGGATGGACGATGCCAATATTGAGCTAACGGCAACATGCGATACAGCAAAGTGTGCATGGGAAAAGGTACTGTATGTCTACGAGTAGAGTTCGGGCCAGCGAGTAGATCGCTTAATGGAGCAGTTTTTTTTTGCTCAGAAAAAGGTTCTGCAGAAGACATCGTCACACACATTGCACATCTGCAACGGAGTTTCCTTGAGCTGAATGATGAACTGAAAAGGCTGGTGGTCGAATTATGTGAACTCTCCCTGCAGAATGTTTTGAATTCAAGAGTGTGTTGAAATCTGTCCCATTGCAGGAGAGGGCAATTAACAAATTAACAGAACGCCTTCGACTCGTTGAAATGAAACTGCCACCGAAGCAGAGTGAGAGTGCAGCTCTTGTTGCTAAATCTTCAGCAAAGAAGAAAGAAAAAATGCTTAAAGCCTGAGAAAAAATGCTTCCATTGTCACAAGCCTGGACACATTACAAAGTACTGCTACAAGAAAAGTGGTGTAAGTAAACGACCTGATGGAAATGCCTTTGTATGAAATGCTGGTGTTCTAGAAACAGATCTATGGTTAGCTGACTTGGGTGCTTCAGCACGTATGACGAGCAGTGAAAAATATGTTCTATCATACAAGCCGTTTACTGTCCCTAAAGAAGTAAGAATAGGAATTTTGAAGATCAGATCGAGCATCGCTCCTTATATACAACTGCTGGATGCGCAGTTCTGATGCGCTGGAGCTCCCGCTCTTTATTCGTTGGACACCAAATTTTAATCATTTGCATGTTCGGTCAAAACATCTTTGTGTACAGAATTGCATTATAATCGGTAACTCCATGTTGGTACGTCGTTTTTTTTTGTCATAGAGTGTATTATTTGAGCATTAACCGACTATTTAGCATCGCAAGAGATGGATGAGTCATTGTAGACCGTACTTCATTCTTGGCTTGAGGCTTTTTCGTCCCGGTAAAGATACAGTGATGAAAAAACCGTATGAAAAAACCTCCTTAAAAATCTGTTCCGTGTTAAAAATTGAGTTTCTTTTTATAAATTCTTTTTGATTTTTTTGGCTCAGAATTTCGTGGCCCGGTTTATAAGCACGCGCCTAATAGGATAATTATGACAGTAGAACTTGGCTATCCGGATTCATCTTGGTTGGGAATAGTCCGGATAACGAAACATCCGGATAACTGGATTCCGAATAATACTCTCTTATGTGTTAGTTCAATTTTATAATTAACAATTTATTGCATTAATTTCTTACAACAAGTGCATCATAAATAACGTATTTTTTTTTTTTTTTTTTACAAAATGTCTGTCGTAGCACTTTGCTTTAACGTTGTTCTTCTTTTCGCAGCTATCCAATCGCAAATACTTTTGTAACCTAAAAGTTTTTGTGCCTGTCACTCACCTTCCGAATAATCGAATATCCGGATAGTGAAGTTTCTACTGAATGCAAATATTTGGTTTTAATTTTAAGTGATGGAAACTCGTCTCAATTGATAGAAAAGCTTGTAAGGTATACACAAGATTCGATTCACAAGAATCGAACTTTTGAGTGAATGAATTAAAGAAGCTGCTTGAGATATGCTAATTTCGGCATACGCGCTTAGTATAAATACCATGCAGCGTCATTAATAAAGGTTGAAAAAGGTTGTTAAGGTTGATAGATAAGCGAGAGGGAGCTACGAGTTAGGCAGCTCCAGGTGTTAACCGGCGCTAGTGTTTAGCAGGCCCAAAGTTTACGTGGCAGAACTGCTGGTTTGACTCTGCTGGTTTGTGAGTATTTGCAATGTGTATTTTTATTGAATGATAATATATATTCCGTACAAGTAGTACGTATGCTTATTGCTGTAAAAGCAAATTCTATATGTACAATTAATTCAATAAACATTGTTTCATGTATAAACTGTGTTTGTATCAAATTCATTTAGAGTGCCACTTCAAATTATATACACCCAAGTCTGGGTAGAAGTGAGCTATTTACTCTATAAGCTTATCGTGGACTTTTAACGCGTTAATAATACCTCAAAGTTTAGGCTTCAAGAAAATCAATCCTACTCCTATCTGAAGCAAATATCTCTATTATTTAATGTTTATTATTATTATTACCAGTTTTTAACTTTATGAAATGATGTGTAAAATAATTTCAGCTGGATTCGTATGGTCTTTGACATTACACCGTGTCATCGACCCATAATTACTTTCACTTAATTCAACTTTATTACGTCAGTGAGATCTGAAAGTGGCCTCATCTTGCTATAATCGCTCATTGGTAGATTTTACGAAATGACGCCTCCCAAATTATGGATTTGATGTGGAGAAAAAAGAAATCAAGACTAAGTCTTAACTAGCACGCGGACGTCTCAGTATGCAGTGCTCGTAACTTCCACTGAAATGCTTTCCGACCCAAATCTGGTCACGTACGCTTCCTTCCGATAACACAATAGCAAGGACTATGGAACAAAATGAGGTGCGAGAAAGGGGACTTGGAATTATACAAAAAGCGCAGTGTCAGCTTTCTACCCAGAAGAAGAAAACGAGTCAATTGGAACGTAATGGATTGGTTGGTCTCCGAGTGCATTCTTTCCCCGTTTGGATGTAGGCTGTTGAGTTGAGTTTCTTAATCAACTCCATGGCCCGTGACCTAAAAACTACTTCTACTTCAACGAACTGAAAATAATTATAAACAAACATAATTGAAACTAAACTGATTGAAAAAAAAATATGTTTGGCTGTGTGTATGCCGGCAGTGTTTTAAATATATGCACACCCGATTCTCCTTTTACACGATTTTGAAATAACACGAAAAAGAACCGATTATTTGTTTATACTTTTTAACTTAGGATTACGTTCCTCCATAACGGTCCTGCGGAAAGGAAACTTTCAGACGCTAAAACTGTCCGTCCGCCAGTCCTCGCGAGTTATAATTTTGGCAGCGCGCCAAACTCAGTTTATCGCTTGGACAAGTTAAACAAAAGAGTACCAAATGCATCAAAATTTTGACATACATATATGTATATACATACATACGTACATATATATAGATACGTATATACATACAAAATAGGTAAGCAACGATAAGTAATCCTAAGTTAATAACCCGCGGTAGTTTCGTTAGAAGAGACTACCCGAAATCTTTTTAAACTTTGATACGATTTAAAAAATCTTAAAAAATAAAAATAAAATACTGAAGGCAAAGTTTTCAGAGAGTATTTCAGAGAATGGATGATTCCACGTTAGTTTATAGTACCGATGATGAAGCTGGGGTTCCACTATCTGCAAGTATAATTCTAGAAGGCTTCCAATTAGCCAATAAACTTGCAAATCATTTTCTTGCAAATGATGACAATGTCGAACGAGCTGTGTCATTCCAACGTGAGTTAAAAATGATTATGGCGCGTTATGAAGAGTTAAGAAAAACAAAATCACGGCGTCTGATAACCGAATTCGTATTTAAAACGGGTGAAACAAAAGAAACACAAGATGTTCATTTTATTCAACACTAGCCAGACATCGCCCATCTAGCCGGTCGGTTTAGGGACCCGCCACCTTCAGCAATCATCATCTAGAACAAAAATTCTTTTCCTCCCCCACCCGGCGAGAAGTTCCCTTCCCTCCACCCCTCCGTGTATGGGCGAAACATTCTTTCTTGGAGAAGTTACCTCCCTCTACCCGCGTATGGGTGAAGAAATGGTTCTTTGGTGTCCGGAACTGGTCGAAAATAAAAAAGTGACCTCGGGAAAAGAATTAATTAAAAAACAGTGTTATAAATCCCTTATTTAAAACAAAAAAAGTTGAAATACCTTTATTCGTTGTTTTTTAGTGTTTCCATTCTCTGACGATGGTTACTGAAGGGAGCGGGTCCCTAAACCAACCGGCTAGACGGGCGAAGCCCGGCTAGTCTAATAAATAATTTAAAATCGTCAATCGGATAATAATGAATCTTATAAATAATTAAAAAACGCTGACGTAAAATGGAATTTCCTTTTCCCTTCCCGAAACTGAAATTAATTTTCCAACCATGCTGGTTAAATAATATGAATTTGCAACTTCGCAAGGTCTAAATCTGGGCCTTCCCTTTCGGAGTGGCGCCATCTGGCGGACCTTAGTGCAAATAGAACCAAATATTGCATAAAAAATTTAATACAAAATTTTCTAGAATAAAATTTAAAATTCGGGCTTAGAGGCAGGGCCTTTTTATCGCATGGGTAAATCGGGATTTTGCCCAGGGCCCCCTGATGCTGGGGGACCCCCAAAACCCCCTTGGTGTATGCACCTAATACTTCTAATAGTATGTATAGCCCATGGATAGTTCTTATTTTTATAAACGTTCGTAAGGGGGGGGGGCAAATAGCATCTGCCCAGGGGCCTCAGCATTCATAATCGGGCCCTTCTTAGAGGTACACGTACTCATCGTCTTCGTGTGTCGTCGAATTTCATGGATGTAAGTGCCATAGATTTGTCTGGAGGCCGCACTCAGACAGAGAAACACTTCCTTTTATTAGTATAGATAGATACACTGATAGATATATCGCCATTCAATATTTCCAGTGACGAGAGGGATTTTTAACCACTTAAAATAAAAACAGTAAACGGGCACGTTTATTGTCTGTACGAATACGTTTAGTAGTGACACTGAATGACTGAATGCTATATGTATAATGTATAAATAAAAAATAAATTCGATTTACTTTTAACCACGTGCGATTGCTGCACTTTTTCAGTTTAAAAATTAACCCATCTGAACATAATTAAAATAAGATTTGTGGATTGGCTCTTACATATTGATTCAAATTCAGTCGATCAAATCCAAATTTCACATGAAAATTAACCTTTTCTATGGGTATTGTATATTTGGGTGGAACCTATGTCCAATTTTTATTTGTTCAATGTATCTTTTTTACACGCCTTTTTTTTACGGTAGTGTCTGGAACGCTTCCCCCGTGTGAAAAGAAAATCGGTTTTATATATAAGCTTTAGTTTTCACTTTTTGTGTACCTAAAATAAGCAGGTTTTTTATTTTAATATTTCCTTTGGTGTACTTTATAAAATTGAGTAAAAACCGAACGTTATGACATGATTTTTAATCATTTTCACAAACTCCCGTTAAACACATTGCGTCCCATTTTAATCTAATATCTAAAAATGAATGTTTGTCTGTAAGGCATGTTTGTCTGAGAGGTCTGTCTGTAATTGAATAGAAATCCACAGTTTAGAAACGACGATCTGGAAATTTTACATACAGGCGTCATTAAAAACAGCCGAGGCAACTAAGAACTTCCGGAATCGAAATTAATTACCGTTAATTTTTAATTAATAAAAAACCAACAATTTTTGAAGGGTGAATCCAGAAAATGCAAGAGCCTCACGCTCTTACATTTTCTGGATTCACCTCTCTGGGTTCACAGACCTCTACCAACTTTCAGCCACGTTAGGCCTAATGAACAGCGAGAAGCGAAAATGCAAGAAAATAAATAAAATCAAGTTTCAAGTCTTATATTAAATCCGAATAATAAACTGAAGTCAGATTTCATACTCTAAAATTTATATTTTAAGACATTTCGGTTACCGCCGTTGTTTGTAAATACACGTTCTTTGTTGCCATATTCGTTTCATAAATTTCTTATTGAGACGATGTTCAGTCGTCTCAATAAGAAATTTAAGAAATATGTGCGATATTTTGTGCGATATTTTGTGCGATAATATGTGCGATATTTTTTATAAATGCGTGTTTTCAAAAGTGAAATATACGATGTTCTGTAAATTCCCCGAAAATAATTCCTTACTGGAGATTTAAACAGTTTAAGAATTTAAATAAGCTTTTGTGTAATTTATACATTTGTGCATGTTTAATTATTTTAATTAATAGATTTATATTTTTAAAATCGTTTTATTCTTGCATTCTTTTGAGCTTTATAGAGTAGCAAAGAGTGGCAACACAAGTGGGTGGTTTACAAACGATGTTAATCATTTTCTAAAAGTTAGCGGAACGTTACTTCAGGGCCGCCCAGAGGAGGGGGGGCAACTGGGGCACTTTGCCTGAGGCCCCCCAACTGCCGGAGGGGTCCCAAAAACAATTTTAAAAAGTTTATTTATTAGATTTCTTCTGAAAGAAAATTCTGAAACTTGTACCGTACTCAAAATTTAAAATAACCTCCTGAAAAAAGGCCCCCCGCCCCCCCCCCCCCCCAAAAAAAAAAAAAATTCGATTAATCAGATTTCTCTTACTACAAAAAAGTCTTCTAAAAAATAGTCTTGGGGCCCCCCCAACAGAAGTTTGCCCCAGGCCCCGTAAAGTCTCTGGGCGGCTCTGCATTACTTTCAAAAACGACAACCGGCGGAATGTTAGCTTCATAAGCCATGGTTACTTTCATGGATTTTTCGTTATTCATGAAATTAAAAAAATAAAATGCCACCGAAAAAAAAAAAAACGGACTAGATTTTGTGGAAATAAAAATAATTCCTCAAGGAATAAAATATTATCGGCCAATCAACGAGCTTCTTGGAATGTGGAATCTGAAGAACACAGATTTCGAAGGCTGGAAGCTGATCGCATAGATTTTTTGGCAATTTTTTTGGCGTTTTTTTTGGCGATTTAGTCGCAGCAGCCTCCAACATAGTTGCATCCCAGTGTGCATTCTCCTCCAACAAACCTCGCCTTAGACAGGCATCCCGAAAAGTATGAGAAATTTCCCAATCAAGTTCTTCGAAGAAAGTAGGACATGTAACGGTGTGAAGCAAAATTCGGAGATAGAAGCGTTCAATATTTGCTGGATGTACAGTGTAAACACGGCTGAATCTAGGCGAATTCTGAGGAGTTTAATGTAAATTTATATATTTTTATGTCGGGTTTTCATTTTAATGATGTGTATAACATTTTGCATGCTTTTTTGTACTATGTTATTTGTGCTGTGTTTAATTCTTAAATTGATTTTGGCAAACAAACATTCTTAAAATCCTGGGTACTGCCGGGTACTCCTGCTAGTACAGTTAAACCTCGTTTATCCGGCAGGGCCGCCCAGAGACTTTACGGGGCCTGGGGCAAACTTCTGTTGGGGACCCAAGAAATCTGATTAATCGAATTTTTTTTTTTTTTTGGGGGGGGGGCCCTTTTTTCCGGAGATTATTTTGAATTTTGAAGTACGGTACAAGTTTCAGAATTTTCTTTCGGAGGAAATCTAATAAATAAATTTTTTAAAATGTTTTGGGGCCCCTCCGGCAGTTGGGGGCCTGGGGCAAAGTGCCCCAGTTGCCCCCCCCTCTGGGCGGCCCTGTTATCCGGCCCTCGTTTATCCGAATCTCCAGATTATCCGGATCAGATTTATAGACTTATTTATTTAATGTCCACATTAGATAATAATTTTTAACTATGATAGCAAAAATGTAAGTACGCCAAATGTTCGCTTTTTAGTTTGATTCAATGTACAGTTCCTGCATAGGTTGTACAATAAATTATGGTAATTAAATGCTTTTTGTTGAGTTTTAGAAAGCTTTACTAGAGTGTCAAAGAGCGTTGACGTGGATTGACTCACCAGCTATTTGTGCTACAAACGAAATGAAAAGCGATGATTTGGTGCAAGTAACTGCAGACGACCTTCTGAAAATGTTAGGAACAATAAGTGGGTGCTCAGATGTTGATATGGAAGGCGTCAGTGGGTGGCTGAAAGACAATAATGACGGTGGCTACAGACGGTGGCTAAGACCTATGACGGAAGAAGAAATTGTAGCGGCATGCACATCTACAGCAGGCATTGAGGGAGAAGATGACGTGGACGAGGAGGGAGCGATCACACCGCAACAGCGGACGACACATGCAGATGCTGTTCACCAGTTGGCAAACATCACGGCGTACTTGGAGCGTCAGCCCGACACCACTCCAGCTGAACTATTAATGATAAAGCGTTCGTTCTGAACCTTATCTCTCTATCCAATCACTTTTCTTCCTTCTCTCTCAAATTGCCAATTGAAATCCAGCTTTCAGACAGCCATTGACTCCACCCCCATCAGCGAATCACTTCGAGGATCCTGGAGACATCCAATGAGATCTCTTCTTTTCACCCTCCAAAGTTCTGACCGAAAGACTCTCTGCTTTACTTTTTGTGTTGCATTTTCCTGAACTGTTGATGCTATTCTACGAACTTTCAATACTCATTTCGGTGGTACTTCCGCTCTCCGATGACATTCTCCTGAAATATCTGTGTTTGAAGGCGTTGGCCTAAGTAACACAGTTAGCCAATTGTTCCTATGGTCCTATGGTGACCGTGCTTCATTTAAACGCCACATGTGTTTGAAAGAGAAAACAGTGGACCAATTCTTTGTTAAGAAATGATGTGAAAAGTTATTTTAATCTTTTTTAATGTCTTGTAAACAATACCATGTAATTTCGTTACAAAACAGTATTTTTTTATCGTAATAAACGGTAAGTCTGCTTAGTTAAGGATTTTATTTTGCTTATTACCCGGATTATCCAGATTTTCGATTATCCGGATTGCCTAAGGTCCCAGTTAGTCCTGATAAACAAGGTTCTACTGTACTAATATAAAATTCTGTCTACTTGTCCGGATAAAAAGCACTCTGCTGATCTAGTCGATTTCAGCAATCAAAAGACACCGATGCGGTTAAGAAAACGTCAAATGGGATCGAAGTGGCATCGAATAAATAATCGTCTCACTCAACAAGAAGTTTCACCGAGGATGTTTCCGATTGAATAAGAACATAGCGACACAATCTCGAAGTCAACTGATTCCCTTGACTATTTTTAGAACTGCATTAGCTAACAGAGAACGAGATACGGCTGGTTGATTTTCACAATCGATTACGTCACGCGGGTCAGCGATTTCAAATGAACTTTCGAACGCTTAGCAGCGTTATAGAGATTTTAGAATACTACTGCTCAGACTAAAGGGTATGTAAAAACACTTTAGGGCAGTAGAACACAATTAAATGAATAAGCATGAACAGACATATGAAGGTGATTAATCAATGAATATTTGCAAATTATACGGTATGCTTGGTAACGAGGGAGGCTGGCAGGGCCGCCCAGAGACTTTACGGGGCCTAGTGCAAACTTCTGTTGGGGGCCCCCAAGAAATCTGATTAATCGAATAATTTTTTTTTTATTTTTTGGGGGCCCCCCTTTTTTAGGAGATTATTTTGAATTTTGAAGTACGGTACAAGTTTCAGAATTTTCTTTCGGAGGAAATCTAATAAATAATTAAAAAAAAATTTTTTGGGGCCCCTCCGGCAGTTGGGGGCCTGGAGCAAAGTGTCTCAGTCCCCCCCCCTCTGGGCGGCCCTGGAGGCTGGTAGCAAGACGGTAGTACGAACGGTCAAAAACGATCTTGCTTCAATAACTCGCCCAGTGTCTTCGAATCGCTTGTAGAGGGAAAAATCTGTCCTTCGGTTGCCCGAGGAAAATCTGCTTACTTCTTCGGCAGAGTAGAAAGTTGATAGGTACGAAGGCATCCAGAAGCGCTATCTACTTGGTACTCTATCTAGAATTGAACTGTGCACTCTATCTCTTTCTTTACTGTATCACTCTATATCAGGGGTAGGCAGACTTTTCCAGGGTACGGGCTACTTCTAATTTTTTCAAGATGTTGCGGTCCATCCAGTGACGTAGGTGTGGTGAGCTAAAAATAACGGTCTACAATATTTATTATAACTTAATAATAAATATGGAATGTATTTACCTACATAACTACAAGAAAAAAACTTACTCTTTTAAAACAGCGTTTAAAGCAAATCGCGTCGGTGTTCCATAAAAATGTTTCTTTTAGTATGCGCGTCTTAGGTCCTAGTAAAGGCGGTCACCCCAAAAATATCTGGGTGGTCCACCGGTCGATCGCGATCGACTTAATGCCCACCCCTGCTCTATATCTTTCTTCAAATTTTCTTTTTTCAGCTCTTCCGGTAACCCTGATACGGTTTCCCGCTAAGCCAATTTTGTGCGCCAAAGGTTGAACTTGAATTTCTGGGTGTGCTAGAAAGTCCATTTTCACCACATGGTTCATCAATATGTAAAACCACATTGGCGCCCAATCGCCACAGGTTGGCGACTGTATCATGTTTTTCGTATTATCTTTAGTCGCTTTGATGGTTTGGAGCGCTACGGTCATTTTTTTTGCTACACGAGGGCAAATTAGGCAGGGACCTACTGCTTAAAGTCGATTCCGAACGGCTACAAACGTCCATGCCAAGAGTGGGACTCGAACCCACGGACACAGATACCGAATGCTAGCGCTCTAGCCATTCGGCCATCATCCGGCCAGCCATTTTGAACGATCAATGTCATTTTTTTTAATCTCGGAAAGTGTTGAATATTTTCACCAGCTTTCTTTTTGCCACTTAACTTTCGTTTAACAACTTTTCTCCGCATTGTTATCTGGACAATATCGCATTGACATAGATGTCAATTCGATACTGTACAGGAAACAATGCGGAGCAAAGCCGTTAAAATTTTACCAGTTAACTTTTGTTTAACAGCTTTGCTCCGCACTGTTTCCATTGCATCCATAGTATTGCATTCATAGATGGACAGTAGCGAATTGAGATCTATGTCAATTCGATACTGTCCAGGAAACAATACGGCGTAAAGCTGTTACCAAAAGTTAACTGGCAAAAAGAAAGCTGGCGAAAATATTCTTTACTTTCCGAGAGAAAAAAAATTTCTAGCCATATTTGAAAATAGGAAGAAATGGATTCATTTCATCTGGAAAAGGAATTTATAACATTAAAATTTCACGTTTGAATGCCGTAGGAATTGTTATTCAGCATAGTGTATGTCTACTAAGTTGATTTTCTTTTACAATCACTTGACTTTCGTAAACGTTCTTATGATGAACAACTCTGAAAGCTAAAGGTTACCTCGAATCAAAAGCTATACTACAACAACGAGTAGAAGTACAAGTGTGTAGAATACCGCACCTCAAGTTGTTATTCCTTCCGAACCACTGCAGATACATTTCCTTTTTTCAACCTGTTTAGTGTGGAAAGATTCAGCATGCAAAGCCACTCCCAGAATAGTGTTTGAATCCAAATGTGAAAGACTGGGTGACGTATCGATTTCATTAGAAAAATATTTTGGTCTCCAAAATACGTGACATTTCTGTCAAAATGGAGAACCCTGCTTTCAAATAATCACGAACCTATTGTCAGCTGGTAGGATAGAATTTACCATCTATACTGAAGGGGGCTGGGCGTGCCTTGAGTGGATGACAGATCTGTACTGTTTGTCCGGCATCCTCCAGCCCCACAGCAATGGAAAATGCCACCGAACTTGGGAAATTAACCCTCTACTGCGTATTCAGGCTCTTACTACGTAGTGACTGGTCTTCAGGTGTATCATGGACGATGTACCTTAATGGTCTGGGGTTCGAGGTGTCAAACTCAAAGGTTACCATCTATATCGATAAAAGCTGAGCGACTGATCACTCTATCTCTCGCACCAGAAGTCCAAGGAAGCAGGAATTTTGGCCCTAGGTGCTCACTGAGAATTTTTTTTCAAAAATGTAAACTTCAGGGGCATAACCCCCCCCCAAAAAAAACAACAAAAAAAAAACAAAAAAAAACAAAAAACAACTGACTGACCACTGTATCTCTGGCCTAGGAAGATGACCCTAGGTGCTCAGCTCTTTCAAAAGAGGGTTTAGCCCCCAAAAGGAAAAATAAAAAATCTAAAACCTGTTTTGAATGTCGGATTACAGGGTCAACTCATCTGAGGAATGGCACAACTTGACTGCCAAAGTTAGTTTAAATGAAATGACCTAATGGATGCTGCTAATGTATTTCGTAGCGAAGCACGGCTTGTAATGATACTATAAATGACTCTTCCCATATAAAATAACTACCTGAAAACCCGATCTTCGCTACGGAGTACATTCAAATTAAATACAACGGTCAACGTATGCAATTTATGCCAAAAAATAAATATATATATATTTATAATAAATGCGATGATCAATGTATACAATTGATGTAAAATATATATCTATCTATATATATATATTTATAAAAAAGTCGTAAGGGATATGCATTTTTTTTTGGATAATATCCAATCGTCTGCTGCATTAGAAAGAGAAAAAAATATTTTTTTTGTCTATTTAGTTGTTACGCACGTGACGATAAATTTATTGAAAGTACCAGAAAAAGAAATCACGTGATCGGCATTTGATAAATTAAATTCTAAAAATTAATCTTTAAAAATTCCCCAAAAATCAGGAAATGGAGGTAAAAATTCGAAAAAAAATTTCATTTTGAAGGAATTTTTATGATCTTTCTCGTGATATAAATTTTATAACCCTCAAATTATTATTTTAAATGCAAACTTAAAAAAAGTAAAAAAAACAGCTTAAAAATTTAATTTAAAAAAATCTAAGAAGAATTTTTCAAAAATCTTTCTTAGTGCACCCCTACACTATAAGAAGAATCGCCATGCAAAATTTCAGCCCTTTAGGTCCAGCGGTTTGGTCTGTGCGTTGTATGTCAGTCAGTCAGTGAATGAATGAATGAATGAATGAATGAATGAGTCAGTTACGGAACTGTTTTATATATATAGATAGACAAGCTCATATCTGTCACGTTTTTAAATAATCTTTCATTGTCTCGCTCCTCTTTCAATATGCCAAAAACATTACAGAAAATCATGACAGTTCGGTTCTGGCTATGTACTTCAGTCGTGTTCAAAGGTTTTCTGATGAAGGTAGGGAAAAATTTCTGAAAACACCGAGATATTTTGACTTTTCTTGTTAATCTCGATCGAAAAATACATTTTTTTTTCGAGATGAAAAACGGAAGCGTCAATCGTTAGGAGTCATTCCTTAGGAGAGCTCTTTAAAGGTTCATGAATTTTGGGTTTGAGAAAATCCGTTAATTTAGATAGAGTTTGAGTTTTCTTCTGGTGAAATGATGTAACCCAAAAATGTAAGGTTCTTTTTTACCCAAAATGCATTTATCTAAATATATCACCGAATCTTTTTCAGATGTTGGAGGTGAGTTTTTTCATTACTCGATACAATTGCATCGTCAAGGTATGAGAAACAAAAGTCCAGTTCTCACAAAGCGTTGGAACATTTGACCTGCATCACAACATCCTTTTTGTGAAATTAAACAAACCGAAAGGGGTGATTACTGCAGTTTTCTCAATATCTAAGGTAAATGCACCTATAATGGGCCATGTCCCTGTAATGGGCCACCCTTTAGAAATGTCGAGAAATTAAGGGTCTATTGTGACCTTAGGCAGTGGAAGGGGTGAGGGTCATCGGCCACTACCTGCGAGGATCCCTTAGCATTGGAATATAATTCATTCCTTTACTTTGTGCGAAGTGTAAGGTGTATTCTGCGAGAGAAAAGAAAATTTGTGCTTGTTTTACCGTCTGCTTAAGAAATCTGTTTAGGTAAGTGAATTTCTCAAAAAAATTTATTTAAGTACTATAATGCCTGTTTATTGACTTAAGCTATTATTCATTACGATAGTATGTACAATTCAAATTGTACAGTGATTAAATGACAAAAAACTTAGATTCCACTGTCAAAATAGTGTGGCCCATCATGGGATAACGAATTGTTGCACTGTCCCTGTATTGGGCCAGCTCGTGTACTGGTACAAATTATTTTTTCGGAAATGTCAATATTTGCAACAACATACCAGCTGTGACAAGTAAAGCGGTATATCACCGGCAACATTAACCACAATTTTTAAGTAAATTTAATTTTAGATGTTTAAGTTAATAAATTTATATTTCAGTTATATTTCAGTTTTTATATATTTAGTGTAGTTGTATTGTAGTTATAAAATGAATAAACCGGTTTAAAAATATACATCATGTTTTTAGTTCCCTTTCTTTCCAATTTTATGATATTGTAGAATTGATTTTTGTTCCATAACAGATTAAGTAGATGGCCCATTAATGTTGTGATGGGCGATATTGATGGCCCATTATTGGGTGGCCCATTATGGGTACATCGGATAAAATAATGGCTCATTATAGGTGCATCAGGTTGGTTATTATTATGTATATATATATTTTTTATGAATGCAGCCAGTGCGCTCCAATTGCTACTACAGATGTAAGACAGTTATTAAAATGGCAGGTAAAAATTTGGACCAGTTTGCTTTATCTACATCTGTGAAAATTCAGATTTACTTCAATTTTTCTCTTAACCGGCCCGTTACTGGTGCGTTTACCTTATTGGATCAACAGGGATTTGGTGATAGGCGCGTAATATATTCAATTTTGTAAAAAAATGGTTTTACCATTTAAATTGTAGGCAAAATCATCTAGGGGGTTTCATTCGGGGGTGCCGACGTATTCCGAAACTCACGACGCATCTGATACGTCCTTCCATGGTTCCTTCGGTTAGGCAGGGGTTCCCAAAGTTTGTGCCGCGGCACCCCAGGATGCCGCGCAGAGAGATCAGGGGTGTCGCGAAGCGCTCATAAAGTACTTACGTGATTTTTAAACACAAGTTGAATGCTCTTACCACTTCTCTAATTTCTTCTTCAAAGTCGTACAAATATGAAATATATATATATATATATATATATATATATATATATATATATATATATATATATATATATATATATATATATATATATATATATATATATATATATATATATATGTAATGTATCCAAAAGAAGGGATTGAAGTTTCTTACTGGTAGTCGTAGCTGGCATCAAGAACGAGTGGCTGGCAAGGCGAATAGCTTTAAGTTCACCACCAGAAAGGAAGGAAGAGGCGATCTCAGTTCAATTTAATTTTTACTTTTCAGGAATTTCCGTGGAGCGTCATACAGTTACACACCATCGTTGCTGGACATTAATTCGTACATTATGGCCTATTGCGGCCTCTGTCGGGATCGGCATTTACAGGACTGTCACAGTTGAGAACAGGCATAATGCTGCACATGAACATAAATAAAAACCGCGACATGTTTCCAGGACGGAGACAGACACCCAAAGACCCGCGAAAACCCTAGTTGTATGTCCTTGAGTACAGACGCGCTGAACTTTAAGGGGATGGTGGACCTTTCAAAATGATTTTTGAAATTTTTACCACAGAGATATGAAATTTTGTATATATATTCATTAAAGTATAAAAATATTAAACACCTTATAAAATTTTATAAATAATTAAAAAAAATTATTTTATAATTAAAAAAATTAAATTAAATTACCCTTCTTTAAAATGCTCCTTGCGACTCAATTTTAAACTTTTCCCCTTAATTTTGCATTTATATTGCTTATAAATACTTTCTGAACAAAGTTATGTATTTTTTTGCACTTTCGTCGAATAGTTAATTTTTAGAAAATATTTTTATGCTTGTACTCTGAATTTTCGCGAAATTTTTTTACTTTTCTACACTAAAGTTAAACTTTTATAACCTAAATGACCTCGAATCCTAAAATGGATACATAACTTTATTTTGATGTATTACAGGAATCTTTATTATAAATTTCATAAAATTTCGTCAAAAATTATGACGCGAGGAGCATTTTAAAGACTTGCAAATCTGGAAATTTCTCATTTTTAGAAAAAGTCATTTAAAAGATAATTTTTTATCTACCTTTAATACTTACTACTCTAAACCACCAATTTTTCATTTTTCTTTTCACTACACATTTTAAATGCATTTCATTCCAATATTTACATGTTTTTTAAAATATTAATACACCCCCCAAAAAAATTCCAATTTTTGCTCGATTTTTGGTAATTTGAAAGTCCACCATCCCCTTAATTGGTTAAAATACTGACACGTGATTAAGTCGCGTCATATGATGTCATGGTCTCGCGATGCCCGTTATATAATGGTCCGCGCGTGCAACAGCTTTAGGGGAAAAATATATTTATATTGGTTGAATTTAGGTCGCAATCCAAGGTTAAGGGGACGTATTCTGCTGCAATAAGATAAACGAATTTGGAAAAAGCATGTTAGGAGTATTTAAAAGGATTAAAACTTGTTTCATATATATATATATATATATATATATATATATATTATATATAATATATATAATAATAATAATATACCACACATAGAATTATATGACAAGGATGCCGTGAAAAAATTCTAATTCTCTTAAGGGTGCCACGACTTGGATAAGTTTGGGAACCCCTGGGTTAGGGTCATTATTTTTATTCAAAGGTCTCGTCGCACGACAGTTTAGGATCCGGATCTGCATTTTATCCCGGGGAATATCATGTTTCAGTTTCTTCCAACTGAAACTTCCCCTCCGGTATTTTTTGAAACCTCTCGATAGAAGATTCTGGTTGGAATAGGGCATCCGATTTCCTGCTTTTTACTTTCTGTGGCATTTCAAGGGATCGTAAACAGACGAAACAGAATTGTTTCGTTTTTCGAGTACATGGGAATATCGAGTGATCGCATGACTTTGGACAACAGTGGTCCATGTTGTTGCTGCTTATGCCACTTGACCGACAGCAACATCAGATCAAGTCCCGAAGGTTGTAGGGCGATCAAGGTGCGGCTCCTGTTTTGACCGGCACCAAAAGGGTCGGAGTCCGACTTGACCAAAGGACCAGTCCCGCCATTTTGAACCGAGTCAAGTGACGAGACCAGAACACTTGACCCCGCACCTGCAGAGGTAAATTTGAGAACTTGGAGGACATTGCAGCCACGACAGATTTTAACGTGCACCAACCACCATTAGTGTACACGGCAGTGGATTTGTCGGCGACGAGCATCGAACCAGTGACTTTCAGATCACTAGCCCGCTGCTTTTGCAAATGCGTCCGACAGTCGTCCATAAATGCATTATTGCTTCAGTGTTACATCAGCTGGGCTCTAATTTATGACTCCATTATTTTTCACAAGATCATTCAATAATGCTGACACTGTGCGAATAATGCAGGATTCCATAGGGATCCATGCTCAGATATTCCATTTGGAAGCCGACGTATGCGACTCATGCGTGCGGACGAGTCCTGCCCTTGCGTGCGTGTAGCTGCATGAAACGGACTTTCCGAGATCGGCAAATACGAAAGTAAACGATGCGGTACAAGAATCGAACTTCCGTGTAGGCACGACCTTTCTCTTATTTATCAGTTGTGACGCGAGAGGTTCGGCGTATTTTGAATCGCTGCTGATAGGACGTTTTTCAAAGAGGCTTCAGATCGAAAGAAAAGACGTTCATGTCATTGCGGCTTTGATCCTACAGGTGATGATTTCTCCTGCATTTCGACGTCTCCTCTTCTTCTTCGTGGTAATCAGGTGTGCCGCGGCACTGGAGAAACATTTTTACCATGTTTTTATTAACTCGCTTTCTTGTTTGTGTGTGTGTTTGTCCAGTACAAATCTTGCAATCGATTTTTAACTAACTTCCCGACTAGCTAGACATTTGAAACTTTCAGAATAGCTCGGAACACGATGACAATTGCATTATTTTAATACTTTTAGCCGAAAAAAATCCGCAAGGTGGCGCTTCGATGCGAATTCAATGCTTGCAACTTTTGCGTAACGGCGTTTGACGATTTTGAAAACAGAATACATGTGAATTTAATTTGTTTGCAAAAATGTTGTGCAAAAAAATTATAAAAATCAAAGTTTATAAAGTCTGTGGATAGTGAAAACGACTAAAAAGTGATTAAAAATAAATAAAAGAAAGTGAAAAACAAAAATTAAGTGAATGTTTGGGCAAAGAAACTTGACTATCATATTGTCACTTGACAATCATATAAACTTCACAGAATTGTCAAGTTTATATCATTCAACAGAAAATTTAAAAACATTGGTATATAAAAAGTCCTCTTTATCATGAAATTATTCTTTTTAGATAAACAAAAAAATATGCCCACTTAAAATAAATATCAAGTTGAATGAAGGAGTGTCTTACATAACAGATTGTGACACTCGTTCCAGAGGTGAAATAACTATCCTAACGCCAACATTTATGCTCTAAGCATCCATAATAAATCAAAGCTCTTTTTAGCATAATAAAACAAAAATCCACTGTAGTCCTCTTATGTAATACACTCTTAGCCAGGCCTCACACCAATAAAGCACGCGACACGATAGCGCATGTCTGACATACACTGCATTGGAAAACCAGTTATTTCCGCGCCGAGTACTCACACCAATGAAACGTCAGACGCTATAGCGCAATCTTGTCTGAGTCTGACCGCCGTCTGACATATAGCACATGCAGTATATTTGTCGCGTGTTCTATCAGACATCAGACGCATCATGGCGGATCTCATATTTGAAAGCTTTGAATTCAATGTGCGATTTCTTGCAGTTATTGAAAAATATCCTCCCGTTTACAACTACTTTCTGCCAGAATATTCCAATAGGAATAGCGTAGAGAAAGCCTGGCATGAGATTTCTCTACAACTGAATTTCTCGGGTAAGTAACAATTTTAAGATTTCTAATTTAGAATATTTAGTTTTTGTAAAGTGTATTTAAGCTGAGTCTGTATAAATTGATATAAAATGATTTTCTTCTTGTTGTAAACTGTAAATATGTTATACTCTTCCTTATTTTATGAAGGTAAATACCCACAGCATTTCAAAAATCAGTAGGTACTTAATACAATAATAAACTAAGTGAATGAATTCTACATTCTCTGTTATATGATTTAGATATTAATGAATTCACTGAGTATAGTACAATTGTTTCTTGATAAAAATATTTCTATTTTTAAAATAATAAATTTTAACAACTATAAATATCGTTGTCAATTTTAACAGATAATGATGCACCAGTTAATTGAAATATATCTTACAATTTTTATGGTATGGTTTAAAAATAATTGAAAATTTAGAAAAATTTTATTTACTCTGTAAATTTGATTACATTTAAGGTTCATTTCATGCATTTACAGGAGAGGAGAGAAACCAAAGGTTTTCTTTTATCTAAGTATTATTTTGATAAAGTATTTAAACATGAAGATCAAACTTTTATGGTACTGTTCTTGATATTTAGTCAATAAAGTGTGTAATATGAATAGAATTTAAAATTAAAGCTATGGTTTATAAAATTTAGAATAATTTAAAATTTAATAATGGATAAGAGTGTATCAGGTATGAAAATCTCTGTTTCAATCATAATTTAGGAATGTATATTTTATTTGTTTAGTTGAACAGTGCAAGACTCGGTGGAAGAATATAAGGAATAGCTTCCTCCGGCATCTGAGAAATAAGCCCCGCAGTGGATCTGGGGCTGAAATGGTAAAAAAACCGTACTATTTGCAGCCATATTTAGGGTTTTTGCTTCCCTTTACAAAGTCAAGGAAGTAAGTTGCTTACGTGTATTTCATTGTAAATTTTTATTTCATATTCAGTTTTAGTATTTCATATTCACTTAGACTTTTCCATTCTGTTTCATAAATACTAGAGTATAACCAAGGTGCTATATATGTATTAACTTTAACTCGTATTTTCTTTCTAAATTTTCATCAACGAAGACATGGTTAATCATTTTAAGTGGTGCTTATTTAACTAGTACATTAATTTTTGCATTCATGTTTTGAAAGCTAACTACCTCCACGTATACATAAACACTTACTCTATATCAGATAAAGATGAGAATAAAAAAGTTTAGTTAACTTATAAATTTATTTATCAAGTTTATTATAATACAGTTCTGTACGAATTACAGACTTCATGCTGTGTAGAATCATTAATTAATATGAAAGCTATATTTATTTTTTTGTAAATTTTATTTTAGACAAACATGCAACCTCGATACTAATGTGGCCTGTACTGATGACAGTCAGCAAAATACAAGAGCATTTATTGAGGAGGATGAACAGATTTCAATTATATGTAGTCTGGATAGTGAACCGAATGTCAGCCAGGCTGCTGAAAACATTTTAGATTCCAGTTCGGCTTCAATATGCGAATCTAATGTGGAAGAAAGAGACATCGATGGTGAATTTCAACCCGAAGAGAGTGAACCTCCCACTAAAAGAAGAAAAAAAGAAAGTTTTGAGGATGTTGCAAAACAATATTTGCAATCAAAGATGGGAAAAAATAAAGGCAATAAAGAAAATGATGATAATGATTATATGTTATTTTTCAGATCTTTACTGCCAAATATTAATCATTTTAGCGCCAAAAAAAATTTCTTATTCAAAAAAAAGGTGTTGGAGGTAGTGGAAGCTGTAGAAAATTTTGAAGAAAAATGAAAGAACTTTTATTTTATTGTATTTTTATTTTATTATATTGTATTGTAATGTGCGATACATAATCGATAATAAAATAAATTTAAGGAAACATATCCCTATTGGGGAATCCTCGCCTTGCAAAAGGAGGATAAGGCGCCATTGCTGTACGTCTAACGTGGTGAGGAAATCAGCAACTTATTATTTTAAAACATCTTTTTCTAAGTATTCTAGGTATTTTTTCTACCGTGATGAACTTCAAGCAATCGTATGATGGCAGATTGTATTATGTATTAAGAATTATATTAATGTAACTTTCAAGGGAAGAGACTTGGCTTAATAAATGGAGCGGCATACCGCAACCCAATTGTATTTATGTTTTTGTTTTATTTCAATCACTTTATATATATTCACTAAATCTGATTTATCATCTTGTGAATTAATAAATGAAAACTCACATAAAATTTTTATTTATGTTAATTTAATACTAACAAATGTAAAAAATTCAGATATCTACACTTAGATATATGAAATAACAAATTGTTTGAAAAATGTCTTGACTTATAAAATGGAGTAAAAATTCAGGAAGTATGAAGTATGTATAAGTATTGCCCACAATTCAGATTCAAAAATTACTCACCTTCTTAAAATTTAATTAATTACCACTCGTTAATTAAAGTGGTACTATAAAGTACCGCCAGTTTAAATTTTGTTCAGTTTTTAATTATAACTTTATTCAAACTTAACAGTTGTAAGTTTTTAATTCGTTAACTTAAAATATTTTACGTGTGAAACTTACTGATTTCAAATATAAAACATATCTTCCGTTGATATTAATAAGATTGATGAGTACGACTTTTGTACTCTACAGGCAGATTGATTCATGTTTTCCGGTATATATTAGGGGGACCTGTGTACCTAGGGCCACCTTTTTTCAATGAACTTAAACAGACCCACTGACCTGTTTAAAATTATGTGAAATAACTCTTAATAAATTCTTTGAAATAGAAGCTATATGCGATAGCACAGCAAATTGAAACTAATAAATGTATTCAATCACTGGCAGAGGAGGTGAACAAATTAAAACAAGTGAATAATTTATCACAAGAGTCAGTTCCCTCTACTTCTCAGCAAGTAGCTCAAAAGGTACAACCACTACCAGTGTCATGCCACATTTGTGGGAAAAATCATTTGACTACACAGTGTTGGTATTATCCCAAAGAAAATTTAAGTAGATTTAATACCCAGTTTCGCCCATACAATATGGGTAGAAAATTTAACAACTACCAATATTAAATTTAAGATAGAAAATCATTGGTTCACCAACACTTTCTTCATCACCAAAGCTTCGTGGGATTCATCCTATCAAATAATTTTGGGGTATGATTTTCTACAAAGAAATAAAATTCTAGTAGACACAGTGAATAAACAACTGATAATAGATAATAGGTATATAAATTATTATAATTTGAGAAACTGATTACTGTACAGGTATTCCCCCAATCTGCTCCTACGAAAACTGACTTCTTTTAGCTGTTTTACTGCTGATTACATGGAAATATTAGGGCTTTTCTAACTCCTTGATTGTTTTCATTAGCTGTAGTGCATATTTTCTTATAAAGCAGCACTTGCCTGAAGCACCTCTTTCTGTTTATATTTTCTGCCCTAAAATCTACAGTCTGTCATAAATCTTCTGTTTTTGTTCCATTTGTTTTGTGCCACTTTTAAAATATCTTTGCAAAATTTTATATGTCCCATAAAAAAAAAACTATACAGTACACAGGGGTTATCAGTTCCTTTAAAGGAGCAAAATCATTGATCTTCCAATTAACACATTCACTGTTCATACATTTTGGAAAAAGTGAAAATGAATACTCCTCAAGTCGGAAGCGACCATGGGCAACAAATGGAATAAAACAATCAACAATATTCACAGATGAACTGGTTTTAATAAAAACAGGAAAATAAGTAGAAAATTGCTTTAAAAAAATAAGGAAATTATAATTTAAAATCAGGAAAAAATGTTTTTCTTCCTCAAAAAATAAATAAAAGAGGAGGGGGGAATCTAAGATGAGATTGAAATTCAATTATATCAATAACTTATCAATAATTATAAAACTCAATAATTATAAAACTCGTAAAGATGTTAGTGAATGCTGAATTTGACAGGAAAAATCTTCAAAATACATTGCAAGTGTCTGGTATGGAACCAATTTATTCACTCATATATCTTATAAATGACAAACAGAAAAAAGATTCCTAAAATGTAGGAAGATTCCAGCGTCTTTTGGCAGTACTTTATAGTACCACTTCAATTAACTAGTGGCAATTAATTAAAATTTAAGAAGGTAATTATTGAATCTGATTTGTGAGCAATACTTATAATTCATACACCCTAAATTTTTACTCGAGAATACATGAGGATACTGATTTTACCTGAATATACTCGTTAACTTAAAATATTTTAAGTTAACGAATTAAAAACTTGTGTTTTACGTGTGAAACTTACTGATTTCAAATATAAAATATTTTAAGTAATCTGAATTGTGAGCAATACTTATACATACTTCATACTTCCTGAATTTTTACTCCATTTTATAAGTCAAGACAATTTTTCAAACAATTTGTTATTTCATATATCTAAGTGTAGATATCTGAATTTTTTACATTTGTTAGTATTAAATTAACATAAATAAAAATTTATGTGAGTTTTCATTTATTAATTCACAAGATGATAAATCAGATTTAGTGAATATATATAAAGTGATTGAAATAAAACAAAAACATAAATACAATTGGGTTGCGGTATGCCGCTCCATTTATTAAGCCAAGTCTCTTCCCTTGAAAGTTACATTAATATAATTCTTAATACATAATACAATCTGCCATCATACGATTGCTTGAAGTTCATCACGGTAGAAAAAATACCTAGAATACTTAGAAAAAGAGGTTTTAAAATAATAAGTTGCTGATTTCCTCACCACGTTAGACGTACAGCAATGGCGCCTTATCCTCCTTTTGCAAGGCGAGGATTCCCCAATAGGGATATGTTTCCTTAAATTTATTTTAAAATACAAACATACAACAAATATAAAACATACAACAACAAAGCATACATACAATACAAAACAGTACAATACAGAGAAAAAATACCGAGATTATCTATACACAAAACCTATTTTGTCCTTGAATAGCGATTATCTATACACAAAACCTATTTTGTCCTTGAATAGCGATTGTCTATACACAAAACCTATTTTGTCCTTGAATAGCATTTTCATCTTTCAGAAAATGTGCCATCAGTCTATCCCTATTATAAGTTGCTGCTGAGGACCCTCTTCTATTTTGTTGAATTAAACTTGAGCCGAAATCTTTGTCTTCATATCTGTCGATCTGCCCCTTCTCATTCCTGTAAATAAAATTGTGCAATACGCACGCAGCTTGTACAATTGTTTGTACTCGCTCAGGTTCTATACTCATTCTGGTGTATAGAACCCTGAATTTTGAAGAAAGCCTCCCGAAGGCACACTCAACAGATTTGCGTGCTCTTGAGAGGCGATAATTAAAAATTCTTTTCCCATTATTTAGTCCTCTAGCAGGATAAGGTCTCATAATATTATCCTGCAGAGGAAAAGCTTCATCAGCTACAAAATAGTGGGGGAATGGTAAATTTTCTCCTGGTAATGCAGAAGGAGGTGGGATACTTAATTGGCCGTTTTGGAGAAGTTGGCCAAATAAGGAATTTCGTAAAACCCCACCATCACTATTTCTTCCATAATCGCCGACACTTATGATTGTAAACAGAGAGTCAGCATCCGCAACAGCAAGCAATACAACAGAAAAATAACTGTTGTAATTGATGAATGCTGACCCACTGTTTTTGGGACGACAAATTCTTATATGCTTTCCATCAATACTACCTATACAATTAGGCATCTGCCATAAGTCTTCGTACTTCTTGGCTATTGATTCCCAGTCTTCTTTCTTCGGTGATGGCATATACATTGGTTGCAGTTCTTCCCATAGTGCATCGCATGTGTCATACACTATTTTTCTTATTGTTGTTTCACCACGAAGAAAGTCAAAAGACATCGCTCGGAAGCTAGCACCTGTAGCCAGAAACCTGGAATATAAGAATGTTTTATTTTTTGTTTATAAATTATTAAAAAATTATTTTATTGACAATGATCACCAATGTTTGAAATTGAAAATAATTTTTTTTCCTATTTATGCATTAGTTATACAGTAGTATAGTATATAATTTTAAATCTATTGTATATATAATAGTTTACATCACGTAAAATTTAAGTTTTTAAAAAATTGTGATTAAAATAATAAAAATCTGATTTAAATAAAAAAAAATTAAATTTTTTTAAATTAAGAAGATATTTTTTATACACCCTGATAAGTACAGTTAGGGAATTTCAGTTAGTATTATGGTAGAAATTTCTGATATCTATATGCATATAATTAATGTGTGTAAATGAAAATAATCATCATAATTCATACATGTAAAGTAATTAATCATTACAGATCTTGCAAAAAGATTAACAAATCATCTCTAAATAAAACCAAAAAATAGAAAATGTAACATGCAACTTACCGAAGAGTAATTAATAGTCTCTCTTCTACAGGTACTGAGAGCCTGTAATTTGTGTCTTTTTTCCTTATCTTGTGGTCAATAAGTTCTTTCAATTTGCTGAAAGTATCAGGAAACATCCGGTAGAAAGATTGAAACTTCGAAGGATCGTCTTTCAGATCTTTCGTTATAGAAAAAATTCCTTGAGAAGGCTGCTGCAAATTCAATGGATGCACCCAATGTTTTCGTTGTCGTTTTCGTTTTTGATTTTTAATCAACTGATTCATCAGTATCAAATCAAAGTCTTCGTCCGAGGACGAAGCGTTTAGCCGTGGAAATCCAGACATCGTGCTTTCCATATGACGTTTATGGCAAATATGGCGTTTATGGCGATATCATGCTTGCGCTAGCGCGTCTGTTTTCCTTGTACGGCGCATGCGTGTGTGAAACAGTACGCTTCTCCGGTGTGCGGATACTTCAGACATTTATCTCACGTGTCGCATTGCTGACGTAGCAGCGAGCGGCTGTCTGAAACATCTGCTTTTTCGGTGTGAGGCCTAGGAAAAACGACGCACCAAGGAGTTAGGGCCTGTTTACATAGGAGTCCGTTGCGTTGCGTTAAGGAAAAGATGACGTTGAGACGAAAATAAACCAATCATATGCCTCCAAACGATTAGCAATGAAATTTTTAACGCCCATGATTGGTTTATTTTCGTCTCAACGTCATCTTTTCCTTAACGCAACGCAACGGACTCCTATGTGAACAGGTCCTTATCCGAATGGGACGAAAAACGGTACATGTGATGTACATGTACAGAAAAACAAGTGATTACAATTTGAGAAAAATTGGATGATTTATTCAAGAACTTCACAAAGTGAAAAAGTCAATAACGCGTTGGTCCACCTCTGGCCCTTATGCAAGCAGTTATTCGGCTTGGCATTGATTGACAGAGGTGGCGGATGTCCTCCTGCGGGATATCGTGCCGAATTCTGTCCAACTGGCGCGTTAGATCCTTAAAATCCCGAGCTGGCTGGAGGGCGCTGCCCATAATGCTCCAAACGTGCTCAATGGGGGGAGAGATCCGGCGACCTTGCTGGCCAAGGTAGCGTTGGGCAAGCACTAAGACAAGCAATAGAAACTCTCGCCGTGTGCGGGCGGGCATTATCTTGCTGAAATGCAAGCCCAGGATGGCGAGATATGAAGGGCAACACAATGGGGGCGTAGAATATCGTCGACGTACCGCTGTGCTGTAAGGGTGCCGCGGATGACAACCAAAGGAGTCCTGCTATGAAATGAAATGGCACCCAGACCATCACTCAGGGTTGTCGGCCCGTATGGCGGAAGACAGTCAGGTGGGTATTCCACCGCTGTCTTCAAACACGTATTCGCTGGTCATCGGAGCTCAATTCGAAGCGGGACTAATCAATGAAGACAATTCAACTCCAGTCAGTTACATTCCGGGTCGAATGTGTCCGACACAACTGCAAACGGGCTTGTCGGTGTACAGAGGTCAATGGTAGTCGCAGGGCCTGATTTAGAAAATTCTGGACTATAGGCACAATTCGGGATGGGGTCCCCGTAACACTGATGTGGGCGCAAAATTTCCAAAATTGACATGCAAAAAATAATCATGAATCATTGTGAAATTACCATTTTACCAAGAATTGGCTATTTCAAGCGTAGAAGCCTAGAACATTATCAAATAACAAAAAGCAATACAACATATTAACTTCATCATTAAAACACCAATACAATGCAACCAGAAAAACCTTATTAATCCCTTATATACGCTACTAGCTGAAAACTTCGCTACGGAGTACATTCAAATTAAATACAACGGTCAATGTGTGTAATTAATGTAAAAAAAATATATATATATATTTATAAAAATATCGTAAGGGATATTTTTATAGACAAAATAATGTGGAAGAAAATATTCAAATTAAATCTAATACAACATACTAAAGAATATAGTACAGTTATATAGTACAGTTTGAGGAACATTTCTTTCACTGCATTTTAATATTTTTTTTGGATAATGTCCAATCGTTTGCCCCATTAGCAAGAAAACAAAACTATTTTTGTCTATTTATTTCGTTGTTATGCACGTGACGATAAATTAATTTAAAGTACCAGAAAAAGAAATCACGTGATCGGCATTAAATAAATTAAATTTTAAAATTGAATCTTTAAAAATTCTCCAAAAATCAGAAAATGGAGGTAAAGATCCGAAAATGATTTCATTTTAAAGGAATTTTTATGATCTTTCTCGGGATATAAATTTTATAGCCCTCAAATTATTATTTTAAATGTAAACTTAAAAAAATTTACTAAAACAGCTTAAAAATTTAATAAAAAAAAATCTAAGAAGAATTTTTCAAAAATCTTTCTTAGTGCACCCCTACACTATAAGAAGAATCGCCGTGCTAAATGTCAGCCCTTTAGGTCTAGCGGTTTGGTCTATGCTTTGTCTGTCAGTCAGTCAGTTACGAAACTGTTTTATATATATAGATAATATACATATGATGAACTATACATATAACCATACATATGATGAACCAATCAATCAAATTTGAAAGGATATATAAAAAAATTTGCTACTAAAAAAGATTAAAAAAATTGAACTAGAAACTTTTTCTTTCTTTTATTTTAAAAAAAAATTTTGGGGTCCTCCTAGGCCCGGGCCTACCGGGCTTAATGGGAAATCAGGGCCTGAGTAGTCGGTGCAAGGGACGCCATGAGCTCAGCTCCCTTTCTCTGAGCCGCTTATGAATAGTCCTTGCGGTCAATGAAGCACTAGTTGCACGTACGATCGACGGTAATGATGAATCTGGGGTTGCGAGTGCCGCTCTGACGATTGCTCGGTCCTCACGTTCTGTCGTTTCTCTAGGCCGACCGCTTCCTTCTCGACGCTGTGTTCGACCATGGTTCACCCATTCCTGCCAACATCGTCTAAATAGTAGCATCGCTCCTATCCAAATGTCGAGAGATTTTTCCGATTAGATAAACCGGCTCCTTTGAGCCCAACTACACGTCCTCTCTCAAATGCTGACATCTGCGCATATTGTTCGCGCACCTGTATCAGAGGCATAGTTACTGTCTGAGTACACGGAATGAAATTCGCAAAGAATTTATGACCTGGAATCGAAATTTCTCCTCTTTAATATCCTGCCAGTTGCGCAGTTAACATGTCACGGTGCAGTGTCACATGTTCATTCATTGGCCGCCAAACTTTAAAATTTTTCATTTTACGTCGAAACATGTATGCATATCAATTTGTGTCCAATTTGCATAACCCCTTCTTGGTGCGTCGTTTTTTTTTGTCTAAGAATGTATTTTGATAGATTCAGAACCTTTTTCATTTTTCTAATCTTTCTCTCTACTGTCTGAATCACTAGCACTTGTTCTAGTATGCGGTTGTTAAGACTAAGGTTATTTGATTTTCAAAAAATATTTGATGCCTCTAACTTTCTCTAAATAATCTCTATATTTGTGTGTGTAATAGCTGCAGCAGCTCTATTGGAAGTCTGAAACGTATAACTTTAAGTTAGTAACCTCACTTTGCTTTCGGAGCTTTTATAAAAAAAATCCCAAAATTCAGTTGCTTGTTAACCTTCAGCTTATGGGTCACAAATCAGATTCACTCTTTAGAAAAGGAAATTTCATACCCCTTTTGTAAGAACGACCATTGAGGAGGTTATATATATATATATATATGTATATGTGTATATATATATATATATACAGGAGGTTATCAAAATAATGGAAACACCTATCAATATCAGTGGTGTTTATGAATGTGCTTCGTATTCCTTAAAAAACAAGTCTGGCTACCGGTATTGTTCGCGCACCTGTATGCTAGGCATAGTTACTCTCTACTGCTAGGCATAGTTAGAGTACATGGAATGAAATTCGCAAAGAATTTATGACCTGGAATCGAAATTTTTCCTCTTTAAATTTCTTCTTTTATCCTGCCAGTTGAGCAGTTAAGATGCGCTTAATTTCTGGATGCGTCTCGTATTTTATTCTAGTGTTACTTACATCTTTCCATAATTGAATAGAATCAGCAAGTGTTTATTAAAACTTAAATTCAACACTTTCCTAATATATATTCCACCTTAACCCTTCAGCGGGAGCGCTAATTTTTGGGAACACCAGCAGGCGCGCGTGGCACAAAGTGCAACGCCTCTTTCGACTTTGATTATTCCTTTTGTAATAAACTTTTTTTTTCAAATTGAAAATAATAATTCTGCGTTTTATGACAAGATACAAAATGTTGATAATATTGAGATATACTATTTATAATAAAAAGCCAAAGAATGCATATACAATAACCTTATTTCAAAACTGTCCGGTGTATTGGATCTAAGGACAACTTGCGAATGAATTCCTGTTATGTCCAAAACTCCCCCAAAAAACAATGAGATTGTCCATCTTCGTAATATGCGGGATACCGTGTCATAGCTGCACATTGGATTGATTACATCAACTCCTGTTTTCGTTGTATTGTAATACAGTATAATCTTTGGTTTACCACGGTTAAATCACGGCTAACAATGAATGGAAAGGAATACAAGGGTCAGAAAATCAGACCTGTAAAGCGTGCTATAATACTTCCAAGCCTCAAATGTAGATGTCGCCACCATACAGATAGACTTTGCATGCAACTTCCGCTGTGCTGTCATTTTTTTTAAGACAGAGAGAGCGTGGATCTCGTCGAGAGTGGACTTACCGGTCTGATGCTCAATACTGGACTATGTTAAGTCAACTTACTTTTTTCTCTAAATGTTTTTTTAATTGTTTTGTACTGCGTAATGTAATTCGTCCCTTGTAACTCTGATTTCTAAGCGTAATTAAACATGTCCTAAACTTTACTCCGAGATTTTCTTGATTACTTTTGGTTTACCACCAGTAATTACACTAATGACAGTTACAGACCTGCATTAGAAAGGGTGTAGCTATCTATAGAAACTGCCTAGAACATTCAAAACTCACATGTAAAAACAAACGATTCAAAATTACGAAAATGTTGCACTCTGTACACGGGAGCGCCCGCTGATGGGTTAATTTAATATTTAAAAATTGAAAAAAAAAAAAAACGAAAGAAGGGTGCCCTGAGTTTCTAATCTTATTCCCAAGGGTGCCTCAAAAGTAAAAAGGTTGGGAATCCGTGCATTAGGGATATCATTCAATTTAAAATGAGTTTCAGTATCCGCTGTAGGGAATTTTTCGTGCATCTCAACTGCATTCTAGGACCTTTCGTGCACCCACGGCCGCCGTGGGACCCCCAAAATACACATTCTATAGAAAATCCCGCTCTCTGTGCCACGAAATAATTCCTTTCGGTACCGTCGTGTCTAGGCACATTCCGGTCTAGGTACACCTGGAGAAGACTGGGGGGGGGGGGGGGCTCGGTGAAAATCGTGGTGGCACTCTTGTGTTGCCATTAAAAACCGAAGCCGCAGCCCTGTATGGACCTGGTCTGTAATGCTCCGACCAGGAAGTACAGGTCACAAGAGTCACAACACGAGTTTTTTTTCGAATAGTAATGCCAATTGTATGAAAATAGTGACTAGATGGATTGAGAGGATGGAAGCGACGTGCATCCACTTGAATAACACCCAGAGGCATGTCGTGTGTGACTTCCTTTGGCGGTTACCGTGCCATGTATTCACGATACGCACTCAGATGGAAGAACACAGTGGCAAACAGGAAACCGATTGATTTTTAGATTGTTGCCATAACTTTAGAAAAAAAGAAAGAGCAGACGATTTTTTTAGTTTTAATATCCCCAGGAAACAAAGGTATTCGAGACTTTTGTGGACTATTTTTTACAAGGGTGGTTTCCTTTTTAATTTTTTTTTGAAATTGGTCCAGTCAAGCCCTGATATTCCATTAGGCCCGGTAGGCCCGGGCCTAGGGGTCCTTGAATGATGGGGGCCCCCCAAAAATTTTAATTTTGAAAGGAAAAAAAGAAAAAATTTCCAATTAATTTTTTAAAAAATTATTTTAACTTTTTTGATAACAATTTTTTTATATATCCTTTCAAATTTGATTGATTGATTGGTTCATCATATGAATAGTTATATGTATAGTTCTTCATATATATGTTATTGTGTATATAAGGGATTAATAAGTTTTTCTGGTTTCATTGTATTGGTTTTTTAATGATGAAGTTAATCTGGTATATTGCTTTTTGTTATTTGATAACATTTTAGGCTTCTACGCTTCAAATAGCCAATACTTGGTAAAATGGTCCTTTTACAATGATTCATGGTTAACTTTTTTGTGTGTCAATTTTGGAAATTTTATGCCCACACCAGTGTTAGGGGGCCCCCATCCCAAGTTGGGCCTATAGTCAAGAATTTTCTAAATCTGGACCTGGGTCCAGTCATTGTTTCGATAAACAGGGTGCATAGTATTGCAACAGAATAAAGATAGCCTTTAAAAAAAATGCAACAAATATTCTGATATAACATTACCCATACTACTGTCCCAACAATTTCGGGAGCCATTCAGTGGCGTAGCAAAAGGGGGGCAAGGGGGTCTATCATGCCCCGGGCGCCACTCGCAGAGGGGCGCCAATGTAAGATTCATATATTATATTACTATATGTTTTCGAGGTGGATGCCAATATAAGGTCTATATATTATATTACTATATGTTTTTCAGGGGAGGGCCCCAATATAAGGTCTATATATTATATTACTATATGTTTTTCGGGGAGGGCGCCAATATAAGGTATATATATTATATTGCTATATTATTTTGTGGGGGGCGCCAATATAAGGTCTATATATTATATTACTATATGTTTTTAGGGGAGGGCACCAACATAAGGTCTATATATTATGTTACTATATGCTTTTCGGGGGGAGTGCCAATATAAGGTCTATATATTATGTTATTATATGTTTATCGAGGGCGCCAATATAGGATCTATATATTATATTACTATATGTTTTTCAGGGGGGGGGCGCCAATATAGGATCTATATATTATATTACTATATGTTTTTCAGGGGGGGGGGCGCCACAAAGGTATCGTGCCCCGGTCGCCAGTTATGCTCGCTACGCCACTGGAACCATTCTCTATAATATATGTATGTATGTACCTAAAAAACAACACTATTTCTTTAGAATATCGCAGAAAGAACAAACAACATTTCCACGAATATTTATGAGAACAAACCAAAAAAAAAAAAACACTCGAAATCCGTTCCCTCTAATTAAATTGTCCCTCGACAGTACGTTCCGCCTCGTTTCTGTGTTTATCGATTGGGGAACAGACGACTTTCAAACGGTCGCGTACGTTACGACATTCGGATGACCACGAGGGGGCGCTCTCTGACCACACCGCGAGGAATAATTCACAGGTAGGTTTCGGCATACCCCCGTCTGCTCGCGTGTGCCTATGAACTAGTGACTGCGAATGGCGGCGTTAGTCGTCTGCGCTGGCTGACATGCCGAACGGCAATCGCGCCCCTTCGGATCACGCCAGGTCTCAGCAACTCACGGTAAGTACCCAAATTTTGCTCGTCCTT